>OZ023160.1:7453918-7487016 GCA_963678695.2 Diplodus puntazzo | reverse complement strand
TTTATAATGTTAATAAGTAATATATATATATATAATATATATATATTCATCAAGTCAAATATTACAATATTTGTATTCATTAAAGACTTCATTACAAAAGCTTAAAAAAAAGTTTCATTGGGCTGCTGAAATGTCTGGCACATCTACATTTCCTGGTTTTAAAATCTGGACCAATAGAATCTGTAATTAAGAAGTCCTCCCTCAGACACTCGATCCAATCAGTAACGTTTGTAAGGGGTGAATGATTTCTTCTTCCAGCTTGTTTTCTGTTTCCCCTGCATGGGCCTGGAGCTGAGGAAGAGGAAACAAAACACAGTGCATACACAAACAAATGATCTACAAGCGACAGTTAAAGCAGCACATTAACTTCAGTTTATTTATAGATATTTATAATACACATATTATAACATATGCTGCTCATCAGGAGAGAGCAACCAAACTTGTTCCAAACGCAACACATACCTTGAGGCAGTGCTGGGCTGGCCTCCGATCGGATACAGTTTGACTTCTTTCAAAACCTCAGCGTAAGCAATGGAGTATTCAGTCAAAAAGTCCTACAAATGAAAAGAAATGTGTGTTATTAGTAAAGCTCTTACTACATAATTTATAATTAATTCGATAAAACACATCATTTACTCCTTTTATGGGCAGTTTGAGGAGATCACATGATACAAATAAGAACCACTATCAATGGGCTAAGTACAATAACAAATAAAACAATGATGTCACACTTGACTTAACTCTTGAGCTTTTGGATATAAATGTCTTCACTTTATCATTTTGTCCTTTTGCACATTTGTAGAAACATGTTTTGTCATACTTATCATATAAATTGTGACCATTCAAAATTAATCAGTTCATCACTGAGTCCATGTGGATATCTTGTGCCAGATTTAAAGAAATTCCCTCAAGGTGTTCTTGAGATACCACGTTTACAAGAATGAGATGTAGCGACGAGTGGACAACCCAAAAACACAATGCCTCCGACCGCGGCCATCGCCAACTTGGAAGACAAAAATATCACTTTATGAGAAATGAGGGGCTGCGTTTGAGTGAGAAGCTAATCAGGAGCTGAGTGTTGCTGCGGCTGATCACAGCATGTATTGGCACGCTGCAGGTTGTCATTTCTGCCAGAACGGCTAGCAGGTGAAGGCACGTGGGCCGTGGTACCACAACTCTGCTTTGTCGAAACGACCTTGTAGGTTGAACAGATTTCATGCATAATAACTTTTGGGAGACTTGTTTGGAAGGAGTGTGCCATATGATATTGTTCATGATAATGGTGGTATTAAAAAACTTTTTTTTTTCAAATCATATGATAATGGCAAAACTCCAAATTGCTGACATGATTATGTCAAACCGTTACACACAGTAAGAAGAATGACTGAAAACAAAAGGAACATTTCTACTGGTTCCAAAGTGGGAAGAGACTTCAGGACTGTGGAAGTGGTTTGGTTGCAATAGATCAGATGTGCAACAGCTATAGTAAAATGTCAGAAGTGCATGCAAGTAAGAGCAATCTCAAGCTGAGGCACCCGGTCGAGTACGATCTTTTTTGCAGTACCTTGTGAACCATCAGTGGACTCCGATCCTTTTTCCACTTTCGCTCCTCCTGGTGGGTGGCCGCCACATAAACAGCGTAGCCCACATGATTCTCCAGCAGCCACTTGAAGGTTTGACCTTTGTACTTGCCAAACTGAAGGATGAACCGGCTCAGAACGAGCCACTCATTGGAGGGATCCCCGCCCTCAGAGCGAACGCGGGCCTTTGCATCATCCTCCACCTCTTCTGGCTCCTTCACAGGACCTCCATTTCCAGTAGCCTTTGCTTGTTTCTGGTCTGCCACAATCTTCAGAGCCTCCTGTGAGGGCTCTGTCTCCAACTCCCCGCTCGAGGTTCTAGGGAGGGTAGGGTCACCATTCTAAGGACACGAACAACAATGACAACACCAGTGAGTATTATTTTTAATGTTCGAGCTGCGTGTTAAAGAGAATTCTTGAATTTCATTGTGTGAAGTTCAACTTACATCCAAAAAGACTTTTGGTCTCTTTCTGGTTTTTGATTCTGTAGAGAAAGAAAATAGGATGTGAAAGGTTGTTGTAAGATATTCTTAGGAGGTTTCTGACTGCAGCATTAATTGAACAGTACACTCTTCCAACATACACACACTAATTTCACATCTGCACTGCTGATACTTGCCGGTGCTGAGGTGCTACCTGTGCCTATCTATATGTCTGCAATGACTCTACATTATTGTGTCTATGACAGGGTTCATACAACTGTTTTAAGAGTGAAATTCAAGCACTTTCAAGATACCAGAACCAAAAATGTCCAAATTCTGGATGACTGTATCTTCACACCTAAACTGCAACTAAAAACTTTAGAAAAAGAAGGAAAGAGGAACATCGTTTGGAGCCATTTTACAGCTGTGTGTCTAAGGCTGTTCACTACCATAACAACTCCACAATCTTGTTTAAAGAAGATGACGTGCAACACAGCCTTCACACTCTCCTCTTGTCTCTCTTCTTGCTCCAGCGTCGAACATGCACAACGCCCTCTAACGTATTAGATGCGTAGCACAGTCAGTCAGACTGGGGGCTGAAGAAGAAGAGAGGCTGCTGACATCACTGTCCTGCGCCGTTTGGCATTGCGAATTCAAATTGAATTTTGGACTCTATTTTGTGGGGTGCGGGCATTAAAAATGAAAAAGCAATGTCCTCCTAGTTTTCTTTTTAGTCGTGTGACAAAATGAGCAGTCTTGAAGAAGAAAATGAAATTTGCAATTTGGACGATTTATTACTCATTTTATTTATGAGTCAAAAAATGCAGCTATATTCCGAAAATGAAAAAGCATTTCTGTTAATCCATTTTAATTTGAATTATGGTACAGATTTGCTTCCATGCTGTCGGGGCCAGGGGTTGGGGGATTTCTCTCCTCCTCTCTCTATTTCTGTAGCTCTGTGTTTTCTTTCGCATGATTTTTCATATGCTTGTATAAATTTGTTGTGTAACCACTGTATCTTACAGCCTTTTTACAAATTACACAGCTTGCTGTTGGTTCCTTTTTCGGCCTGAAAATATAGCCACGTGGCGCTCCTCTCCCTCTCTGTCATTCTTCTGCTCCGTCTATGCTTGTTTGTTTGCTTGAAGCCACAAAGTAACGTGACATTACAAATTCAAACACAAGAGGAAGGAGGAGGAGGAAAGTGTGCCTGCTCCGGGCTGTGAGAAGCAGCACTTGAAAGCAGCGGCAATCACAAACACAGCCAGGGCGCCTCTTTGATGAAACCGCAGCAGTGCATACAGTGTTGATCTCATTACACTGGTTTCGATCAATATGAATGCCAACGTTCGTATCGATATTATCAATATTTGGATTGATTGGTCCACCACTACTGAGGAGCCTGGTGATGCATGAAGTTTCTGTACAAGTACAGCAGAGAGTCACTTACCGAGGTCGGTTGCATCTATCTTGCACTCTTCCAGCAGCTCAATAACCACGTCGAGAGCTTTGGCCTCACCGAAGGTTATGACTATAACGTTCGTGACATCCAGAAAGTCTCTTCCTTCCACCCTGCTGGTTGCGATCCGAGGCTTATCGTTGCGGTCCACGAGTGCTTGGCAGAACTTCTTAAAGTCCCTTTCTGTCAGGTTCTCCAGAAAGTCTTGTATCGCCTTTTTGGTTTTGGGAGCCATTTTTCACCAACAGATCTCAGCCCGCCGTCCTCGGTCCTTTTTCCCGCCTCCTGCGGAAGGACGATGCCTCCTCCCTCTGGGTGGGAACAAATCAAAGACGTCACATTACATCATCGGATGCAGTGAAGGTGTTGGTGCCAAACAGGAAACAACCGGTACACATGCCTGGAAGCAGCTCTGCTGCGTGTTTCACCCAAACAGTATCAGAATATAAACTCCTGCACTCTGTTCATCCCACTTTCATGAATTTTACTAACATCACTCAGAAAAACACATCCAAAATATGTCTTTTCAACACCTTTGCTGACACAAAACATGCCCAGAGAGCCAGAGTGATGAAAGATGTTTTCTTTTTTTAGGTACTTTCAATGTTGGCTCATGACGTCCATATTAAATTAAACTTAGATATTCTTTCACCTTTGGTCACAGTCGTCCAAAGAACTTCTTGTGAGTGAAAATTTAAGTATTTTTGAAAACTGCTCTTTGCTCTTTACCAGGTGAGCTATTTATCAGCTTTATTAAATTCCATGTTTTTGCCATCCAACCTTCATCAAGTAGGCTGATGCTCCAAGGTTCATTTACCAAGATGCTGTATGAAATAAATCTGATAAAAAGCTCACCTAGGATGTCCAAAATTCAATAACAGTTACGTTTAGCCAGTGAACGCTGAAAAGACATCTTGAAAAGACAAGTAAAAAAAAAAAACCTGTGTGTGTGTATAACCATATCAAGATCTTTTACTAAACTTAAAGATCCACTTTGTAAGGAAGCTTGCTTTTGAGCCGTTTTCCCAGCTCCTCAAATACTGATGCTTTGAGATTGTAGGTCGGGTCGGTCGCCATCCCAAAGCTTCAGCATTTGCCGAGCTGGGTGTTAAGACTCAAAAATCAACATTATTATAAAAACTGAATACTTGGAATAGTTTTATAAAACTCTGAAAATAATAAGTCAATGAAGTCTGAAGTATAACATCAAACTTCACACAGGTCAATACCCGATATCACGAGTGAGAGAAGTGTCTGACAATATCTGGTCCATTAACACACTCTTTATACTTAAAGTCACTGACTTCCCAAAGCCTTAAGGTTCGACCCCACTAAGAGGCAGGTGCATAAATTATTATTCAGACCAGCACCATCCAAACTGGGGCCAGTGGGCCAAAGATGGTTCCATGTCGCCCGTCAGATGAACACTATTCCATTTTTGGGAGCTAAAAATGCTCTCTGAGAAAAACTTTGGACAGAAAGTTTAAGGACGTTTGGAGGACTTGGGCATCAGGTCAGTGGCAGCTGCTTGTTTTCTGTTATGTGCTTTTAAATCAATCAATCAACTCAAAAAGGGAAAAGCAATAATGACAAAATGGTAGAATGGATGGGAGAGAGACAGGAAGTGGTCATCTTACCACAAAGAACAGACATCCGTAAGGGGAAACAGAAAGGAGGAAGTCATTATAGGTTAAAGTTTGGTGACACAGGTTTCAACAAGACTGTTGTGGTTGTGGGGATAAATATGTCCATTTTCATTTCAAAACAACCGAAAATAATCAACATATACGTCATGGAGGTCACTGAATATTGTCTGTATTTGTATGCGTGAGTGTATGTAGGTAGTGTCTGTGGAATAGGTGATAAGGCTACAGCCAGCAGCTGGTTATCTTAGCTTAGCATACATACTTGAAACAAGTGCAAACAGCTCGCCTGGATCTGTACAATGGTTTAAAAGAAACTCCACCCTCCAGCGAAACCTCATTAATTACCATGTTAAATCTCAGATAATTAGATTTTACAGGGATTGCATGTGGGACTATTTCTTGGTGGGGAACAGACTTTCTGGACTCTCCTATTGGTTGCCTAACAACCTGACAGGTGATATGGAAATCACTGCACATGGGCAAAAAGTAGTTCCTGCTGCTTTTTCTTAACCTTTGGTCAGAGGCCGACTAGCTGTTTCCCCTTGTTTCCAGTCTTTATGCTAAGCTAAGCTACCTGCTGTGACTTCATAGCGTACAGAGTGCACAACATTCTGTCTTCATCTGACTCTCAGCGAGAACGTGAATAAACTTATGATTCAACTTGTATATTTTTATTATATATTTTACCAGTATAATGTGACCTACCAATATGTTGGCCTGGCTTGTTTTTTATCAGTTAGACTCTCTTCCTGCAGTAATAACAAAAATAAAAAAAAAAGATATGAGTATAAAACAGTAATATAATATGAGTAACAACTGCTTTTGGATCATATTTTACAGTCACAACAAATTTGATCTCAGACAACATACCTCAGGTTTTCAGGTGTAACATGAAACTACACCTCAGCTACACGTCAGACTGAGGCCCAGATTAATGACCACTGAGGAGAAAACTGTATGCAGGTAATGTCAGTGCTACACAACGTGTTTCTTTCTGTGTTTCTACAGTCAAAGCGACAAACGGATAACAGTAGACACCTCGTTTTCCACAGTGAGTCGACCTGCATGTGCTGAATTTGACTTGTACAGCATTGTGCAAAGAGTATTTTTGCTATACAGTTTAACTTATGTTAAATATTTTACAGCTGCAAGACCCTCAGCAGAGCCATGGTGGTGGGAAAAGGTACAGATTGATTATCCACCCTCTCATTTTACTGCCTGCAGGCTGGATGTTGGCTCTTATTGTCCTTTCTGTCCTCAGTTTATATGAAAAGCTTCCCTAAAAGAAAATCAAGCCAAGACAGTAAAGTCAATTATTTCATAAATCAGTATTCAAGTAACTGTTGCAACCGTTAATGTTGAAACATTAAAGCTAAAACCTTATTGTTGATATCTTTTATGGTGCAAATGTTTTCATGCAGCAGCCATATCATGCATTTATATTCAATTAATACCACTTTGTACAGTCTGTACTCTTAGTAGTTTGTGGCGGGGTCCGCCATTTCTGCACCAGGTTCAAATTGCCTTCACACGAACAAGTGATTCACAGGGAGCGATGCAGCATGTTCAATCTTCAACATCTGCAATACGTTCCACAAAGCAAAATCTTGGATTAAGAAAATTACCATATAACCTGAACTTTAATTACTCAATAGCAATCAATCCTAATGTATGACATAAGCTAACAACTCCAGTATGTTCCATTCTCCTCAGTGACACTCAAGGAATCTCATCCAGGAAGTGAACACCAGACGCCGTGTTGGATGAACTGATCAGCCAGAACAACGTCAGAGGATACAGAGGATTACCTGCAGCAACCAGCCTGAAAGACTCGAGACATCAGTATTTTAGAATTTGCCATCATACATTTTCTTGGGTTGCCTTTGCTCTGTGGCTCATCATCTTACACAAGTCAATAATGTTTTTTTATATTAAAGGTGCTCTGTCGAACTTCTGTGTTATGTGAGGTTCATTCATTTATGATTTTACAACACTGCGGTATCAAAAACGAAACTGAACTCGAGACTCTTTATGTTGCGTTTACAGATAAACAAAACTGGAGCGACCAGTTGTGATCTCACTTTCACTTTCTATACAAGGAACCTCAAAGGGGTTCATTATGTCACTGATTTTCTTCCTCGACTTTGTGTAGGAAAGGCTCCTGTTCGCAGTGTAATTGCAGTTTCATGAGCAGAAATTAATCAAACCTGCCCTTTTTGGTTTTTCGTGTGTTTCTCCAAGCTGACACCACAGTCTGGCACCAAAACGAGATTCAGTGACATAAAAACCCTTCCTTCTTTTTTAGGATCCTTGGAACTATAAGCAAAATAAACTCACACATCACAGAGACAAACGGACACTACGTATTTTACACAAAGAAAAAAATATATAATATTATAATATTTGCAGAATTTAATTAAGGCCCAAATAAACAGTCAGCGTTTCACAAAAAAGTTACTTTAAAATCAGAAAGTCATGAATTGAGCGATTTCTCCGGGCAGTCTGGGGATTTTCTTGTCAGATGACTGATGATGAAATCAGATGAAACATTGAGTTCAAGCGGCTGCTACATGTCGGCAGGTAAGACGTACTTTAGATCAGGACTGTCGTGACAT
The DNA here is from genome assembly GCA_963678695.2 of Diplodus puntazzo. NCBI lineage: Eukaryota > Metazoa > Chordata > Actinopteri > Spariformes > Sparidae > Diplodus > Diplodus puntazzo. The sequence goes on along the minus strand of OZ023160.1, from coordinate 7,479,294 downwards.
CAGATTTTGACTACATGATTATTGAAGCCAAACAAATGCACCGTAGAAATATTGCGACAAGATGACATTTTTTTTTACAAGGAACGACTTCATGTTTATTACATTTAATACATGTAAATTGCTACAAATACAGCATGGAGCCCCTTTAATATTTATCAAACTTGGTCATGGCAGGTCTTTGAAATAACACACAGGTGCTGTATGTTTTCACAAATACATTAGTCTACATAAACTAACCTTTTATGGACTTTTAACTGTTTAACAGCTGGTCTGTTTGACCTGATTTCCTAAGAAGAGGCCTGCATTACACCTCCAATAAAAAACATTTACCACAGAGTAAAAGTTATAATTAAAGTGGTTTATAATGTTAATAAGTAATATATATATATATAATATATATATATTCATCAAGTCAAATATTACAATATTTGTATTCATTAAAGACTTCATTACAAAAGCTTAAAAAAAAGTTTCATTGGGCTGCTGAAATGTCTGGCACATCTACATTTCCTGGTTTTAAAATCTGGACCAATAGAATCTGTAATTAAGAAGTCCTCCCTCAGACACTCGATCCAATCAGTAACGTTTGTAAGGGGTGAATGATTTCTTCTTCCAGCTTGTTTTCTGTTTCCCCTGCATGGGCCTGGAGCTGAGGAAGAGGAAACAAAACACAGTGCATACACAAACAAATGATCTACAAGCGACAGTTAAAGCAGCACATTAACTTCAGTTTATTTATAGATATTTATAATACACATATTATAACATATGCTGCTCATCAGGAGAGAGCAACCAAACTTGTTCCAAACGCAACACATACCTTGAGGCAGTGCTGGGCTGGCCTCCGATCGGATACAGTTTGACTTCTTTCAAAACCTCAGCGTAAGCAATGGAGTATTCAGTCAAAAAGTCCTACAAATGAAAAGAAATGTGTGTTATTAGTAAAGCTCTTACTACATAATTTATAATTAATTCGATAAAACACATCATTTACTCCTTTTATGGGCAGTTTGAGGAGATCACATGATACAAATAAGAACCACTATCAATGGGCTAAGTACAATAACAAATAAAACAATGATGTCACACTTGACTTAACTCTTGAGCTTTTGGATATAAATGTCTTCACTTTATCATTTTGTCCTTTTGCACATTTGTAGAAACATGTTTTGTCATACTTATCATATAAATTGTGACCATTCAAAATTAATCAGTTCATCACTGAGTCCATGTGGATATCTTGTGCCAGATTTAAAGAAATTCCCTCAAGGTGTTCTTGAGATACCACGTTTACAAGAATGAGATGTAGCGACGAGTGGACAACCCAAAAACACAATGCCTCCGACCGCGGCCATCGCCAACTTGGAAGACAAAAATATCACTTTATGAGAAATGAGGGGCTGCGTTTGAGTGAGAAGCTAATCAGGAGCTGAGTGTTGCTGCGGCTGATCACAGCATGTATTGGCACGCTGCAGGTTGTCATTTCTGCCAGAACGGCTAGCAGGTGAAGGCACGTGGGCCGTGGTACCACAACTCTGCTTTGTCGAAACGACCTTGTAGGTTGAACAGATTTCATGCATAATAACTTTTGGGAGACTTGTTTGGAAGGAGTGTGCCATATGATATTGTTCATGATAATGGTGGTATTAAAAAACTTTTTTTTTTCAAATCATATGATAATGGCAAAACTCCAAATTGCTGACATGATTATGTCAAACCGTTACACACAGTAAGAAGAATGACTGAAAACAAAAGGAACATTTCTACTGGTTCCAAAGTGGGAAGAGACTTCAGGACTGTGGAAGTGGTTTGGTTGCAATAGATCAGATGTGCAACAGCTATAGTAAAATGTCAGAAGTGCATGCAAGTAAGAGCAATCTCAAGCTGAGGCACCCGGTCGAGTACGATCTTTTTTGCAGTACCTTGTGAACCATCAGTGGACTCCGATCCTTTTTCCACTTTCGCTCCTCCTGGTGGGTGGCCGCCACATAAACAGCGTAGCCCACATGATTCTCCAGCAGCCACTTGAAGGTTTGACCTTTGTACTTGCCAAACTGAAGGATGAACCGGCTCAGAACGAGCCACTCATTGGAGGGATCCCCGCCCTCAGAGCGAACGCGGGCCTTTGCATCATCCTCCACCTCTTCTGGCTCCTTCACAGGACCTCCATTTCCAGTAGCCTTTGCTTGTTTCTGGTCTGCCACAATCTTCAGAGCCTCCTGTGAGGGCTCTGTCTCCAACTCCCCGCTCGAGGTTCTAGGGAGGGTAGGGTCACCATTCTAAGGACACGAACAACAATGACAACACCAGTGAGTATTATTTTTAATGTTCGAGCTGCGTGTTAAAGAGAATTCTTGAATTTCATTGTGTGAAGTTCAACTTACATCCAAAAAGACTTTTGGTCTCTTTCTGGTTTTTGATTCTGTAGAGAAAGAAAATAGGATGTGAAAGGTTGTTGTAAGATATTCTTAGGAGGTTTCTGACTGCAGCATTAATTGAACAGTACACTCTTCCAACATACACACACTAATTTCACATCTGCACTGCTGATACTTGCCGGTGCTGAGGTGCTACCTGTGCCTATCTATATGTCTGCAATGACTCTACATTATTGTGTCTATGACAGGGTTCATACAACTGTTTTAAGAGTGAAATTCAAGCACTTTCAAGATACCAGAACCAAAAATGTCCAAATTCTGGATGACTGTATCTTCACACCTAAACTGCAACTAAAAACTTTAGAAAAAGAAGGAAAGAGGAACATCGTTTGGAGCCATTTTACAGCTGTGTGTCTAAGGCTGTTCACTACCATAACAACTCCACAATCTTGTTTAAAGAAGATGACGTGCAACACAGCCTTCACACTCTCCTCTTGTCTCTCTTCTTGCTCCAGCGTCGAACATGCACAACGCCCTCTAACGTATTAGATGCGTAGCACAGTCAGTCAGACTGGGGGCTGAAGAAGAAGAGAGGCTGCTGACATCACTGTCCTGCGCCGTTTGGCATTGCGAATTCAAATTGAATTTTGGACTCTATTTTGTGGGGTGCGGGCATTAAAAACGAAAAAGCAATGTCCTCCTAGTTTTCTTTTTAGTCGTGTGACAAAATGAGCAGTCTTGAAGAAGAAAATGAAAATGCAATTTGGACGATTTATTACTCATTTTATTTATGAGTCAAAAAATGCAGCTATATTCCGAAAATGAAAAAGCATTTCTGTTAATCCATTTTAATTTGAATTATGGTACAGATTTGCTTCCATGCTGTCGGGGCCAGGGGTTGGGGGATTTCTCTCCTCCTCTCTCTATTTCTGTAGCTCTGTGTTTTCTTTCGCATGATTTTTCATATGCTTGTATAAATTTGTTGTGTAACCACTGTATCTTACAGCCTTTTTACAAATTACACAGCTTGCTGTTGGTTCCTTTTTCGGCCTGAAAATATAGCCACGTGGCGCTCCTCTCCCTCTCTGTCATTCTTCTGCTCCGTCTATGCTTGTTTGTTTGCTTGAAGCCACAAAGTAACGTGACATTACAAATTCAAACACAAGAGGAAGGAGGAGGAGGAAAGTGTGCCTGCTCCGGGCTGTGAGAAGCAGCACTTGAAAGCAGCGGCACTCACAAACACAGCCAGGGCGCCTCTTTGATGAAACCGCAGCAGTGCATACAGTGTTGATCTCATTACACTGGTTTCGATCAATATGAATGCCAACGTTCGTATCGATATTATCAATATTTGGATTGATTGGTCCACCACTACTGAGGAGCCTGGTGATGCATGAAGTTTCTGTACAAGTACAGCAGAGAGTCACTTACCGAGGTCGGTTGCATCTATCTTGCACTCTTCCAGCAGCTCAATAACCACGTCGAGAGCTTTGGCCTCACCGAAGGTTATGACTATAACGTTTGTGACATCCAGAAAGTCTCTTCCTTCCACCCTGCTGGTTGCGATCCGAGGCTTATCGTTGCGGTCCACGAGTGCTTGGCAGAACTTCTTAAAGTCCCTTTCTGTCAGGTTCTCCAGAAAGTCTTGTATCGCCTTTTTGGTTTTGGGAGCCATTTTTCACCAACAGATCTCAGCCCGCCGTCCTCGGTCCTTTTTCCCGCCTCCTGCGGAAGGACGATGCCTCCTCCCTCTGGGTGGGAACAAATCAAAGACGTCACATTACATCATCGGATGCAGTGAAGGTGTTGGTGCCAAACAGGAAACAACCGGTACACATGCCTGGAAGCAGCTCTGCTGCGTGTTTCACCCAAACAGTATCAGAATATAAACTCCTGCACTCTGTTCATCCCACTTTCATGAATTTTACTAACATCACTCAGAAAAACACATCCAAAATATGTCTTTTCAACACCTTTGCTGACACAAAACATGCCCAGAGAGCCAGAGTGATGAAAGATGTTTTCTTTTTTTAGGTACTTTCAATGTTGGCTCATGACGTCCATATTAAATTAAACTTAGATATTCTTTCACCTTTGGTCACAGTCGTCCAAAGAACTTCTTGTGAGTGAAAATTTAAGTATTTTTGAAAACTGCTCTTTGCTCTTTACCAGGTGAGCTATTTATCAGCTTTATTAAATTCCATGTTTTTGCCATCCAACCTTCATCAAGTAGGCTGATGCTCCAAGGTTCATTTACCAAGATGCTGTATGAAATAAATCTGATAAAAAGCTCACCTAGGATGTCCAAAATTCAATAACAGTTACGTTTAGCCAGTGAACGCTGAAAAGACATCTTGAAAAGACAAGTAAAAAAAAAAAACCTGTGTGTGTGTATAACCATATCAAGATCTTTTACTAAACTTAAAGATCCACTTTGTAAGGAAGCTTGCTTTTGAGCCGTTTTCCCAGCTCCTCAAATACTGATGCTTTGAGATTGTAGGTCGGGTCGGTCGCCATCCCAAAGCTTCAGCATTTGCCGAGCTGGGTGTTAAGACTCAAAAATCAACATTATTATAAAAACTGAATACTTGGAATAGTTTTATAAAACTCTGAAAATAATAAGTCAATGAAGTCTGAAGTATAACATCAAACTTCACACAGGTCAATACCCGATATCACGAGTGAGAGAAGTGTCTGACAATATCTGGTCCATTAACACACTCTTTATACTTAAAGTCACTGACTTCCCAAAGCCTTAAGGTTCGACCCCACTAAGAGGCAGGTGCATAAATTATTATTCAGACCAGCACCATCCAAACTGGGGCCAGTGGGCCAAAGATGGTTCCATGTCGCCCGTCAGATGAACACTATTCCATTTTTGGGAGCTAAAAATGCTCTCTGAGAAAAACTTTGGACAGAAAGTTTAAGGACGTTTGGAGGACTTGGGCATCAGGTCAGTGGCAGCTGCTTGTTTTCTGTTATGTGCTTTTAAATCAATCAATCAACTCAAAAAGGGAAAAGCAATAATGACAAAATGGTAGAATGGATGGGAGAGAGACAGGAAGTGGTCATCTTACCACAAAGAACAGACATCCGTAAGGGGAAACAGAAAGGAGGAAGTCATTATAGGTTAAAGTTTGGTGACACAGGTTTCAACAAGACTGTTGTGGTTGTGGGGATAAATATGTCCATTTTCATTTCAAAACAACCGAAAATAATCAACATATACGTCATGGAGGTCACTGAATATTGTCTGTATTTGTATGCGTGAGTGTATGTAGGTAGTGTCTGTGGAATAGGTGATAAGGCTACAGCCAGCAGCTGGTTATCTTAGCTTAGCATACATACTTGAAACAAGTGCAAACAGCTCGCCTGGATCTGTACAATGGTTTAAAAGAAACTCCACCCTCCAGCGAAACCTCATTAATTACCATGTTAAATCTCAGATAATTAGATTTTACAGGGATTGCATGTGGGACTATTTCTTGGTGGGGAACAGACTTTCTGGACTCTCCTATTGGTTGCCTAACAACCTGACAGGTGATATGGAAATCACTGCACATGGGCAAAAAGTAGTTCCTGCTGCTTTTTTTTAACCTTTGGTCAGAGGCCATCTAGCTGTGTACCCTTGTTTCCAGTCTTTATGCTAAGCTAAGCTACCTGCTGCGACTTCATAGCGTACAGAGTGCACAACATTCTGTCTTCATCTGACTCTCAGCGAGAACGTGAATAAACTTATGATTCAACTTGTATATTTTTATTATATATTTTACCAGTATACTTTGACCTAGCAATATGTTGGCCTGGCTTGTTTTTTATCAGTTAGACTCTCTTCCTGCAGTAATAACAAAAATAAAAAATAAAGATATGAGTATAAAAAAGTAGCAAAATATGAGTAACAACTGCTTTTGGATCATATTTTAAAGTCACAACATATTTGATCTGAGACAACATACCTCAGGTTTTCAGTTGTAACATGAAACTACACCTCAGCTACACGTCAGACTGAGGCCCAGATTAATGACCACTGAGGAGAAAACTGTATGCAGGTAATCTGTCAGTGCTACACAACATGTTCCTTTCTGTGTTTCTACAGTCAAAGCGACAAACGGATAACAGTAGACACCTCGTTTTCCACAGTGAGTCGACCTGCATGCGCTGAATTTGACTTGTACAGCATTGTCCAGAGTATTTTTGTTATACAGTTTAATTTATGTTAAATATTTTACAGCTGCAAGACCCTCAGCAGAGCCATGGTGGTGGGAAAAGGTACAGATTGATTATCCACCCTCTCATTTTACTGCCTGCAGGCTGGATGTTGGCTCTTATTGTCCTTTCTGTCCTCAGTTTATATGAAAAGCTTCCCTAAAAGAAGATCAAGCCAAGACAGAGAAGTCAATTATTTCATAAAACAGTATTCAAGTAACTGTTGCAACCGTTAATATTGACACATTAAAGCTAAAACCTTATTGTTGACACCTTTTATGGTGCATATTTTTAAGTGCAGCAGCAATATCATGCATTTATATTCAATTAATACCACTTTGTACAGTCTGTATTCTTAGTAGTTTGTGGCGGGGTCCGCCATTTCTGCACCAGGTTCAAATTGCCTTCACACGAACAAGTGATTCACAGGGAGCGATGCAGCATGTTCAATCTTCAACATCTGCAATACGTTCCACAAAGCAAAATCTTGGATTAAGAAAATTACCATATAACCTGAACTTTAATTACTCAATAGCAATCAATCCTAATGTATGACATAAGCTAACAACTCCAGTATGTTCCATTCTCCTCAGTGACACTCAAGGAATCTCATCCAGGAAGTGAACACCAGACGCCGTGTTGGATGAACTGATCAGCCAGAACAACGTCAGAGGACACAGAGGATTACCTGCAGCAACCAGCCTGAAAGACTCGAGACATCAGTATTTTAGAATTTGCCATCATACATTTTCTTGGGCTGCCTTTGCTCTGTGGCTCATCATCTTACACAAGTCAATAATGTTTTTTTATATTAAAGGTGCTCTGTCGAACTTCTGTGTTATGTGAGGTTCATTCATTTATGATTTTACAACACTGCGGTATCAAAAACGAAACTGAACTCGAGACTCTTTATGTTGCGTTTACAGATAAACAAAACTGGAGCGACCAGTTGTAATCTCACTTTCACTTTCTATACTAGGAACCTCAAAGGGGTTCATTATGTCACTGATTTTGTTCCTCGACTTTGTGTAGGAAAGGCTCCTGTTCGCAGTGTAATTGCATTTTCATGAGCAGAAATTAATCAAACTAGCCCTGTTTGATCATGATGTTATCAGCCCTGTCAATCATGTTAGGCAAAAGGAATATAAATGATGTCATACAACGTACATATGTTGGGTTTTTCGTAGGGCTGGGCGATATGGCTAAAAAATGTATCACGATAGAAGTGTTTCATATCAGTCGATATAGATAATTATTGATTTTTTTTTTTACCCATTAGAAGTAATAAAAATTTGAAAAATAACCCTTTGTTATGGTGACTACAGGTTAAGGTGACTACAGGTGAGATTTTTGGAAAAAAAAAATAATTTTCAAGATTTCAGAATCAGAATCTAAGACATGAGACAAAATGGTGTAGAAGCTGACATTGCTGCTTGACAATATGTTAACGGGATAGTTCGGGTTTTTTGAAGTGGGGTCATAAAGTACAGTCGGTCTGTTTCCTACCGTAATCACCGAGCAGCGCAGCCTCAGTTTGGAGGAGCAGACGCTCAGCTTTGTACTGGTCCAGATGCAAAGCGAATTTTAACCACCTAAAACGAGGCCCACCTAAAAAAAAATCTATATTATTGCAAGTGTACGTTGTATAGGAAAAAATTCACACCGCTTTACATCGCCGTCAGACCACCTTTTCTTTTGGCACTACATTTTCTCAACCGTAGAACCTTCGTATCCCTACGCATTAGCGCAACGGCTCAGTAGCGCTAATGCGTAGGGATATGGAGGTTCTACGGTCTGTGTCTGAAGTTAAGTTTCGTTTTGATCGAAAGTAAACAGAGTTGCGTTCATAAACCTCTCGTCCAGTACTTCTTGTCAGGTGACAGAGAAATAGTATGTTTTGTTTACTGTTAACTGAATTTATAACATTTTACATGTTTGTTTTCATCTTAAATTCATTTACTGATGATGAAATCAGATGAAACATTGAGTTCAAGCGGCTGCTAAATGTCGGCAGGTAAGACGTACTTCAGATCAGGACTGTCATGACATCAGATTTTGACTACATGATTATCGAAGCCAAACAAATGCACCGTAGAAATATTGCGACAAAATGATACTTTTTTACAAGGAACGACTTCATGTTTATTACATTTAATACATGTAAATTGCTACAAATACAGCATGGGGCCCCTTTAATATTTATCAGCCATGGCAGGTCTTTGAAATAACACACAGGTGCTTTATGTTTCCACAAATACATAAATTAAACTTTTATGGACTTTTAACTGTTTCACAGCTGGTCTGTTTGACCTGTTGATTCATTTTTACATAATGATTTCCAAAGAAGAGCCTGCAATTACACCTTCAATAAATAGTTGTATGTGTGTTCATACCGTTTACCACAGAGTAAAAATTATAACTAAAGGGGTTTATTAATGTAAATAAATAATGCATTCATCAAGTAAAATATCACAATATCAGTATATTAATTTGTATTCATTAAAGATTTGTCATTACAAGAGCATAAAAAAAAAACTTTCAGTGGGCTGCTGAAATGTCTGGAAAATCACAGTTTTAAAATCTGGACCAATAGAATCTAATTAAGAAATCCTTCCCTCAAATATTTGATCCAATCAGTAACGGGTCTAAGGGGAGAATCATTTCATCTTCCAGCTCCTTCTCTGTTTCCACTGTTTGGGCCTGTAGCTGAGGCAGAGGAAACTTGAGTGAGTCAGGCTGTCAGTTTTATTTTGATAAAGATGAAAATGTGTGACAAAGCAGCATTACAATAAAGTACTAGATCACTGCAGAGACGCCCTGGCCTTTAAATCGTGTTCTTAAGTAAAGGCAAAATGCCAAAGCACTTCATATCAGTAGATACTTGAGATGCTCTAGCAAGTCTGCAGTGGGTATTTATAATATGCAACATATTCTGCTCCACAGTCATTAGGAGAGTAAAACCAAACTGTTCCTAACACAACACATACCTTGAGGCAGTGCTGGGCTGACCTCTGGTGCTTTGGACCTCTGTCCTTTTTTGTGCATCTCTGTTACGAAACAGTCGGACTTCTTCCAAAACCTCAGCGAAAGCCATGGCGTACTGAGTCAGAGAATCCTTCAAATGAAAAGAAATGTGGTTTATTATTAAAGCTCTTACTACACAATTTATAATTAATTTGATAAAACACACAATTTCCTCTCTTTATGGGCAGTTTGAGGAGATCACATGATACAAATAAGAGCCACTATCATTTGGCAAAAGACAATAAAAAAATTTACATATGTTCTCACATTAACTCTTGACCCTTTGTACGTAAATGTTTTCACCTTATCATTTTATCCTATTGCACATCAGTGGAAAAATGTTTTGTACTAAACCTACTTGGAAGATAAAAATATCGCCTCACAGGAGATGAGGGGCTGCGTTTGAGTGAGAAGCTAATCAGGAGCCGAGTAGTGCTGCAGCTGATCACAGCATGTATTGGCACGCTGCAGGTTGTCGTTTCTGCCAGAGGGACTTGCAGGTGAAAGCACGTGGATTGAGCTACCACAACTCGAACACAACTTGAACAGGTTTCAAGCATAATAACTTTTGAGCAACTTGTTTGGTAGGAGTGTGCCATATTTTATTGTTCATGATAATGGTGGTATTAAAAAACTTTTTTAAAAGTCATATCATGATATTGGCAAAACTCCAAATTGCTGACAAGATAATGTCAAAGCGTTACACACAGCAAAAAGCATGACTGTGGTCAGTGGTTTGGTTACAATAGATCAGATGTGCAGCAGCTACAGTAAAATGTCAGAAGTGCATGCAAGTAGGAGCAATCTCAAGCTGAGGCACCCGGTCAGTCGAAATGTTTTGCAGTACCTTGTGAACCATCAGTGGGCTCCGATCCTTTTTCCACTTTCGCTCCTTCTGGTGTGTGGCCACCACATAAACAGCGTAGCCCACATCATTCTCCAGCAGCCACTTGAAGGTTTGACCTTTGTACTGGCCAAACTGAAGGATGAACCGGCTCAGAACGAGCCTCTTATTAGAGGGATCCCCGCCCTCAGAGCGAACGCGGGCCTCGGCATCAGCCTTCACCTCTTCTGGCTTCTTTAAAGGACCACTCTGACCAGTAGCTTTTAAGGGAAACTGTTCTGCCGCAATCTCCCGAGCCTCCTGTGAGGGCTCTGTCTCCAACTCCCTGCTCGAGGTCTTACGGAGGGCAGGGTCACCATTCTACAGGAGAGGAACAAAAATGACAACACCAGTGAGTATTATTTTTAATGAACCCGACGCATGTTAAACAGTATCTTTGAATTTCAGTGTGTGAAGTTCAACTTACGTCCACAGAGTCTTTTGGTCTCTTTCTGGTTTTCGATTCTGTAGAGAAAGAAAATAGGATGTGAAAGGTTGTTGTAAGATATTCTTAGTACACTCTCCCAACATATACACACTAATGACCAGAATTTCTAGACAAATTAATACACCTAATAATCCACTGTCTGGTGTAGTGACTCACAGAGGCCTTTTTGGTGAGATAAAGACAGAGGAGACATATAACTTTTCATTGTGAATCAGAATAAGAATTAGAATTCCTTTGTAAGGATTAAAATATGTTTTGTGTCCACCACATTGATAAAAAAAAAGCCTACATAACTAAATTAATCACTTACTGTTTGGGGCACTTGTGTAGACAAATTCAAACAGAGAATGTTCATATTTACAATATCAAAGAGGTGAAAACACAAACTCAGAATTATTCATCTTTTCCATAAGTGAGTAAACAAGCTGTTCTCAGATGAAAATAAAGTCCCCAGAAGACTGTTTAAATGTAGATACATACACATAAACAAAATATGAACAGTGTGAAGTCGTGTTGTCCATTAAGGTCAGTTTGTTTATTCGGTTTGTTCAGGAACAAAATGTACAAAAAAAAACTACAAAAAAATAAATCCATCAGTGAAGATCTTTCTCTTTTAATTAAAATGTACTGCACTGTTTATACTTCCCTGTGCTGCGTTCAACCTGTGCCTATTTATATCTCTGCAATGATTCTTGTAATCCTCTGACGAATTTTATACTCCGTGTGATGAATCAGATCTCTTTAATACGCTGCATGGAGAGAAGATCCAGAGTGACCTCTGCAGTATTAAAAATGTTTCCAAATCAAATACAACAGAGTAGAGATCACATACTATTGCAAAACTTGGTAAATACCCATCATGCAGTGACCCCCTGATGTTTGGGTTGACCGTGCCTCTCCCAGAACAGTGACCCTCTGATGTTTTATTAGGACAGTACATGTCATCTTAGCTACCATCCTGTCAACACCTCAGGCAGAGAGAATTGCCTCACATATGACTTTCTGACTCTCACCCCAAAAGCGGATTCTCCTTTCCCCCTCTCACATCTCGATCTGTTCTTTACAGCATATTGATTACTGAATAGAAAACTATGTCATTTCTCACATTCTACACTAATGTGTTTATATATGGAGGATTAAACCCGACATAAGTATAAATAAATAAATGCATAAATAAATAAATAAATAAATACATTAATAAATGCTGAAATAAATGAATGATTAAATAAATGCATGAATAAATATATAAATAAATACAGGAATAAATAAATAAATCCATAAATAAATAAATAAATGCTGAAATAAGTGCATAAATAAATAAATAAAAGTATAAATAAAAGAATAAATGCTTTTTATTTATTTCTACATTTCTGTTCACCTACATTTATTTATTTCTGTATTTCTGTGTCCATATGTTAATGAGGAGGTAGGAGGTCCTAACCTCAGTCAAGAGCATGATTGGTTACAGGAGTGTGCTCAATGAGGGTCGACTACTTCTGCCTTACTAGAGGCGCTGATTCCTGTACATTGTACAGGAATGTTGCTGGGTATCACCAGGTACCTGGCAATACGATTCTATCACGATATTTTGCCCACGATAACGATAATATCACGTGACAGCAATTCTGCGATAATCGGCATATTGCAAGAAATTTCATCCATGATACATCACGATATCTGTGTCACTGAAGAAATTCAGAATTTATTGACTGCACTGAATCCATTTCACAGGAATTACAAAACATTGTCATTCAAATTTCACATGAATGACAGCCAAGTAAACAAAGAGTATATTGCACAGTGTCTCTTCTTAACACACACACTGACTACAATTCTCATTAAATATCTATATGTGTGGGTTTCAGAGCTGCTTAAACCATTTTTTAAATTTTATTTGGTTGTATACCTATGTTTGAATAAAGATAAAGCTGTCCTCCGAAGAGGGGTGGTGGTGGGCCAAAAAATGTATCTTTATTTATTTATTTTTTAACATTTTTAAATATCGATATTTGGCACTAGTGTATCGATAACGTACCTCAAGACGAAATATCGCTATATATCGTCATATCGATATTTTGGCACACCCCTACTGTACAGGAATGTTACTGGCTACCAACAAGCCCGCTCAGCTAACTGTTAGCTGCAGTTGTTGAAGTTTGTTCATGTAGCTCTGGTTTCGTAATGAATTTGACTGGTGTTCATTTTAACTTGCGAGGGGCCCAGGTGTGCTGGTGGTGTGGTTTGGGAATCCCGTCTGGAGAGGAAAAACATTCTCAGTCATGTATATGTGTATTAATTTTGACGTGGCTTGAACACTTCTATCCACACATTGAGGTGCCGGGGCTGCGACCTGCAAACCACTGTTAGACGAGCGCTACAGAGCACAAATCGTCCAAAAGAGCATGTTGTCAGTCTCATATCTTTAAATCTAGTATGAAATATTTGTTCACGACGAGCGGCTCAAGAGCGGCATGGAGACCGCTGTTAGCTCTCATGTTAGCTATTAGCTCTTAGCTGTTGGCTGCTCGCTGTAGCGCTGAGCGAAGCGTCCAGGTTAACTGTTGACACCTGTTACCATCGAGAGTGAGATACATGTCTGGGCTTTCCTATGAATCATTGTCGCTACAGGTGTTTGTATCACAGGTTGATCTGGACGTCTCGTGATTTGCCACAGCTGACTGACCGCACGCTGAGCTCGGGCTGAATGTCAACGTACTCTGCAGACTGTTTGACCATCAGGCGGTATAACAGTGTACAGTTTTCACACTAACTTAGCTTCAGCTTAATAACGATGTATGCGGCTCGGAACAATGGCTTTAAGTAACCATTTGAACGCAGTGCGGAATGAAAAATACCCGATGGTAACTGGCGTCACAAGGTAACCTGGACGCTGCGCTACAGCGAGCAGCTAACAGCTAACATAAGAGCTAACAGGAGTCTCCACGACAACATGCACTTTTGGACGATTTGTGCTCGGTAGTGCTCGTCTAGCATTGGTTTGCAAGTCGCAGCTCCGGCATCTCCGTGTGGATAGAAGCGTTCAAGCCACGTCAAAATGAATACACATATACATGACTTGGAGCGATGAGCAGAATGTTTTTCCGGGTTAGCGGACATGGCTGAGGACCCCTCTCCAGACAGGATTCTCAAACCACACCACAAGCACATCTGGGATAGAGGTCACCCGATTAATCGTTTGGGCCGATTAATCCGCGCCGATAGGAAATTGGCGGAACTTGGCTCCAATAGTGGCCAATGGCTGCATTTTTTTCCCACAGTGCCATAAACTGCTTCCTCCCTGCCCTGCTCTCTGTCTCTCTTATCACTGAGGGGCGGGGCTGCTCTTCACACACACACACACACACACGCACACACAGAGCATGAGAGAAGTGACCCAGGTGGAGACGACGACACGCGTTATTGTAAGTGCAATAAAACCTTCACGAGTTGAAAGGTGAGTGAAACGATTAACAGCTTGTTAAGAACACGCTGAAATGAAAGCTGTCTGTGTGTAGTCTGTTTATCTTAGTTTGCCATGAATCTTAAAATTTCAAACTTTACTGTTGCTGCAGTGGAAACGTAGTTATATATGAAATATAAATGAATTCCTGTTCTGAATTTATTCTTTTAAAAAAAGATATTTAAAAAACAAACCATTCTTTAGTAGTGATAAAGAACAGGACTGTTAAGAGTATGGATAAGATAAAGATAAAATCCCTAGCTGGTTAGTGGTTACAGCCCGACTATGGGAGGATGACAAAATCACAATCACAGTTCAAATCCCTTCAGCCAATATTATCGGCCGATTTTTGTGTTTTTTTATGTGTATCGGCATTATTTACAGACAGGCGTCCACAGGCAGCTCTGTGTTACTGGAGACGCTGCAAGAAATGGCAGAGCAGAAAACCAATCCAGTGTGGCAGCATTTCACAGAGCAGTGTTCAACCTCACCTGTATTTGTTAAATATTGTTTACTTGTTCTTGTTCTACCTCACCTGTTTTTAATTTCAATAAATGTTCCTTTTTCAAAAAAAAAAATTGAGACTCGTAACATTTGTTATCGTCATTGTATAATTTTTATGATGTAAATTAAGGGAGCCAAAGTAGTAACGGCTCCAAATATCGGCTCAAGAAAATTGGCAGTCGTGTCGATATCTACATAGAGCTCCTCAAAAGTTTCACAAGATATATCTGAGGGTTGCTGAGAATATCAACAGGGTAGAAAATAAGAAGTTCTCCAACACAAATGTGTGTTATTATCCCTGAAGTTAAGTCTAATCTTGGATTGGATTATTATTTTTGTTACCTCTATGAAACTCATTTATCAATTTAAAATAAAACATATGAGGCATTAACAGAAGAAATATCTGGTAACAATCACTTACTTGTCATGCAATGATTAAATTCAGGCAAACTTTTTAAGGGACGTCATTTTTTGCCACACTGATTTATCAACTTTGAATACCAGAGATGGGAGTAAGTCACATATGTGCAAGTCATAAGCAAGTCTCAAGTCTTAACCTTCAAGTCTCAACCAAGTCCAAAGTGACTGTGATGAAAATCAAGCAAGTCAAGTCAAGTCATTGCTAAGGTCATGCAAGTCACAAGAAGTTTGTATGAATGTATTTTTCATCTGTAGACACAGTAAACAGAAAAGGGTGGTTAGTCAATAATATGATGTAATTGCATAGTTGATCAATTTTAGAATCTTTTTTTCAACCCCATGAATACAAGAATAAGATTAGATTAATATCAACCCTGGACCTGCACCATACTGCACAACCCGACAGCTGAGAATATTACTCTCAGGTATTGTTTCCCCTCCCCCTCTATAAACGGAGGCTGAAAACCACAGGACATGTCTGTTCTGTCCTGAAATGTGTGTTTCTCTTCTATAAAACAAATTCTACATCTCAGAGGCGACGTCTTCACACATACGGGCCCCTTCTCCTTTCAAACGGAGCAGAGCCCCTTGACAAACAGTAGACACAGACACAACACCTGAAGGAGAAGCAGGTCCGTCGCGGACGTGTATGAAAAAACAAGTGCGTCACACCGAATGTGTGCCGATATAGTGTGGTGTTGGGTTGTGAGCGCGCATAATGCGCGCCTACATTTAAAATAATGACTTTGTGCGCAATGAAGACGCTATATCTGAAACACGCACACGCTGTAACAAAGACGGCGGCCAAAATCACCTAGGAAATAATCTTGGAATCAGAATTTGATGATTTTCGGAGCTCTCTCCATGCTGCCTCTCCTCCTCTGATCCTGTCTGCTACAGTGCCACTCTGGCACGCCCGCCACCTGCCAGGCTTGCACGCACCGCGTCAGTGGCAGAGAGCAAAGTATCAAAAACGAAATTAACGTGTCAATATGCGCAAAAAAGAAAGAAAGAAAGACATTAAGAAAGAAGGCTTGCGAGTCATCTGTGTCAAGTCTAAGTCAAGTCTCAATTTATGAATGCCAAGTCAAAGTCAAGTCGAGTCTTTCATCAGTGTTTGTCAAGTAATTCTCAAGTCCTCAAATTTGCGACTCGGGTCTGGCTCGAGTCAAGTCATGTGACTCGAGTCCCCCACCTCTGTTGAATACATTTTAAGACTCTGCATACACTCTGATTATGATTCTATAGCCTTTTTAAAGATTGTAGGAAGGTGACGTATGGGGAGCCCGGATGACTTTTACGCACAGCCTCCTGCAGGAAGCCTGTGATGGTCTCTGAATGTGTTTTAGTTGTCCTGCTTGTGTTTACTCACCCAGTGTCTGTGCAGCTTCGTTGCAGTTAATCTCCCTCAGGGTATCCAGAGTCACTTGAAGAGCTTTGGGTTCGGTGAAAGTTTGCACCAGGAGTTGTGTTATATCTACTGGACCTTTACCTTCCACAGCGTGGCGCAGGATCCGCGGCTCTTCCCTGCGGTCCAGCAGCTCCTCACAAAACTTGTCAAAGTCTATCTTACTCAGATTCTCCAGTTCGTCCCTTATAGCCCGTTTGATTGTTGTTGCCATCTCTCATCAGCCTGCAGCGTGCTTGTTTTGCTCTGTGTTGGTAAATATGGCGACCTGGAGGCAGGATACGCGCTAGATGCGTTTGGGCTGCGCGTAGAGTTGAATTACGCGGTTAAGAGTGGCAGCCACGTCACTTCCGGGTTGAGTCTCAGAAAAAAAAAAAAACTTTGCATGGTAGTGAACACAGAGAGGTACATAATTTTTTGGATCCCGCTTGAATCGTGCCATGATTTACACATATGATGTTCGCCAATTTACAAGATAATTTTCAAATTGAGAAAGTCGCAGTTTGTCGTTTGAGTAATGAAATATGAGACTGTGAAAATAAATAATTATAAAGACAACCGTCGCGCTGGTGACGTCATCTCGTTAAACGGTCACCAAACTCTGTGACGTAAACATCGTGGAGCTGCTCCCGTGTATACGCAGTTTACAGAACTGATGAACTAGTCTTTTACATAACATTTATTGTGATTTTCATCTGTTTTAGTACCTTTTCTGAGCCGGGTTGGCTGCCATTGTGGTGTTGGTGACGTGTGTTGAGCGCGACGATGTAGTTCACGAGTGGTTTAACACAAAACTACATGAATGAATGAGTGAGTGAATGAGTGAGTGAATGAATGGAAATGTATTTTGGACACGTCGAAACAAAACAAAAAGTTACATTAGTTTGACAAATAAACATGATAAAATGAAAAGTATGTTACAAAGTATATTTCATAAACAGGCATTGACATGCCTAATATGGAGTAGGAAGTATTTGCTTATCTAATCCAACCTCTTCTCCACAACTCAGTAATCAGTCATAATCAATTTATTTAAATTCTTGAACCTGTGTACTTTTATACGCTCCCATCTAACTATGTACAATCTGATACACAACATTTACAATTAATATATAACATAATAAATATGTATATATATGCTGATTATTTTTGGTTGTTTTGAAATAAAAACAGACATGTTTATCCCCACAACCAAAACAGTCTTGTTGAGACCCGTGTCACCAAAATTTAGCCTATAATGACTTCCTCCTTTCTGTTTCCCCTTACGGATGTCTGTACTTTGAGGTTAGATGTCTCTCTCCCATCTATTCTACCATTTTTGTCATTATTGCTTTTCCCTTTTTGAGTTGATTGATTTAATAGCACATAAAAAAGAACAAGCAGCTGCCACTGACCTGACTCTCCATATGTCCTCAAACCTTCTGTGCAAAGTTTTTCTCAGAGAGCATTTTTAGCTCACAAAAATGAAATACCTCTCCTTACACACTGTTGTATCACAGCGTCAGACATCGCACCCCCAGTGCCCCCCCCCCTGACTTCAATCACGCCTCCCTGTCCTCCACTCTCCCTACCTTCACCCAGTATGTGAAATGCCACACCAGAGACAGTAGAACTTCGGATCTAATGGATGTGAACACCAAGGACGCATACACCTCCTCCCCCCTCCCCCCACTAGGCCGTTCTGACCACAACCTCGTTCTTCTGTCCCCTGCTTACATACCTGTGGTAAACAAAGAACCACCCACCAAACAGTATGTAAGGAGCTGGTCTGAGGAGACCAGTTTTGCACTGAAGGACTGTTTCGACACCACAGACTGGATTGTGTTGTGTGAACCTCACGGGGATGACATCGACAGCCTGGAGAAGGGCCTCAAGGGGGGCAACGCCAGAGAGGAGGGGCCTGAAAACCATCTCTGGCCACACAAAGGACAGTGGGAGGGGCCCTGAATCTGGAGACCAGGACTGGGACACTGCTCAGACGCAATTAATTATTACATCACTGCTGTCGCACAGTTGAAGCATCATACAACAACACCGGTCGTGGACTATTTTATTTAACCTTTATTTATCCTGGAAAAAAAATCCCATTGAGATTAATAACCTCTTTTTCAAGGGAGTCCTGGCCATGACTATGCATTCTTCCATCATTTTTCTCTCAGCGCAACGCATGATGGTAAATACTGCTTGGTTAGTGACCATCGGTTGAACACCACTTTTCGCAATGCATTTTGGGATACTTTGAGTCCACTATATAGGGTATAATAATTCCTGCTAGACATTCGGACAACACTACAAAATGGCGTAGTCACTACGTAGTGCACTATATAGGGAATAGTGAGTGATTTTGGACACAGCCAATAAATCTGTCCATGTTGACAACTACAGTTATGTAAAAGACTACTTCATCATTTCTGTGAGCTGCATTTACACGGGAGCAACTCTACGACATTTACATAAACGTTTAAACGAGATGACATTCACTGACACGACCGCTGGCTGTGTAGTCTTTATAATGATTTATTTTCACAGTCTCACAGTCTCAGACGACAAACTGCAACTTTCTCAAGTTAAAGTTAAGTCTTTTATGGCACGATTCAAGCGGGATCAAACAATGATTTACCTCTCAGTTTTTCTGAAACGAAGTCAACCCAGAAGAGACGTGGTTGCTACTCTTTACCACGTAAGTCTACTGTATGCCACCTAAACCCATCTAATCTTACCTGTATACGGCGTATCCTTCCGCCGGGTCGCCATATTTACCAACACGGAGCAAAACAAACACGCTGCGGGCTGATGAGTGATGGCAATAACAATTAAACGGGCTATAAGGGACGAGCTGGAGAATCTGAGTAAGATTGACTTTGACAAGTTTTGTGACAAGGATCCTGCGCCATGCCGTGGAAGGTAAAGGTCCGCTAGATATAACACAACTCCTGGTGTCAACTTTCACAGAGCCCAAAGCTCTTCAAATACTGAAGCTTTAGGATTAAGGCCGGATTATCCAGTGGGCTTTATGGGCACAGGACCTGGGCCCAACCAGACTTTGGGAAAACTATAGAAATGTGTGTTTCTCTTCTACTCACTGATATTGACACCATGTATAACCATAGAAAGAACCCTTGTTCTTTTTTTCTTTTTTTTTTTTTACACTAAAGACAGTGATTTAATTGGTCAAGTGCAAGTGTGGAAACCATGGGAACTGCCAGCTCCGCCCTCACGCCACTGTCTGTAAATGACAGTGCTGAACAGACCAGATTGTGGGGACGTAGTTGGAGAAAATAAAAATTAGAGAAAGAAGCAGTTGCAGTAAGCGAAAACGTAGAAGAGAAAAGGAGGAGAGGGAGGCTACTTTTTTGAGAAGTGTGCCATCCATCCAAACTTTCTTCAAACGGAGTCAGGAACATCAGGACGAAGATGACACTGCAGAGGGGGAGGAGGACTGCCTGCAAGCTAACCCAGAGCTAGAGGAAGATGCCGGGGGAAGCGAGTGTCAGCCTGTTGCTAGCTGCAGTCACAGCACCGGTGTGAGCCGATCTGGCAGCCCGAGGTATGGAGTAAGATAGCTATCAAAAAGATGTTTGCATGATTCTAACCATTCGTATTTGTAATGTTAAACATTTGTGTGTCAATAAAATTGTTGTACAACAAAATTCTGCTGTCATATACGCGAGTCTGAGAAATTGTTTGGGTTAGGATTTGTTTTTATGAGTATGAATCTAAAAGCTGTGAGTGCAAAGTCTTGTGAATACTAAATTCTACAACTATGAAGTCTTCTCTGTGAACATGAATTCAAGTTTGTGGGTACGAGTAGAAAAGTGTTGAAATGACATCACGTAGGTCACAGGGGAAAATAATCGAACCCAGATTACTCCAAACGCTGACAGCAGTGGACCGGGTGGTCGTTGATGTCCTGGTTTGCACTTTTACCGAGTCCGTTGCTCTTCAGGTGACTGTGAAGACACTGAGACAGATCGACAGCAACAAGGACGCAGATGCTCTCCATGAGATTACTGTATATTTCAGTGAGTATTTAGATCTTGTTGTTCTGTTGACAGCACTCAAATGTTGCTCCCCGGAAGAAAACTTTGAATATTTCATATTTAAAAGCATCAATCTCATGCATTTTGAGAGAAACATCACGCAGAATTACAAGATAGTATGAATGTATAATCTATACATGGTCACATTATGCTAAATAAAAGTTGAGACCGACAACTTCTCTCATGAAATGTGTAACAAAACGACTTTAATAGCGCTATCTGCCGGAGAATGAAAAAAGCAAGCCCTTAAAGAGTGTGTTTTGACAAGATGGATGTCTCTCTGCTTGGAAGAAAGGTGCTGGCTACACTGTGTTGATGCTATGACTTCTTGTTGTGCACTTCTGTTTGACAGTGTGCCTGTGGTGCATGGCTGCCCTTATTTGCATAGTTAATGTCTTTCTGACAGACAATGCAACATGTAAATCCCTGCTTACTGATCTTCCTGAACACATCTAGATGCTAGCTAGATGGAATGATAGCTCTTGTCCGTTTACTGTGACTTTGCCTTCTAGCTTGAGCCAAGGCCAGTTCGAGCTGCACTTGATCTCTGCATCCAGTTGTTTGACAACCACAGCATCTTTCTCTCCTAACACACTCATTCTGGAAAAAACAATGTTAATAGTAGGGTAAACTTCTAGTTTAGCCCAACGTTAAAGTTAACGAGCTAATCAGTCTTGAAAAAGCTAGCTAGCACGAAAAAGCTAACTTCGTTAGCTTGCGCCAACTTTACCTTCAGCCTCCAGTCAGTCTCCTCACCTCAGCATCATCCACACATCTTGAAAATGAGTTGTAGAGATTTGAGAAATGTTGTTTTTATCTAATTCAAGGCTCTCTTTAGGCACGCACATGTTCACAGTTCACTGATAATCTCTGGTATACCTCCATGTCCCGTCCATCCCCCAAAAATATTTTCTCACTGGATCCGCACGATTCACGTAGGTCACCTAGTTTGGTTTCAATATGGCAAATTTCACTGAAAGGTGAGTGATTTCATGCCTGGTCATTCTCATATCTGCCTGTGGTGATAAGGCTACAGACAGCAGCTGGTTATCTTAGCTTAGCATACATTTTTTAAACAAGTAGAAACAGCTCGCCTGGAACTGTACAATAGTTTAAAATAGTTTAGAAACTCCACCCTCCAGCTAAACCTCATCAATTAACATGTTATATCTCAGATGATTTGATGAGTTTTACAGGGATTACATGTGGGACTATTTCTTGGTGGAACAGAGATTTTCTGGACTCTCCGATTGGTTGCCTGAGAACCTCACAGGTGATCTTGTTATTACTGCACCCAGGCAAAAATAGTCCCAGATGCTTTTGTTTTTACCTTTGGTCAGAGGCCAGCTAGCTGTTTCCCCTTGTTTCCAGCCTGGATGCTAAGCTAAACTATCCATCTAATGGTTGTAGCTTCACGTTCACTATACGGACACTACATTGGTATGGCCAGAAATTCTAGGGCTGATATTGATTTTGATTTTTTGTTTAAAAATTTAGATAACGTTGTATCAGAAATATATATTTTGGCATAAATAAACAAATAAACAACATATTTTTAAAGCAAAATCAAAAGAGATTGATACAACTCACACATCTGTCTGTGAAACAGCCGTTTAGGCTACAGCCAGCAGCTGGTTAGCTTAGCTTAGCTTAGCTTAGCACAAACAGCTTAGTTTAGCACAAACACTTGGAAACAGTGACAAACAACTAGCCTGGCCCTCAGCAAAGATAAAATAAAATACATAAAAATGGGCAAAAAGTAGTCCCTGCTGCTTTTTTTTAACCTTTGTTCAGAGGCCGGCTAGCTGTTTCCCCTTGTTTCCAGTCTTTATGCTAAGCTAAGCTACCAGCTGTAGCTTCATCGTGTACAGAGTGCACAACATTCTGTCTTCATCTGACTCTCAGCGAGAATGTGAATAAACTTATGATTCAACTTGTTATTTTTTAAAAATATATATATTTATTATATATTTTACCAGTATATTTTGACCTACCAATATGTTGGCCTGGCTTGTTTTTTATCAGTTGGACTCTCTTCCTGCAGTAAAAAAAAAAGATATGAGTATAAAAAAGTAACATAATATGAGTAACAGCTGCTTTTGGATCATATTTTACAGTCACAACATATTTGATCTGAGACAACATATCTCAGGTTTTCAGTTGTAACATGAAACTACACCTCAGCTACACGGCAGACTGAGGTCCAGATTAATGACCACTGAAGAGAAAACTGTATGCAGGTAATCTGTCAGTGCTACACAACGTGTTTCTTTCTGTGTTTCTACAGTCAAAGCAACAAACGGATAACAGTAGACACCTCGTTCTCTACAGTGAGTCGACCTGCATGTGCTGAATTTGACTTGTACAGCATTGTCCAGAGTATTTTTGTTATACAGTTTAATTTATGTTGAATATTTTACAGCTGCAAGACCCTCAGCAGAGCCATGGTGGTGGGAAAAGATACAGATTGATTATCCACCCTCTCATTTTACTGCCTGCAGGCTGGATGTTGGCTCTTATTGTCCTTTCTGTCCTCAGTTTATATGAAAAGCTTCCCTAAAAGAAGATCAAGCCAAGACAGAGAAGTCAATTATTTCATAAAACAGTATTCAAGTAACTGTTGCAACTGTTAATTTTGAAACATTAAAGCTAAAACCTTATTGTTGATATCTTTTATGGTGCAAATGTTTTCATGCAGCAGCCATATCATGCATTTATATTCAATAAATACCACTTTGTACAGTCTGTAGTCTTAGTAGTTTGTGGCGGGGTCCGCCATTTCTGCACCGGGTCAAATTGCCTTCACATGCACAGAGACAAACGGACACTACGTATTTTACACAAAGAAAAAAACATATAATATTACAATATTTGCCGAATTTAATTATGGCCCAAATAATTAGGAATTTGTCACAGTCAGCGTTTCACAAAGTTTGTAAAGTTACTTTAAACTCAGAAAGTCACAAAATTGAATGATTTCTCAAGGGAGTCTGGGGATTTTCTTGTCGGGTGACAGAGAAGTAGTATGTTTTGTTTACTGTTAACTGAATTTATAAAATTTTACATGTTTGTTTTCATCTTAAATTCATTTACTGATGATGAAATCAGATGAAACATTGAGTTCAAGCTGATGCTAAATGTCGGCAGGTAAGAAGCACTTCAGATCAGGACTGTCATGACATCAGATTTTGACTACACGATTATTGAAGCCGAACAAACGCACCGTAGAAATATTGCGACAAAATGATACTTTTTACAAGAAACAAGTTGATGTTTATTACATTTAATACATGTAAATTGCTACAAATACAGCATGGGGCCCCTTTAATACTTATCAATCTCGGTAATGGCAGGTCTTTGAAACAACACACAGGTGCTGTATGTTTCCACAAATACATAAATTAAACTTTTATGGACTTTTAACTGTTTCACAGCTGGTCTGTTTGACCTGTTGATTCATTTTTACATAATGATTTCCAAAGAAAAAGCCTGCAATTACACCTTCAATAAATAGTTATAGTGTGTTCATACCGTTTACCACAGAGTAAAAATAATAACTAAAGGGGTTGTTAAATGTGAATAAATAATGCATTTATCAAGTCAAATATCACAATATCAGTTAAGACTTGTCATTACAAAAGCTTAAAAAAATGTTTCAATGGGCTGCTGAAATGTCTGGGACATCTACATTTCCTGGTTTTAAAATCTGGACCAATAGAATCTGTAATTAAGAAGTCCTTCCCTCAGACACTCGATCCAATCAGTAACGGTTGTAAGGGGTGAATGAATTCTTCTTCCGTCTCCTTTTCTGTTTCCCCCGTGTGGGCCTGGAGCTGAGGAAGAGGAAACTTGAGTGAGTCAGGCTTTCCAAGGCATCAGAGGACAAACACAGTGCATACACAAACAAATGATCTACAAGTGACAGTTAAAGCAGCACATTAACTTCAGTTATTTATAGATATTTATAATACACATATTATAACATATGCTGCTCATCGGGAACGTGCAGCCAAACTTGTTCCAAACACAACACGTACCTTGAGGCAGTGCTGGGCTGGCCTGTGAAACGATGCTGTCTGACCTTTTTCAAAACCTCAGCGTAAGCAATGGAGTATTGAGTCAAAAAGTCCTATAAATGAAAAGAAATGCTTGTTATTATAAAAGCTCTTACAATACAATTCACAATTAATTCCAATATACACATAATTTCATCTTTTTATGGGCAGTTTGATAGATTAAATTATAAAAACAACACTACTATCAATTGGCTAAGGACAAAAATAAAATAAAACAATGATGTCACAGTGATGTTAACTCTCGACCTTTTGGATATAAATGTCTTCACTTTATCATTTTGTCCTTTTGCACATCAGTAGAAACATGTTTTGTCCTACTTATCATATAAATTGTGACCATTCAGTTCATCACTGAGTCCATGTGGATAATTTGTGCCAAATTTAAAGAAATTGAGATATCATGTTGAGATATCATGTTTACAAGAATGAGATGTAGCGATGAGTGGACAACCCAAAAACACAATGCTGAGCTGCGTTTGAGTGAGAAGCTAATCAGGCGCCGAGAGGTGCTGCAGCTGATCACAGCATG
>OZ023160.1:6958675-7453818 GCA_963678695.2 Diplodus puntazzo | reverse complement strand
TAGGGCTGTCAGTTTAACGCGTTAATTAGATTAATTAATTACACTGCAAATTAACGCGTTATAAAAATTAACGCAATTAATTCTGATATCCTTAGTGGCAATTTAATGCGCGAGCATTTTAAATTTGGCCCATTCAATGACCCGTAGGCTACTTGGCAGTGGCACGTCACTTCCCACCTGCGTCGCCAGAAGGGCTCCAACTAATGGAAGCTGAAATGGCGACACTCAGATCCACGAACCTGTCTCGCTCTGCGAGAAGGCAGAATCGTAACACAACTTCCAGTCCAGATCAGCCCTATGAGCTGTAACCACATTAACACCGCAGCGGTCGTTCGCCAATTCTCCACCTTTGTTCGTTCACACAGAGCGAAACATCGCTGTAAAGACGAACCGCTGCGTAATTTACACAGAAAGCGCCGCTGCGGCTCCTAAAGAGACGTGACGGTACACGTCATGATGATGACGTGTGTGTGTTTTCAAGGGGTTTCCCCGGTGTCTCCCCTGTCACTCAAAACCGACGGAGACTGTCTTCCGGGGTAAAGTTCACTGAAGTCTCGGTCCGGAGGGCTGACCGTCGCTGAGATTTTTTTTCATCAGAAACACTCGGTGAGGTAAAGTGTTTTTGCATGGCAGAAATGTGACGAGGAGTCTGTAGGACGGGCGGGAGGAAGGACGCTTCTCCACTTACAGCTGTGGTATTTTTAACTTGTTCCCAAAGATAGTTACAGTTACTATGCTACCTTAGTTTGGTTCTGTAACGTTGTTTTGTGGGACATTTCTCTGTATTAAGTTGAGTGAGGGATCTGTGCAGTTAACAGACCATCAGATAGACACGCCCTCCACAATACTGCACCTCTGATACCATCAGACAAGTATCATATACATAAGTTATTGAAATGTTACATAAATAAAATGTTTAATTTAGAAAGAAAAAAAAAATCGAGGATTGTATCGAACCGTGAGTCAAAAATCGTGATACAAACCGAATCGTGAGTTTGGTGTATCGTTACAGCCTGAGTCGCTAGTCAAAGCAGGATGACAACAGACATGGACGCGACTCAGGGGAGCGAGGCGAGCACATCGTTGCTCGGGCCTTTGAACGGCAAGTTCTTCTCTTCTTAGTGTATTCAATTGATTAGTCACGCAATACACTTTTGTAATGTCCTAGAATTCGAATTCTGTATTTGGGTACCTTTAGCAGATATGAGATTAAAATGCGATTAATTAGATTAATTAATTACAAATCCTGTAATTAATTAGATTAATTTTTTTAATCGTCTGACAGCCCTAGCCAATACATGCTGTGATCAGCTGCAGCACCTCTCGGCGCCTGATTAGCTTCTCACTCAAACGCAGCCCCTCAGCATTGTGTTTTTGGGTTGTCCACTCATCGCTACATCTCATTCTTGTAAACATGATATCTCAACATGATATCTCAATTTCTTTAAATTTGGCACAAATTATCCACATGGACTCAGTGATGAACTGAATGGTCACAATTTATATGATAAGTAGGACAAAACATGTTTCTACAGATGTGCAAAAGGACAAAATGATAAAGTGAAGACATTTATATCCAAAAGGTCGAGCGTTAACATCACTGTGACATCATTGTTTTATTTTATTTTTGTCCTTAGCCAGTTGATAGTGGTGTTGTTTTTATAATTTAATCTATCAAACTGCCCATAAAAAGAGGAAATTATGTGTATATTGGAATTAATTGTGAATTGTATTGTAAGAGCTTTAATAATAACACACATTTCTTTTCATTTGTAGGACTTTTTGACTCAATACTCCATTGCTTACGCTGAGGTTTTGAAAAAAGTCAGACAGCATCGTTTCACAGGCCAGCCCAGCACTGCCTCAAGGTATGCGTTGTGTTTGGAACAAGTTTGGCTGCACGTTCCCGATGAGCAGCATATGTTATAATATGTGTATTATAAATATCTATAAATAACTGAAGTTAATGTGCTGCTTTAACTGTCACTTGTAGATCATTTGTTTGTGTATGCACTGTGTTTGTCCTCTGATGCCTTGGAAAGCCTGACTCACTCAAGTTTCCTCTTCCTCAGCTCCAGGCCCACACGGGGGAAACAGAAAAGGAGACGGAAGAAGAATTCATTCACCCCTTACAACCGTTACTGATTGGATCGAGTGTCTGAGGGAAGGACTTCTTAATTACAGATTCTATTAGTCCAGATTTTAAAACCATGAAATGTAGATGTCCCAGACATTTCAGCAGCCCATTGACACATTTTTTTAAGCTTTTGTAATGACAAGTCTTAACTGATATTGTGATATTTGACTTGATAAATGCATTATTTATTCTGATTTAACAACCGCTTTAGTTATAATTTTTACTCTGTGGTAAATGGTATGAACACACTAAAACTATTTATTGAAGGTGTAATTGCAGGCTTTTTCTTTGGAAATCATTATGTAAAAATGAATCAACAGGTCAAACAGACCAGCTGTGAAACAGTTAAAAGTCCATAAAAGTTTAATTTATGTATTTGTGGAAACATACAGCACCTGTGTGTTGTTTCAAAGACCTGCCATTACCGAGATTGATAAGTATTAAAGGGGCCCCATGCTTTATTTGTAGCAATTTACATGTATCAAATGTAATAAACATCAACTTGTTTCTTGTAAAAAGTATCATTTTGTCGCAATATTTCTACGGTGCATTTGTTCGGCTTCAATAATCGTGTAGTCAAAATCTGATGTCACGACAGTCCTGATCTGAAGTGCGTCTTACCTGCCGACATTTAGCAGCAGCTTGAACTCAATGTTTCATCTGATTTCATCATCAGTAAATGAATTTAAGATGAAAACAAACATGTCAAATTTTGTAAATTCAGTTAACAGTAAACAAAACATACTATTTCTCTGTCACCCGACAAGAAAATCCCCAGACTCCCCTGAGAAATCGCTCAGTTTTGTGACTTACCGAGTTTAAAGTAACTTTACAAACTTTGTGAAACGCTGACTGTGACAAATTCTTAATTATTTGGGCCTTAATTAAATTCGGCAAATATTATAATATTATATATTTCACAATAAAATCAGTGACATAATGAACCCTTTTGAGGTTCCTTGTATAGAAAGTGAAAGTGAGATCACAACTGGTCGCTCCAGTTTTGTTTATCTGTAAACGCAACATAAAGAGTCTCGAGTTCAGTTTCGTTTTTGATACCGCAGTGTTGTAAAATCATAAATGAATGAACCTTGAACCTTTAGAAACGGAGTCTGCGAACATGACAAAACAACCGTCTTCCAGCACGACAGAAGTTCCACAGAGTACCTTTTAATATAAAAAAACATTATTGACTTGTATAAAATGATGAGCCACAGAGCAAAGGCAGCCCAAGAAAATGTATGATGGCAAATTCTAAAACACTGATGTCTCGAGTCTTTCAGGCTGGTTGCTGCAGGTAATCCTCTGTGTCCTCTGACGTTGTTCTGGCTGATCAGTTCATCCAACACGGCGTCTGGTGTTCACTTCCTGGATGAGATTCCTTGAGTGTCACTGAGGAGAAAGAGACTCATTAATGGAACATACTGGAGTTGTTAGCTTATGTCATACATTAGGATTGATTGCTATTGAGTAATTAAAGTTCAGGTTATATGGTAATTTTCTTAATCCAAGATTTTGCTTTGTGGAACGTATTGCAGATGTTGAAGATTGAACATGCTGCATCGCTCCCTGTGAATCACTTGTTCGTGTGAAGGCAATTTGAACCTGGTGCAGAAATGGCGGACCCCGCCACAAACTACTAAGAATACAGACTGTACAAAGTGGTATTAATTGAATATAAATGCATGATATTGCTGCTGCACTTAAAAATATGCACCATAAGAGATATCAACAATAAGGTTTTAGCTTTAATGTGTCAATATTAACGGTTGCAACAGTTACTTGAATACTGTTTTATGAAATAATTGACTTCTCTGTCTTGGCTTGATTTTCTTTTAGGGAAGCTTTTCATATAAACTGAGGACAGAAAGGACAATAAGAGCCAACATCCAGCCTGCAGGCAGTAAAATGAGAGGGTGGATAATCAATCTGTATCTTTTCCCACCACCATGGCTCTGCTGAGGGTCTTGCAGCTGTAAAATATTTAACATAAGTTAAACTGTATAGCAAAAATACTCTTTGCACAATGCTGTACAAGTCAAATTCAGCGCATGCAGGTCGACTCACTGTAGAGAATGAGGTGTCTACTGTAGTCCGTTTGTCGCTTTGACTGTAGAAACACAGAAAGGAACACGTTGAGTAGCACTGACATTACCTGCATACAGTTTTCTCCTCAGTGGTCATTAATCTGGGCCTCAGTCTGACGTGTAGCTGAGGTGTAGTTTCATGTTACAACTGAAAACCTGAGATATGATGTCTCAGATCAAATATGTTGTGACTGTAAAATATGATCCAAAAGCAGCTGTTACTCATATTACTGTTTTATACTCATATCTTTTTTTTATTTTTGTTATTACTGCAGGAAGAGAGTCTAACTGATAAAAAACAAGCCAGGCCAACATATTGGTAGGTCACATTATACTGGTAAAATATATAATAAAAATATACAAGTTGAATCATAAGTTTATTCACGTTCTCGCTGAGAGTCAGATGAAGACAGAATGTTGTGCACTCTGTACGCTATGAAGTTGCAGCAGGTAGCTTAGCTTAGCATAAAGACTGGAAACAAGGGGAAACAGCTAGCCGGCCTCTGACCAAAGGTTAAGAAAAAGCAGCAGGAACTACTTTTTGCCCATGTGCAGCGATTTCCATATCACCTGTCAGGTTGTTAGGCAACCAATAGGAGAGTCCAGAAAGTCTGTTCCCCACCAAGAAATAGTCCCACATGCAATCCCTGTAAAATCTAATTTTCTGAGATTTAACATGGTAATTAATGAGGTTTCGCTGGAGGGTGGAGTTTCTTTTAAACCATTGTACAGATCCAGGCGAGCTGTTTGCACTTGTTTCAAGTATGTATGCTAAGCTAAGATAACCAGCTGCTGGCTGTAGCCTTATCACCTATTCCACAGACACTACCTACATACACTCACGCATACAAATACAGACAATATTCAGTGACCTCCATGACGTATATGTTGATTATTTTCGGTTGTTTTGAAATGAAAATGGACATATTTATCCCCACAACCACAACAGTCTTGTTGAAACCTGTGTCACCAAACTTTAACCTATAATGACTTCCTCCTTTCTGTTTCCCCTTACGGATGTCTGTTCTTTGTGGTAAGATGACCACTTCCTGTCTCTCTCCCATCTATTCTACCATTTTGTCATTATTGCTTTTCCCTTTTTGAGTTGATTGATTGATTTAAAAGCACATAACAGAAAACAAGCAGCTGCCACTGACCTGATGCCCAAGTCCTCCAAACGTCCTTAAACTTTCTGTCCAAAGTTTTTCTCAGAGAGCATTTTTAGCTCACAAAAATGAAACAGTGTTCATCTGACGGTCGACATGAAACCATCTTTGGCCCACTGGCCCCAGTTTGGATGGTGCTGGTCTGAATAATAATTTATGCAGCTGCCTCTTAGTGGGGTCGAACCTTAAGGCTTTGGGGAGTCAGTGACTTTAAGTATAAAGAGTGTGTTAATGGACCAGATATTGTCAGACACTTCTCTCACTCGTGATACCGAGTTTTGACCTGTGTGAAGTTTGATGTTATACTTCAGACTTCAGTGACTTATTATTTTCAGGGTTTTATAAAACTATTCCAAGTATTCAGTTTTGCTAAGAATGATGATTTTTGAGTCTTAACACCCTGCTCACCAAATACTGAAGCTTTGGGATGGCGACCGACCCGACCTACAATCTCAAAGCATCAGTATTTGAGGAGCTGGGAAAACGGCTCAAAAGCGAACTTCCTTACAAAGTGAATCTTTAAGTTTAGTAAAAGATCTTGATATGGTTATACACACACACAGGTTTTTTTTTTTACTTGTCTTTTCAAGATGTCTTTTCAGCGTTCACTGGCTAAACGTAACTGTTATTGAATTTTGGACATCCTAGGTGAGCTTTTTATCAGATTTATTTCATACAGCATCTTGGTAAATGAACCTTGGAGCATCAGCCTACTTGATGAAGGTTGGATGGCAAAAACATGGAATTTAATAAAGCTGATAAATAGCTCACCTGGTAAAGAGCAAAGAGCAGTTTTCAAAAATACTTAAATTTTCACTCACAAGAAGTTCTTTGGACGACTGTGACCAAAGGTGAAAGAATATCTAAGTTTAATTTAATATGGACGTCATGAGCCAACATTGAAAGTACCTAAAAAAAGAAAACATCTTTCATCACTCTGGCTCTCTGGGCATGTTTTGTGTCAGCAAAGGTGTTGAAAAGACATATTTTGGATGTGTTTTTCTGAGTGATGTTAGTAAAATTCATGAAAGTGGGATGAACAGAGTGCAGGAGTTTATATTCTGATACTGTTTGGGTGAAACACGCAGCAGAGCTGCTTCCAGGCATGTGTACCGGTTGTTTCCTGTTTGGCACCAACACCTTCACTGCATCCGATGATGTAATGTGACGTCTTTGATTTGTTCCCACCCAGAGGGAGGAGGCATCGTCCTTCCGCAGGAGGCGGGAAAAAGGACCGCGGACGGCGGGCTGAGATCTGTTGGTGAAAAATGGCTCCCAAAACCAAAAGGGCGATACAAGACTTTCTGGAGAACCTGACAGAAAGGGACTTTAAGAAGTTCTGCCAAGCACTCGTGGACCGCAACGATAAGCCTCGGATCGCAACCAGCAGGGTGGAAGGAAGAGACTTTCTGGATGTCACAAACGTTATAGTCATAACCTTCGGTGAGGCCAAAGCTCTCGACGTGGTTATTGAGCTGCTGGAAGAGTGCAAGATAGATGCAACCGACCTCGGTAAGTGACTCTCTGCTGTACTTGTACAGAAACTTCATGCATCACCAGGCTCCTCAGTAGTGGTGGACCAATCAATCCAAATATTGATAATATCGATACGAACGTTGGCATTCATATTGATCGAAACCAGTGTAATGAGATCAACACTGTATGCACTGCTGCGGTTTCATCAAAGAGGCGCCCTGGCTATGTTTGTGAGTGCCGCTGCTTTCAAGTGCTGCTTCTCACAGCCCGGAGCAGGCACACTTTCCTCCTCCTCCTTCCTCTTGTGTTTGAATTTGTAATGTCACGTTACTTTGTGGCTTCAAGCAAACAAACAAGCATAGACGGAGCAGAAGAATGACAGAGAGGGAGAGGAGCGCCACGTGGCTATATTTTCAGGCCGAAAAAGGAACCAACAGCAAGCTGTGTAATTTGTAAAAAGGCTGTAAGATACAGTGGTTACACAACAAATTTATACAAGCATATGAAAAATCATGCGAAAGAAAACACAGAGCTACAGAAATAGAGAGAGGAGGAGAGAAATCCCCCAACCCCTGGCCCCGACAGCATGGAAGCAAATCTGTACCATAATTCAAATTAAAATGGATTAACAGAAATGCTTTTTCATTTTCGGAATATAGCTGCATTTTTTGACTCATAAATAAAATGAGTAATAAATCGTCCAAATTGCATTTTCATTTTCGTCTTCAAGACTGCTCATTTTGTCACACGACTAAAAAGAAAACTAAGAGGACATTGCTTTTTCATTTTTAATGCCCGCACCCCACAAAATAGAGTCCAAAATTCAATTTGAATTCGCAATGCCAAACGGCGCAGGACAGTGATGTCAGCAGCCTCTCTTCTTCTTCAGCCCCCAGTCTGACTGACTGTGCTACGCATCTAATACGTTAGAGGGCGTTGTGCATGTTCGACGCTGGAGCAAGAAGAGAGACAAGAGGAGAGTGTGAAGGCTGTGTTGCACGTCATCTTCTTTAAACAAGATTGTGGAGTTGTTATGGTAGTGAACAGCCTTAGACACACAGCTGTAAAATGGCTCCAAACGATGTTCCTCTTTCCTTCTTTTTCTAAAGTTTTTAGTTGCAGTTTAGGTGTGAAGATACAGTCATCCAGAATTTGGACATTTTTGGTTCTGGTATCTTGAAAGTGCTTGAATTTCACTCTTAAAACAGTTGTATGAACCCTGTCATAGACACAATAATGTAGAGTCATTGCAGACATATAGATAGGCACAGGTAGCACCTCAGCACCGGCAAGTATCAGCAGTGCAGATGTGAAATTAGTGTGTGTATGTTGGAAGAGTGTACTGTTCAATTAATGCTGCAGTCAGAAACCTCCTAAGAATATCTTACAACAACCTTTCACATCCTATTTTCTTTCTCTACAGAATCAAAAACCAGAAAGAGACCAAAAGTCTTTTTGGATGTAAGTTGAACTTCACACAATGAAATTCAAGAATTCTCTTTAACACGCAGCTCGAACATTAAAAATAATACTCACTGGTGTTGTCATTGTTGTTCGTGTCCTTAGAATGGTGACCCTACCCTCCCTAGAACCTCGAGCGGGGAGTTGGAGACAGAGCCCTCACAGGAGGCTCTGAAGATTGTGGCAGACCAGAAACAAGCAAAGGCTACTGGAAATGGAGGTCCTGTGAAGGAGCCAGAAGAGGTGGAGGATGATGCAAAGGCCCGCGTTCGCTCTGAGGGCGGGGATCCCTCCAATGAGTGGCTCGTTCTGAGCCGGTTCATCCTTCAGTTTGGCCAGTACAAAGGTCAAACCTTCAAGTGGCTGCTGGAGAATCATGTGGGCTACGCTGTTTATGTGGCGGCCACCCACCAGGAGGAGCGAAAGTGGAAAAAGGATCGGAGCCCACTGATGGTTCACAAGGTACTGCAAAAAAAAATTGTACTGACTGGGTGCCTCAGCTTGAGATTGCTCTTGCTTTCATGCACTTCTGACATTTTACTGTAGCTGTTGCACATCTGATCTATTGCAACCAAACCACTTCCACAGTCCTGAAGTCTCTTCCCACTTTGGAACCAGTAGAAATGTTCCTTTTGTTTTCAGTCATTCTTCTTACTGTGTGTAACGGTTTGACATTATCATGTCAGCAATTTGGAGTTTTGCCATTATCATATGATTTGAAAAAAAAAAGTTTTTTAATACCACCATTATCATGAACAATATCATATGGCACACTCCTACCAAACAAGTCTCCCAAAAGTTATTATGCATGAAATCTGTTCAACCTACAAGGTCGTTTCGACAAAGCAGAGTTGTGGTAGCCACGGCCCACGTGCCTTCACCTGCTAGCCGTTCTGGCAGAAATGACAACCTGCAGCGTGCCAATACATGCTGTGATCAGCCGCAGCAACACTCAGCTCCTGATTAGCTTCTCACTCAAACGCAGCCCCTCATTTCTCATAAAGTGATATTTTTGTCTTCCAAGTTGGCGATGGCCGCGGTCGGAGGCATTGTGTTTTTGGGTTGTCCACTCGTCGCTACATCTCATTCTTGTAAACGTGGTATCTCAAGAACACCTTGAGGGAATTTCTTTAAATCTGGCACAAGATATCCACATGGACTCAGTGATGAACTGATTAATTTTGAATGGTCACAATTTATATGATAAGTATGACAAAACATGTTTCTACAAATGTGCAAAAGGACAAAATGATAAAGTGAAGACATTTATATCCAAAAGCTCAAGAGTTAAGTCAAGTGTGACATCATTGTTTTATTTGTTATTGTACTTAGCCCATTGATAGTGGTTCTTATTTGTATCATGTGATCTCCTCAAACTGCCCATAAAAGGAGTAAATGATGTGTTTTATCGAATTAATTATAAATTATGTAGTAAGAGCTTTACTAATAACACACATTTCTTTTCATTTGTAGGACTTTTTGACTGAATACTCCATTGCTTACGCTGAGGTTTTGAAAGAAGTCAAACTGTATCCGATCGGAGGCCAGCCCAGCACTGCCTCAAGGTATGTGTTGCGTTTGGAACAAGTTTGGTTGCTCTCTCCTGATGAGCAGCATATGTTATAATATGTGTATTATAAATATCTATAAATAAACTGAAGTTAATGTGCTGCTTTAACTGTTGCTTGTAGATCATTTGTTTGTGTTTGCACTGTGTTTTGTTTCCTCTTCCTCAGCTCCAGGCCCATGCAGGGGAAACAGAAAACAAGCTGGAAGAAGAAATCATTCACCCTTTACAACCGTTACTGATTGGATCGAGTGTCTGAGGGAGGACTTCTTAATTACAGATTCTATTGGTCCAGATTTTAAAACCAGGAAATGTAGATGTGCCAGACATTTCAGCAGCCCAATGAAACTTTTTTTTAAGCTTTTGTAATGAAGTCTTTAATGAATACAAATATTGTAATATTTGACTTGATGAATATATATATATTATATATATATATATTACTTATTAACATTATAAACCACGTTAATTATAACTTTTACTCTGTGGTAAATGTTTTTTATTGGAGGTGTAATGCAGGCCTCTTCTTAGGAAATCAGGTCAGACCAGCTGTTAAACAGTTAAAAGTCCATAAAAGGTTAGTTTATGTAGACTAATGTATTTGTGAAAACATACAGCACCTGTGTGTTATTTCAAAGACCTGCCATGACCAAGTTTGATAAATATTAAAGGGGCTCCATGCTGTATTTGTAGCAATTTACATGTATTAAATGTAATAAACATGAAGTCGTTCCTTGTAAAAAAATG
The DNA here is from genome assembly GCA_963678695.2 of Diplodus puntazzo. Lineage (NCBI taxonomy): Eukaryota > Metazoa > Chordata > Actinopteri > Spariformes > Sparidae > Diplodus > Diplodus puntazzo. The sequence goes on along the minus strand of OZ023160.1, from coordinate 7,443,177 downwards.
TCATCTTGTCGCAATATTTCTACGGTGCGTTTGTTTGGCTTCAATAATCATGTAGTCAAAATCTGATGTCACGACAGTCCTGATCTAAAGTACGTCTTACCTGCCGACATGTAGCAGCCGCTTGAACTCAATGTTTCATCTGATTTCATCATCAGTAAAATAATATAAGATGAAAACAAACAAGTCAAATTTTATAAATTCAGTTAACAGTAAACAAAACATACTACTTCTCTGTCACCTGACAAGAAAATCCCCAGACTGCCCGGAGAAATCGCTCAATTTTGTGACTTTCTGATTTTAAAGTAACTTTTTTGTGAAACACTGACTCTTTATTTGGGCCTTAATTAAATTCTGCAAATATTATAATATTATATATTTTTTTCTTTGTGTAAAATACGTAGTGTCCGTTTGTCTCTGTGATGTGTGAGTTTATTTTGCTTATAGTTCCAAGGATCCTAAAAAAGAAGGAAGGGTTTTTATGTCACTGAATCTCGTTTTGGTGCCAGACTGTGGTGTCAGCTTGGAGAAACACACGAAAAACCAAAAAGGGCAGGTTTGATTAATTTCTGCTCATGAAACTGCAATTACACTGCGAACAGGAGCCTTTCCTACACAAAGTCGAGGAAGAAAATCAGTGACATAATGAACCCTTTTGAGGTTCCTTGTATAGAAAGTGAAAGTGAGATCACAACTGGTCGCTCCAGTTTTGTTTATCTGTAAACGCAACGTAAAGAGTCTCGAGTTCAGTTTCGTTTTTGATACCGCAGTGTTGTAAAATCATAAATGAATGAACCTCACATAACACAGAAGTTCGACAGAGCACCTTTAATATAAAAAAACATTATTGACTTGTGTAAGATGATGAGCCACAGAGCAAAGGCAACCCAAGAAAATGTATGATGGCAAATTCTAAAATACTGATGTCTCGAGTCTTTCAGGCTGGTTGCTGCAGGTAATCCTCTGTATCCTCTGACGTTGTTCTGGCTGATCAGTTCATCCAACACGGCGTCTGGTGTTCACTTCCTGGATGAGATTCCTTGAGTGTCACTGAGGAGAATGGAACATACTGGAGTTGTTAGCTTATGTCATACATTAGGATTGATTGCTATTGAGTAATTAAAGTTCAGGTTATATGGTAATTTTCTTAATCCAAGATTTTGCTTTGTGGAACGTATTGCAGATGTTGAAGATTGAACATGCTGCATCGCTCCCTGTGAATCCCTTGTTTGCGTGAAGGCAATTTGAACCTGGTGCAGAAATGGCGGACCCCGCCACAAACTACTAAGAGTACAGACTGTACAAAGTGGTATTAATTGAATATAAATGCATGATATTGCTGCTGCACTTAAAAATATGCACCATAAGAGATATCAACAATAAGGTTTTAGCTTTAATGTTTCAACATTAACGGTTGCAACAGTTACTTGAATACTGTTTTATGAAATAATTGACTTTACTGTCTTGGCTTGATTTTCTTTTAGGGAAGCTTTTCATATAAACTGAGGACAGAAAGGACAATAAGAGCCAACATCCAGCCTGCAGGCAGTAAAATGAGAGGGTGGATAATCAATCTGTACCTTTTCCCACCACCATGGCTCTGCTGAGGGTCTTGCAGCTGTAAAATATTTAACATAAGTTAAACTGTATAACAAAAATACTCTTTGCACAATGCTGTACAAGTCAAATTCAGTGCAGGCAGGTCGACTCACTGTAGAGAACGAGGCGTCTACTGTTATCCGTTTGTCGCTTTGACTGTAGAAACACAGAAAGGAACACGTTGAGTAGCACTGACAGATTACCTGCATACAGTTTTCTCTTCAGTGGTCATTAATCTGGGCCTCAGTCTGCCGTGTAGCTGAGGTGTAGTTTCATGTTACAGCTGAAACCCTGAGATATGTTGTCTCAGATCAAATATTTTGTGACTGTAAAATATGATCCAAAAGCAGTTGTTACTCATATTATATTACTGTTTTACACTCACATCTTTTTCTTTTTTTTTTTACTGCAGGAAGAGAGTCTAACAGATAAAAAAAACAAGCCAGGCCAACATATTGCTAGGTCAAAGTATACTGGTAAAAGCAGCTGCTGGCTGTAGCCTAAATGGCCATTTCATTAGCAGATGTGAAAGTTATATCAATCTCCTTTGATTTTGCTTTAAAAATATGTTGTTTATTTGTTTTTGTATGCCAAAATAAATATTTCTGATACAACGTTACCTACATTTTTAAACTCCAAATAAATCAATATCAGCCATAAAAGTTCTGGCCATACCAATGTTGGTATCAATGCTGAACATGAAGCTACAGCCAGTAGGCGGATAGCTTAGCTTAGCATCAAGTCTGGAAACAAGGGGAAACAGCTAGCCGGCCTGTGACTAATGGCCTTGGTGCAGGTCCAGATCACCTGTGAGGCTCTCAGGTAACCAATAGGAGAGTCCAGAAAATCTCTGTTCCCCACCAAGAAATAGTCCCACATGTAATACATGTAAAACTGAACTGTCTGCATAAATTTCTGTGTAGAATATCTGAGATATAACATGGTAATTAACATGGTTTAGCTGGTGGGTGGAGTTTTTCCTTTGAACCACTGTACAGATCCAGGCTAGGTGTTTCCACTTGCTTCAGGTCTTTATGCTAAGCTAAGCTAACCAGCTGCTGGCTGTAGCCTTATCACCACAGACAAATATGTGGAATGTGGAAAAGTGGAATGTCATCTTCAATCTTCATCTCAGCAAGTAAGCAAATAAGCTTGTTTTTACAAAATGTCAAACTATTGCTTTAATATATATATATAGAATAAATAAAGCCAATATTGTTATTGACATGAGCCTTAAAAAGTATTGACCAGGCTCTATTTCTATAATCTGTCATTTTAATGTGGCTAGGTTTAAAAATGAAAGTAAAATAATAAGAAGTGTGTTTTTACAGGCCAGTTTATTTAATCAGCTTGGGTTTGTGTTTGCAGCCACTTCATGCTGTGTGCTGTACATGATAACATCTGACTGCTGTCAACAGAACAACACGATCTACTGCAGCCCAGTTTAAATACTGGCGGAAATAAACAGTAATCTCACCGAGAGCATCCGCGTCCTCGTTGCAGTCGATCTGCCTCAGTGTCTCCACAGTCACCTGGAGAGCTTTAGACTCGGTAAAAGTGCCAACCAGGACGTCAACGACCTCCAAGTAGCTTTTACCCTCCAGCCTGTTCCGTCTGATTCGCGGCTCTTCTCTGCGGTCCAGAATTTCGTGACAGAACTTGTCAAAGTTCCGCTTTGACAGATCCTCCAGAGTGTCCGCGAGGGCCTTCCTGATGGTGTTCGGAGGCATTTCTCAGCCTGCCACCTGCTGCAAGGTGTGAAGCTGTAGTTTGTTTGTTTTTGGAGTTTGGTTTTAGTTTTTTCCTCCTTCCTCACGTCGTTATATAGGAAGATAAGTTGACAGGAAAGAGGCATTCAGGGACGCTTAAAAAATATCGGAAATTATGAGCTGCAACCACACCCGACAAAGAGGGAAAAAAGGAAATTACAGCAGGTACAGGTGGAATTTATTATTCAAAATTCACTACGTCCATTTTTGATTCATTAGCTTTCACAGACAAAATACACCTGAAAAACATTTGAGACTGGATTTTTTCTTTCTTTCAGATTTTATAATAAAATCACAGGTTATGTAAACAACTGCTGCTTCTCCGGTCATCAATTTGTCAATATTTGTTTTTTAGTTAATTATTTAACATTCTAAGCACCACAGAACTACTTGTCCCTTCCAGTCATGGAAATGAGGAAAGTGTCCTGTTTTAAGCTCAAAGCCGTGTCTTCTTCCATTTGCAACAAAATATTAATATTAATAATAATAATAATAATAATAATAATAATAATAATAATACTTTTTAAAAATAGAACTTCGAATAAGTATTATAAAATATGTAGTTAAAGTAATCTTTCCCTGGATCTGTGTCACTGGTGTTACCGTGTGAGTATCAACTTTAACGACCTCTGGTGTGGATATTTACGAGCAGCACTGAATGCAACATGAGACACGGAAGAAGCCAAGGTGGTGCTGTGCATTGTTGTATGTTAGGACATACAAACATAGGACATCACTACTGACACATTTATACAACTAACATAAAGAAATAGTTATGATATATTAACTACACTTCAGGCTACAATATCACAGCATACAGCAGCTTCATACACTTACTGATTTTTTAAGTAGTTTAACTGGTTATTTCCTCGTTTTTTTATTACATGGTGTTAGTAGATGACTGGATTTAGCCCTGATGCTTATGTACCAAAGTTAGAAAAATTTAAAAAATGCAATTTTCTGTTAAAAAAAAAAACAAAACAAGAAAACTTTAAATGTCTCATCCACTTATATTGTTGAACACATTTTAAATGTGTCTAATATAAAACAAATATACCCAAAAGTAGGTATCGAAATTACGTTATAATTAATTATAACCTAAGTATAGGTGATCAAAACTAAATAACAAAATGTCAGTGTCAATATTAATTAGACCATTTTCTATATTTTCATAATAATTAAAGGCAGGATCCAGATGTACTAAACAACCTGCACAGAGTGAGAACGTCACACAAATCTTTAATTATATACAGTTTATTTAAAAAACAAAACAATCATTCCACAGGTTGAAACTTTCACCTGCTAATGATTATGCATAAAGACTATGCAGTTTATGTTATTCTGATTAAAAACAGAGGTAGACATGAGTTTTGTATTACAAAAAATAATTATATAAATGCACAAAACTCTACATAGCAAACGTATAAACACTATTTACAAATCAATTTCTTCGTAAAAAAAATGCACATCATATGAAAATATGGCCCCAGATGTTGCAAGATTATGTATTTCTAGTGCTGAGAACTCCCCTGGTTTGTTCCTGTGCTGCAGTTATTCAGTCCTGAGGTTAAGGAGCTACATGTTTATGAGTCAGGTATCAGAGCTTGTGTTTTATATAATCTATTATTAAAAAAACCCAACATATTATCTTTGAAGGCTGACTGCAATGCAGCTTCTCCCGGCCTCTGTGTGACAACATCACCTCCATGAGGATGCTCTAGTTCAGCCAGGGCTTAAAGAGGACGTGTTCACTTTTTTGTGTTATTTTTCTTTTCTGTAGTACTCCATGAAAATGTGCTGGTCCCTCTCAGCCAGCAGCACTCAGAGTCCAGGCCACCGCTCCCTACTGTGACGCCCATGTTTCGCTGCTGTGCTCCGATGCTGCTGCAGTCGGTACCCCGGGACACTGCCAGGACTCGGTGTTAGTGGGCAAAACGTTCAGACTGGTCAGGACCTCCTGCGCCGTCTTTCCCAGCATGCCCTGAACGTCACAGACGAAGCGGTAGACGTAGCGTTTGCCCGCCGTCTTGTGGATGATGTTCTTGTGGTAGTAGTAACGCAGGCCACGGCTCAGCTTCTCGTAGTTCATCTTGGGTTTGTTCTTGCACTGGCCCCAGCGCTTGGCCACCTGTTGGATCAACAAACACCAACCAGAGATGAAGTTAACTGTGTTTATACCTCAGAAAAACACTGAATACACCCTCTGTGTAGCAATGGGGGAGGAAGTAAACCTTGCATGTTTTGGTGTGCTAATGATTTTATACTTCTAAATGTTTTGGAATCAGTCCAGTGGATGATCTCAGTTGGCTGCAAAGTTACCGTTTGGGGGGCAACCTCGACCGTGAAGATTTCATCACTGACAGGATTTGTTCTTGCCACTGACAAGCTGAGGTTGTTATTCTAAGGGTCTGACAACATGACATGTTGCTACAGAGATTGAAACATTCGTCTTACTGCAAGAACTCAACTCTCTAAAGATTGCAGAACAAGACTTCTCCTTGATTGAGACTTGTGCTTCTGGTTACGTAACAGATTTGACTATTCAACAAAAAGATTCATCTCCAAAAACAGTTACTTTTAGTGGATTTAACTTTGACAGTCAGAGTTGCCCTGAAGGATTACATTACAGCTGTTGCTGCCATGTAGCAGCTGCCAGTTGAGTTAATCTACTGAGCCAGTACCGTAAATTAATTAGATGTTTTAGTTACTAGTTACTTTGTATACTGCATAGGTTGGTTTTTAACAGATTTATATTGTAGACAAAGACTCAACAATCAAGTCTCTTTCTTCAAAAAGACTTTTTGCATCTATGAACTGATAAATCCTGCATTGTATGCCTTTAACGCCTGCTGAAAATCTGGTGTTTGCTGACCTCCAGTGGCTGCAGGGTAGCACAGGAAGACTCCACAGCAGAGGTGAAACAGGCTTGAATCATTTAACTGAGGGCAGCAAAGCGCTGCTTTTCAGCCTGGTTTTAAGCCCTGCTACAAATATTTGTCTACTCATTTACGACTTTTCTTATTCATTCATATCTAATTGAAAAGTGGAACCTTCTTTGTTCCTTGAACAGTTGAAAAATAAACCATGTGAGAAGTTGAGAGGGGAAATGTCTCTTTGGTGGGACTGCAAACAACTGATCCAGTCGATGTTTGTGAGGTCCACAAAAGTTGGAAACCACCAGTTTATTCTTGATAGATAATTTTAAAAACTCATCATGTGTCTTTTTTTTAATGTAACAACAGTTGTTGAATGAATGTAGTGGAGTAAAAAGAACAATATTCCCCTCTAAAATGTAGTGAAATACTAGATTAAAGTAACAAAATGGAAATCTTTAGTAATGAACTTTAAAGCTGTACTTGTGTGAAACACCTGAGTAAACGTCAGCTCCTCACCTCTGTGGGGTCGGACATCTTGAACTCCCAGCCGTCTCCCGTCCAGCAGATGAAGGTTCGGCAGGCAGAGTCCAGAAGTAACTCCAGTAGAAACTGCCACAGCTGGATTGGACCAGAACCTGAATGAATGAGAGAATTAATGAATTTATTAATACATTGATTCATTTATGTATTATAATGTGCTAATTCTAGGCACTTTAACTGCTACACAAGTAAAAGAAGCGATAAAACTGCATAAAAATACTCCATTACAAGTCAAATTTATATTGACTTTGAAAAATGTACCCAAGTTAAAGTATGTTAGTATTATAGATAAATGTGTCAGAAGCAAAAATGCAGAAAATTGCCTCTATTTTATATATTTTAACTGATAAATGATTACTACTGATGCATTAATGTTAAAGGGGCATTTTAATGTTGTGGTTGGTCAATGTGTCACTAATTTCTAACCATATATCATATTTTAAACTCAATCTATAAATAAACGAAGAACTAAAGCTGTCAGATAAATGTAGTGAAGTAAAAAGTATGAAGTACTTGAACCGGAATACACACACCATAGATTTGGAAGACGATGATCCACGTGTGATTTTAATAAACTTTATAAATCAGACTAAGATGTTATAAAAGAGGCACAGAGGAGATGCTCATTCTCACCTGGATACGCTGACATTCCTGCCATGTGGCCCTCCCTGTCCGGCCTCTGAGGGTGTGTGTTTTTGCGTTTGACCACACGGGGGCAGTACTGCTCTGAGGACTGAGGGCAGGAGGCCGGAGGCGGGTGTGGTAGCGGGGCAGGGAAGCTGGGTGAGGGGTATTCAGACCAGAAGGACGAGGACTGCCTCTGTCCGTCAGAGTCGTACAGTTCAGCCGAGTGACACGAGTAGCTCCGATCCGTCTCACCTGGAGACAGAAAACAAGAATTACACACTGAACTACTAAATTAGCCCACTGGGAGGGTGTTTTATTAATATCCACAGGTGAAAAGTCTTACTTTGTAATGTGTTTGATCCTTTGGCAGTCAGAAAGGGGCTGTGGCTGCTCTCCATGGCCGGGCTGAACTGTCCGTTCTGGGGCACCAGGCTCTGGTACGTCTGTGGAGACTCCTGGTATCCAGTTTGTGGCTGGTCGACTGTGACACCATCTGCTCGACAAGAAGAAAAAGTTTGGCTTTTAAAAGAAAAGGCCTTTAAAAGATCATATCTTACACACAGAAAGAGTAGAGTCAGATGCTCACCGTGTGGATATGAGGTCCACCAGTTAAACTCCTGGTATGAGTCCAGGTTGAAGAGGGCTGTGTCGCTGGTGCTCACTGAGGAAAAGAGCAAGGAAATGTTAAAATGAGTTTAAAAAAAACACCAAATTATTACTAACAGGGTGTGTTTGAGTGGAAATCCCTGCAAAATATTCCCATAAACTGAGAGAAACAATCTGTACTAGATGTTTCTGAGTCATTAGGAGTGTTTATGTTTGATTTATAATCATTAAATCATATCTAGTTTGGTTTTGGTAGTAAAAACATTAACGCCAGCAAAGCTTACTTGAATTGATTTGTGTGTTTCTGTGTGTTTTGAGGTTCTACCTTTAGTGTCATAAGGGTGAGAGGCTTTCGGCGGCTCTGGGTAGCTGCTCTCTGTGACGTACTGCTGCTGTCCGGGTGCTTTACTGTCTAACAGAAAAGACAGGTCTTCACCAGTGTAGTCTGGAGGTTAAACAGGATACAGACAGATGGAGTCAGTGAGTGATGATGGAGGCGGGAGAGAGGAACAAAAGGACCACACCGACGGTTTCAGTCTGACTTACTTCACATTAATGCTTAACGTTTTCCCAAACAAGACATTTTCAGATTGATTTCATCCTTACGGGGCAGCTATCTGTTCCCATTTGCTTCAGCACAGACTTTAAATCTTAATAAACACGTAATTAAATAAAGTATAGATGGCATTGTTGTCGTGCAGTAGCACAGCTGAGAGGGGGGCCTGTTCTGAAAGATCCTCATTTTGATGCAGTGCTGTGTGAAAAATCAGACATCTTTTTGGCTTTTTAGTAAGATTTCCTGACATGTGAGCTTTTTGGTGAAGTGAAGGCACCACAGACGAGCCAGCTGATGTTCACAGCTAGATCACAGAATCAAGATGACTATCCCGCCTGTCGTTTCAAGTCTCTGTAACTGGATTTTCTTATCTTGCTGAAATAAACTGCCGTAAAGGATAAGTTCAACTAAAAAAGGAAAATTCTCAGTCCATCTACTCGCCCAAATGCAGGCGGAAAGTCAGGAGAAGCTCTGTAGTCCACAAAACAAAAGTTCTGGAGCTTCACAGCACAGAAGTGATGCAGCTTTCACATAAATTGACTCCATACAACTCATTCAGCATAATCCAAGTCTTCAGAAGCCCAGAGCGCCCAAATTGATTTGAAAATATATTATAAAAATGTCGGATCTTCACTGAAAGTAAGTCTGTAGTGGGTGTGAAAACGTCTTTTCAAATCAGGAGGCTTCCGGAGACTGGGATTATTCTAGACGAGCAGTATGGAGCCATTTTGTGCTCTTATGGGAGGTTGTTTCTTACATGAAGAAAAAAAAAAGTCCCCTTCGACTTCAGCTGTTGCTGCAACTCTGTTTTGAAGTGAAGCTCCAGAAATGTTTCATGAACTACAAAACTTTACTGGGGGGGACTGAATATTAATGTTTGGGGTGAACTTGTCCTTTAAAGGGTAGAAAATGTCATCGGTACGGTCCTTTGAGCAACAGGGTTAGTCACAGCTCAGCTCAGCATAAAAGTGAGTAAAGATGGGATGAACTTGTAAGTTTGCAGATTGTTTTTTATCTCTCGTGGATGTTGACACAAGAAAAAGCCATTTGTTTACTGTCGAATCAGCACCAGGCACTCAAGCTCATGCACCTCAGGTTTTTTTTTTTTTGTTTTTAAGGCTCAATGGATGGAAGGCAGCTAGGAGGAAACAAGGGAGGGAGGGGGAGGAAGAGGGAGGAGGAAACGCCAGGCGGAGGGAGTGTGACAGAGTAGTGATGGAGGGATGGGGAGGGAGAACGGGGGGGACTCTAAATCTGTTGGAGGAGGAAGTCTGGAGGAAAGGATTAGGGAAGACAGAGAGGGGAGTGTCTTTAACCTGACCACCCTGTTTCTCTGTCTTTGCCTACCTCAGCCCATTCAAGCATTATTCACACACACACACACACACACACACACACACACACACACACACACACGCAACAGGAGCCCCCCGTTATCCTGGGTTTGAGCGAGAGCCCCCCGGGTGTCAAGGTCTCATTGAGAAAGCTCTGACAGATGTGATGATACAGTCTGCGCAAATATTTCCTCTGTCCTTCAGCTGCTCAGGTTCAGAGGAAACAGATCACGCAAACATTTTTCTTTTTTTCTTTTTTTTTAAACACACAAAACTCTCTGTGTGTCTGCGAGAGTTTAAACTAATGAAAAGTCATGATGTGATGGAGCAATCAGGTCAGTCAAGTGATTCTCTAAACTCACCATAAGATGTGAAGTCAAAGCCAGCTGGCACTTCCTGTGTCCTGAAGTCTTCTGTGTAATATCCAGTCTGGCAAACTTCCATCTGTGGTGAAAGACAACTCTGATTATTGATCAATATCCAATGCACTCAGTATTATTTTGCAACAAAAACAACAGATATAATCAGAGCTTTAAGAGCAGGGCTGCACCTTACAGTTATTTCCTATAAATATGATTATTTTTCTGATTGAAATATTCATTATTTAGTTTTAAAAAATGTTGGAAAAAGACCCAAACACAATCTGTGATTTGTGGTCACATGAAGAAAAACATTTACATTTATTCAGTGGGATACATTAAAGATAATAGGCTGGATGTTATGAATGAATGACATGCTGTGAAAATAAATAATTATATTGAAAAAGTGAAAACCAACCTTTATTTTCGACTCTTTGCTGTCTGTGTTTCTGTCCCCTGGTTTGATGATCGTGTCCCAGTACATCTCTGTCTTCTCTTCCTCTCTCTTTGACTCTCTCACAGACTCTGTTTACCGCATCAACCGCACAACAACGAGTGGTCAGTCTGCGGCCGGAGCGGCCCCGTTATAAACGCAGCGGAGGTGGGCGGGGCCAGTCAGCGCCGTGCGTCGTGACCAGACGCTTGTTTAAAACAACGTGACGTCAGACGCCCCTTCCCTCCTGCCTCCCCTAGCAACAGGCGAGTAAACATTCATTCATAAAACGCTCACCGACACCTGGAGAAACAACAGAGTTTAACCTGCTGATGCAGCGGTGGAAGAAGCAATTAGATCTTTTCACTGAGTGAAAGGAGCAAAATCACACTAAGAAGGTCAAAGTCATGAACTCAAAATATGTGCAATATGTAATAAAGCAAGCTGCTAGTAGGTAATAAGATACCATTAGCAACAAAAAGTAAGCTTCTTGCTACAAAAAGTAAAAAGTAAGCTACTTTTGCAACAAGTCAACTACTACTATCAACAGAAAATAAGATACTGCAACAAGTAAGCAACTATTAGCAACAAAACATAAGTTAGGCTACTTAAAGTAGGCTATCAACACTACACATAGGCAGCAGAATTCCCCCTGTAACTGTCATATATACTCTGCTGCAATATCTTATCATAATTACTACAACATTACATTTAATATGGTAGTTTTCTTGTTGCTAAAATGTAGCTAACATTCTAGAAATTATAATTGTTTAATTTCATGCAGGCTAGCTTAGTAAAAGATATGACATTTCTTTGTGAAATGTGGTGTTGTATAAGTATAATATAATTTAACATGAAAATATTCAGGTCAATTGTACTTAAATCGCGCCAACTTGAATAAAAGAAGCCTTCTCTCCATCACTAATTAGCCGTCCTATAACAGCTAACATAGTGTTGCATAAAGTACCCAAAAGTTATACTTGACTCTGATGCAGCATGTAATCTGAAAAGTACCTAGAAACTAAAGTTGTTTTATTAATGTCCTGAGTGAAAAGTACCACATCTGCACACGCCAAAATGTAATGAAGTGGAAGTGTGAGCTAACACAGATAGCCTACTTCAGCTAATAAAGTCACTGTGCACTCATAAACTGTGGGAATTTTCATTTATAATATAAGTGGAAGTGAAAAAAGTAAATAAATCAACCAACTCTCAGTACAAGAGCTACATTAAAGCTCTTCAAAGAACAACTCACCCCAAGCAGCACAATAATGTCACATGTACTCACTTTTGACTGATAAAAGTGACACTAATAAAACCTAAAAATAGTTTTGATTACGTTTATTTATGTTTATTTTATCATTTAATTTCTTATGGGAAAACATTTAAATGATTTGCATGTGTTGTCTCTCACCAGATGTTAAAAAGACACACTAAAAAAGAAAAATAAACGACTATGGCTGCAGTGATTAGTCGATTAATGGTAAGTCGTTTGGCAGAAAATTATCAATTGCCCATTAAATGTTAAAGTTTCAGCAACAGTGATTGTCAGACCACATGAGACAAAGGACGAGTCTCAACATTTCTCACAAGTTTCTAACTTTTACAGAATAAATAAACACATTGAATTGACAGGAAAATCATTAACTTCAGTCGCAGCCCTAAAACAAGAGCCTATATCTCATTAATTAATATGACACAACGATATAACACATATAAACAACCAGTTCATATGGTTTACATTTTTCATTATTATAGATTTCAAGGCTCAAAGATGATAAGCAAATTTTTTTTAACATCTTTCGGTTAATAATTCGGACCTTAAAAAGTATCGATCACACATGAACAAGCGGTGAGTTCGTTATTTTAATCTCTGAATGGCCTTCAGAGGTTTCAAAGCTTCTTCTGATTGTCTGACTGAACAACTGAACCAAACAATCTGGGCGGAGATGAAGTGCGCTGAAATCAGAGCAGTCGGTTTCTAATGAGCTGGGAGGAAGAAAAAAAAATATCTCTATCTTTAGAAGCCATTCGACAAAACAATGGCCCGTAAAAAAAACACACACACACACACACACACACACACACACACACACACACACACACACACACACACACACACACACACACACAAAGTGACCGCTGAAGAAAGTCTGAAATCACGGCGTGAGTGGCTGCAGCAGATAAGGCCGAGCCGAGGGCCTTGTATAAACAAACATCTCTGCTATTCTCCTCACACACACACACACACACACACACACACACACACAACACACACACACACACACACACACACACACACCATCTGGAAAAGTGGTGCCGGGTGAAATCGTGCGCGTCGGTGGGAGACGGGAGTCGTGATTGGGAGCCCCACCCTCGAAGACAAGGACACAACCGGGATAAAGTTACACAACACGAGGAGTGATTAACGAGCTGGTCTGCGGTCAGTTATCAGGAGTCCACCTGGAGGGATCACACAGCGGGTCACAGCTGAGAGCGAGCTGTCGTGCGGAGCAGAAGCACCAAATAAACTTCAAATCATCAAATCAAAACTCGGCAAAAGTCTTAAAGGGACTCTGGTGAGTTTCATGAAGAGTCTCCAGAAATCAATTAACTTTTATTCATGTAGGCAACAACTTCTTTAGTGATTTCTGTTGCAGGTTGAGTTTGATTTCACCTGTAAGATATGAAAACTGACAGTTGTGTCAGGGCCGGATCAAATCTCCAACTTGCTGTGGGCAGACTGTATGTCGCCCCCCCTGCATGCACATTTTGATATTCTGTAAACAAAATAATTACTTAAATGCCACATGATTATTATTATCATACTAATTTATTAAGTTATATTACAGTTTATCTATAGATGGTGGAGAAATGGTTCCCTCCATAAAAAGCCAAAGGAGCTTTTTGCGATTTTCAAATCATAAATTTAATCATTGGAAGTAAAAAGTTGATGTTAGGTTATAACCAGACTACATCACGGTCACATGACTTAAACGTCACCACCACTAAATGTCGTCCCTCACAATTATTATACATGTTTTGTATAAACTGATCAATCTAAAGTTGTAAAGTGAGAGTTTGTAACCAGTCGGCCTGGAAAGACGGACCAGTTAACAACCATCGATTTTAAGACATGTAGGCGCTTTATAATTCAACTGTGGGACATTTTAATGATGTATTTTATGTCATAGAACAAAATGTTTAAATATCTCAAGACCTTATTTCAGGAATTTAACCGAAAACCAATTAAAAAACCTCACTGACTTTGACACGAGGGAACCGAATGTGCAAAGACGCTGACTGACTTCCAGGTTTTGGGACTTATTACTGCACCACTCTATTTCTAATTCTGTGTTTTCCCTCGTAAGAAAAAAAGTACAGCTGGCGTTCTGTGTGTTTTAAAATGAATGAATAAAGGTTCAGTCCGGAGATTCTTTCAGATTTAAACATCTTAAAATGTTAAACATCGTTTCAAGCAGGCAGTTTGGGCCCTCTAGTGGCAATAAGGCCCTAAAGGCCAAAGTCACATTACTGAACATATTACTCAATTACAATTTAACACTCATAAAGGCACAAGTACCCCCCAAAAAGACTTGGTTACAGTTACTCGGGTAGATGTAATAAGTTACTTCCTCCACTGGCTTATAGTGCTCATGCCTCCATCCTGCTCACATCATATCGTCTACATTTGCTTGTCTTAGATATTAGTTGTTAATAAAAATACATATTTCAAGTTTAAATCAAGTTTCACGACTGCCAGGACAGAACAGCTAATGAAATTATAACCAACCCTGAAAAAGTCTTTGTTTTCATTCCTACCAGGTTCATTTTAAGTCATTATAGTAGTAATAATAATAAGAATTGTATGATCCTGTGATATTTTTTTAGATGGTTATCTCATACTGCTGTTACACCACATTTGACTATTCTTTCACTGATATAAGCAATAAATTAAACACTGTTCTCGCTCACTGTGGCTGAAAAATGTCATTAACTGTAAAAACTGCCCTGCTTACACTCTTTATTATCGAAGGATGCACCTCCCTCGTAACTGACAGCTCGTCACATTTCCCACAGTTCTTCAAGCGTCTGTCTTACAGCAGCAGTGAGGTACCCACATAACCATTGTGACAGGTTTTACTTCCTGTAATCATTTCTGCTGTCGAGTACGTCGGTTTGTGTTGAACACGTAGTGTGGGGATCAGCAGAGGTCAGAGTGGTGGGGGGATAAAATATCATAACAGCTTGTTAAAAGTGTATTTAATGTATTTAAGGGTATTTATTGTGCACAGATGTATCAATATGAAGCTTATATGAGGCTGCAGCATGTCTGAGTTGGCTGAACTGAGTGGAAATCTTCCAAAGTTTTTGTGTTAGCAAACTAAAAATCCCTTTTTGCAGTAGAACAGACACAAAAAGACAACATTTTGTAATAAAGAAAGAGCAGCGCGTGGCTGAAGCTGCATATTATCTCCAGATTAATGTTGCATACTGGCAGAAGAGCAGCGTCACTCACAGGGGAAGCGCACTGTGATGAGATGTTTTAATGGTCAGTAAGAACGGGAGGAATTATTACAGCGAGTAAAACCTGTTTACAGACGCACTCGACACACAAATGTGGGTTTTGTACTTGAAAAGATGTCATTTACACCCGTTTTTAAAGCCGAGATCTTCACTGTGGCTGCTAAGTTAAAAGCGTTAGCAGTGTGGGATCTTCTACTGTAAGTCCCCATCAGCTGCTCAGGTTGTTTAGATCTGTGAAGCTCAAGGAATGTCTTTGGGATGGCGAAACTTCATGCTTTTATCAACATTAGGGTCAAATTTCAATTTGGGTTGAGCTTTTCCTTTAAGGTAACATCTGAGTGAAGGATAGCCTGGTTGTCCATGAGAGGAGCCCTGACCACTGACCCTCTGGGTTGGTGTTCGGCCCGACCTACAATCCCCAGTGCACCAGTTTTTATCAAGGTGGGAATGAAACCCAAATTCACCTTTTCTTACGAATAGCACCTTTAAAGCTGCACTGTGTAGTTTTGGGAACGAAACTTTAGTCGGAAGAGAAAAATCTACATTGATTGTATTTTGTTTTATGTCTGAATAAACTTAATAAACAAACTGCCTTTACACACAGTTTAATACTGTTTTACTTTGTTTATATGTGGCGGACCCTGCCACATCTCCAGCTTCAGACAGTGTTCTGGGAGCCTGATTTTCCTCTGAGATCCGCTTGTTTACTCAGTTATGTTTGAGTTTTTGTTACCACCTCATTGATAATGTAAATATCAAAAATCATGCAACTACAAAACAATCTCAGTGGAGAGTTTAAAACTCCATTTCTAACTGCCACATGTTTGTTTTTCATGTGTTAAAACCAGTTTTTGTGAGCTGAACTACTTCCAAACGCTACAAATCATTATTCTAAATGAAACAGTTGTCAAACGAGTTCATGTTTATATCTTTTCCTTTTTGTGAGAGAGGAGCTTTTTTTTTTTTTTTTGTTTGTGCCTCTCTGAGCGCAGCAAGCGGTCGGTTTCATGAGAAGCAGCTCTCAGTGTTCAGAGTGACTTCACTTCCCAATTTAGAGAGAGAGAGAGAGAGAGAGAGGAGAGAGAGAGAGAGAGAGAGAGAGAGAGAGAGAGGAGAAAAAAAAACTTGCCATCCGGTTATGGTCTGTGAGCAAAAAAAAAAAAAAAAAATTGTAAGTGCAATGGTTTGCGACATAGAGCCAATGCACCCCTGCATGCATTGAAGCGAGGCTAGAAGGCTGAATTAGCTGCGACTTTTTTACCCCCCAAATAAACGACTAAATGACAAAGACTGCGAGGCTGCTGCAATGGACTGTACGATAAAGGTACGTGTGTTTTACGCTTTTTAACGCCGCTGCTGGGGAACATGACAGGCGGCCACCCACACCAGAGTCTGCTGAGTGAGAGAGTCGAGGCGGTGATGCGAGCTCCCCACTCTTTCCTTCTTGTACAAAATTTCCTCTTCCTTCCCGTTCGTGGTTGTATGTCGGCTCTATAATAACACAACTAACCACTACATCTTTACGCACAGATAAAAAACACTATTTGGTGGCCGGCTTTTACGCGTGAGAGAGGGTCTCCAAACGCGCGCGTTTCGGGTCTTTTTTTTATGGTTTTAGTTTTCTCTTTTCGTCTTTCTCTTCTAATCGCTGCGTTTTAATCCCCCGCGCTATCCACGGACCCGCAAAACGACAGACAAAAAAAAGTGCAATTACTGAACATTTAACGCGGTGACGAGCTGCTCTTTTTTTCTTTAACGAAGGATAAGTTAATGAGGGGATGCGGGACTTTATCGGTGCGCACAAGGCAGGTGTCCCTGAAGGCGCCATGGATCAACTTGGACACACCGAGAGCCCGTTTATAGAGCGCAGGAGGATCCATTTCCATCAGTTTGCTGGTATTTCACACTTCATCCTATTATTTCTTAACACCAACTTCTTCGTAAAACGAGCACACCGCAGGTTTTTGCGGTGTTGAAGTGTCTTGTCTTCTCAGAAGTGCAGAAATAAACGCCTTCATGTCAGGAATCTGCACTGAAAAACACTTTTTTTTTTGACGAATAACAGATTGTTGCGCAACGACAGAAAAAAAGGCAAACTTTCTTTTTAATCTGATGACACAAAAACAGGCCACATATTCGTGTTATCTCCGAACAGGATGTGCGTCTAATGTGCAACAATAACCTGCTTTTTATTTATTTATTTGTCTAATCGAGTGTTCTTGCAAACTTCTGAAAAACATCTCTTTAATGTGACGCAATATCAACACGAAGCTTCTAACCCTGTCATTAATTGTGTAACGAATCATTTGATATTTCAGCCACAATTTCAACGTTTTTCTTTAGAAGATTAGAAAAAAAAGGGCATTTTAAAAAGCGGGCCTTCGTTAGATTGAGGAACTAATGATTGTAACCTACTGACTTATTTTTCTTTAAATACATCTTTATCTCTATATTGATGCATTTAGGGCGGTGAAGTCAATCCATCCACATTACTGACACGAGAATCTCAAAATGAGATGAGAACAATAAATTATATATTCTGTCCCTTCAAAAGTTTGTTGTTTTAAATACCGATGCTCTGTTTTAAATGCCTCACATGCTTTTTTTTTACGCACAGACGTGATATTTTTCTTCACGGTACTTTTCTCTGGTAGTCTGTAGCTGCAGATTGTGTGTTTGAGGTTATTTTAAGTATAATTTATAGCTGCAAACGGGAGCACTTGTCAGGTGTCGTTATCTGAACTCAGCAGGCTTCCTGTCTCAAACCTCAGACTTTCCGCACACATTTCCGCTCCGTGGACTAGAAAAAAAAAAAATGTCGAAAAGGCAACAAAGCCTCGTCAGAAAGCAACGAAGTGGACGAACTGAGGCGTTGCATTGTTTCAGGTCGACGCTGTCCGTTCGCAGGCAGCGGAGGCCCCGGGGCGGTGGAGGAGGAGGCCCCGGGGCCTCTGCCTGAGTGTCTGCGGCCTGCTGAGGCCTCCGCGCTGCCTGCCAGGCTCCGAGCTGTGAAAACCGCACCGTTTGTTTGTGCAGCAGAAAAAAAAAAGCGCAGCTGCTCAGGACTTTGCAAAATCAGCTTGCCTTAACTTTTACTTCTGCTTTCTGCCACTTTTTCTCTGACATGGCGAGCACACAGGGCCGTGTCCTCTCTGCGCAACGTGATCTCTGGCCTGTTATTGTAGGCTACACCTTGTTTTGTGTCAGTGTCTTTTATTTTCCATACCAGTCGTCCTCCCACCAGAGAGCCACGATTAAAAATGTTCTTCAAGTATGTGGAAGCCATTTTTGGGGGAGATCATAATGTAAACAGGAGCTCAAGAACACATACATTATTTAAAAGTCTAAATTAAAGTGGAGAACATGGCAGCAGTCATCTTAACCAGTCAGTGTTGGTCTGTAAGATCAAACGTTTCGTATAAAATCTCCAGTTCTGTGCAAAATTAAATGTTTTAAAGGAACAGTTCACCCAACAATGAAAAGTGAGGCCTCATCTTCTCACCCCCACACTGGTGGGAAGTCATGTTAAGTTTTATACTTCAAAAAACACTTATCCAGATAGTATCCAGTATCCAGATCCTTTTTACCAGCACAACAATACACAAATACACATTACCATTAATATGAAAGTCTGCATTTACAGTACTACTTTAAGGAAAAGTTCACTCACTGAATGAAAGTTCAGGCACTAGCTGCTCATCTGCATGCTGATGGAAAGTCAGGTGAAGTTTCTTAGTCCACAGAAAACTTCTGGAGCTTCACAACAAAATAAAGTTGCAGCATAAAAACCCAAAATGGCTCCATACCACTCATGTGGCACCGGTCCCCCCAGAACCCCCCGCGATCCCAAACTAATATAAAAACATGTTATTTACACCCTCGACGCGCGGCTGAGCTCGTGCGCCCACTTCAGACAGGGTGTGTGCTAGCGCTTTTAGCTTAGCAGCTACAGAGGAGACTTCAGCTTTTAAAAGGGTTTTAAAAAAGTCTTTTCAGTTCAGTTTGGCATCTCAGAGCTTCAGGAGCCATTTTATGTTTTATTCTGTTGTTGTTGTTTTTTTTTAAAGTTTTAAAACAAGTCCGCCACCCCTTCAGTAGTTCAGGAGAAAGCTGCAACACAGTTTTGTTGTGAAGCTCCAGAAACAGTTTGTGGACCACGAATCTTCACCTGACTTTCCATCGACATGAGGGAGAGTAGATAATGGCTGAATTTTCATTTTGGGGTGAACTGTTCCTTTAACATGACCGAAACTGCCTGAAGGAATTGAGGATTATCTTTAGTTGCAGGTGAGATTATTATTGCACCAAAATATGTCATGAAATTCACCGCTGTGTGCAAAACTGACTTCATTTATCAGCCATATAATTGGTGCATGCAACAGAAAAGCTGTTAACCACATCCTTGGTTGCAGTTTAGGACAGTGGTTCTCAACCTTTTTGGCTTGTGACCCCTTTAAACGAAGCTGTGTGGCTTTTACAACCTCGCAGGCTGCAGGGCTGTAAAAAGTTCCCAAAAGTCATGTGCTGAAATATTAGTTTGGTTAAAGTAAAAGTCACACGTTTTAATAGCACTTGAGACAAAGTCTTGAAGTCTGTGGGATTAAAATGTACTGAAGTTTCAAAGAACGAGTGAAAGAAGTAACATTATACATTTAAAAGGGTTCATGGTAACATATGTAGGTAAACTCAGATATTCAGCAGTTTCTCACTGTAGAAATCAGTGTTTATTTTCATCCGATTGACTTTAAAATAAAATATTTAAAACGTTGGACTTTGGATCTGATGCAGCATGTAATCTACAAAGAAACTAGTCACTAGTGAAGTGGAAGTATTAAAAAAGAAAATGGAAACACTCAAGTTCCACAGTAATCGATTACATGTAGTCAGTTACATTCCATCACTGGTCGCTGTGTTCACCTGTTGTGACCAATCGTAGAGCACGTTTTGTTTTATTTAAATATTTTCAGAGGTACAGAGACGAGAAATAATCCGTTCATTAACCAGAATTCTCAAGGATGAGATGGAAATCTAAAAAGATACAAAAAATGTTGTGCAGCAGAATTTATTTTCTGCTTCCATATGTTGCAAATCTTTTCTTAGCAATTCCTGACATTGATGCTTCAACCTGTTGGAACCAAACACTTGAGGTGAACACTGAACAGTGAAACGACAAACAGAAAGTAAATCTGCAGATGTGTTCTCATAATTGATTTTTTTAACACAGATTTGAGGTTTTAAGCTTCTCAAACAAGACAACTGGCTGCTTTTTCATTGTGAACTGTACATGTTTGTTTTTTTGGGTGTTGGTTAGACAGAACAGAGCATTTGATGACATCACACTGGCCTGAAGAAGATTTTTCACTGTTTTATGAACCAAAACATCAGTAAGAAGTCGCCAAAAGTCACACTCGAATAAGAGTAACATTAGAGTGCTTGAGCAAAAATCTTTAAGTATCGAAAGAACAAGTAAAAGTGATTCAACATTAAGGCTTTTTTCTGTTTGTTGGTTATTTTTTTGATCAGCAGATTAAACTGGTGAAAATGAAAACGATTGCTATTTGCAGCCCTCGTGACCACATGTGGTTCCCAAAGTGGCTCCAGCCAGGCAACACAAAGAATATATTAGATTGTTAATTATTGATGAATTGATCGAAAGTTAGTACAATCAACTACATTAAGTAGAGTAAGAATTTAAAAAAAAACCTGAGACCTGAGAGCCACTGATCTTTAAAACAGGGACAACACCCTCCACATGTGTCTCATAACATGATCTTCATCTCAGATCATCAGATTCAGGCTGTGTTGTAACATTTCCCGCTATTCTACTAAAACTATACTATAAAAATACTTGTAATTATTAAACTACATCTCAGTATATCCATACACGGTGGATTTAGCTAGGTTTAATTTCATAAAGATATGAGCAGTATGAGCGTCCATGTTGTAAACAGCCTGTAATCACGCTCTAACTTCTTGGTTTGGGCAAGACTGCGTGATGCAACCCGGCAGAGCTGCTGACTTAAAGCTATGTCAAAAGTTTCCATGCATGCCTGCGCGCTCTCATCTAGTGAAGCAGGTTGTTTACTATCAAGCTGAACGCAACCGGTGTAAAGTTTAGGGACATCGAGGCACACGGCAGCGCCAAACCTCGAGAAGGTCATGTTGTTTTTTTTAAAAAAAAAAAAAGTTGTTTTGTGTCACTGAGCAACAGGCTGAAACACATTGAACAGGAAGTCAGTTGTGGCATTAGCGGTCAGGCCGCATTTTGGTATATTTGTATCAGTGTGCAGAGGAGAGAGAGAGAAAGAGAGGGAGAGAGCGAGGGGGGAAGATAAAGAAAGAGCGGGAGTGCGAGCTTGTGGTTGTGAAAGCATGAGCTTGTCACTGAATGTACCGTGCTGAAAGCCAAATGCGATGAGCTGCTACGAGTCACGATTATATCAACAGTTTGAGCGTCGAGCACCCCTAAAAAACCTTTTTAGAAATTCAACTTTAACCACGACTTACAACCATTCACTAGCATGTCTTCTCATGAAAATCTGCAGTTGGTTGCCAGTCAGTCGCCTGTTTCACTTCTGCACAGAGACAAAAAAAAAAAAGGGCCTCTGGAGCCACTCGGTGTGAGAGGAACACTGAGGGAGAGAGCGAAACAACAGAAATAAAACAAAGCAATCAGCTGAGGGAGAAAACCGGGAAACATTTCAGCTTCCAGCTAGCACACAAAAAACAGATATCGACCATCTAAAAATGTGGCACCTACGTCGTTCAGAGCTCTTCATTTACAACAAAACATTTCTGTTTTTATTGATGAACTGTGTTTCACATTTAAAGGGGAACAGGAAAGGGGGAAGTCGTACGAAGCCTCTTGTGGCTACGGAGGGAGCTCCTGAAGTCTGATGGGTCAGTTGGGTCTGAAGACTACAAGTTTAAAAAAGAAAAAAAAAAATCTGTTTTCTTGGTTAGAAAGTAGAAGAGGAAGCATTTTCTATTCAGTCATCACTCAATATTTGATAAATATAAACCGTACAGTGTAAACACAGTCAGTGGGGAGTGCTGCTGCGTATGTGAAAGAGTAGTGTCAAGCATTTTGCGGCTCAAGAGGAAGCTGCATGTAATCTGATGAACTTGCCTCCAGCGATCCCACTCGGTGGTTAAGTTGCATTGTGGGTAATGTAGGCGCCAGATTTTGTGAATTAAGAAGAACACGATGATATCTGCGGCTCTGCAGAATCGATTCTGCACATTTGTTTTCATCAAACTGTCCACAATGAATCCAACAGTGTCACAGCAGTTCAATGCTAGAACAGTGGGGCGCTTTTCAACATCTGCCGCCCTGCATTACCCACAATGCATCAGCAACTGAGTGACATCACTGTTTTGGATATTTGTTAAGTTTCTTTGCATTCAAAGTCTAACTAATTGCTAATCTTTCACTAGATTGGGTTGAAGTTTCCCCTAAACATCCAAGAGACCCTCTGGATAATTTGCAACACGTGTTCATTAAATAGTTGTTTTTGAATGGTTTTACATTAATAACTGTGAGTTGGCTTATGACCCTAAAATTATTTGCCTGCTTCCCTTAGAATAAAAAAGAAAGGGCGTATGCATGGCGGCGGCAGGCGGCTGAGATCCCACACACTGACTTCTATATCAGTTTGTCTGCAGCCTCAAGGAAATACCAAACTGTGTGCCATGCATTAAGATGTGGTGCACAATGCTCAAGCAACAATTGAGCTAAAAAAAACACACACAGGCAAAAAAAAAAAAAAAAAGAGAAGACAAACAATGCGAAGGCGGCACTTCAATCAAGGCTGCACTCTTCTTGCTGTCCAGCGAACCCGACCCCCTCTGCTCCTCTGACCACCGCAGGACTTTAGGCTTGTTTTCCAGCTTTAAAATGACCCACATTTTTACACCGTGCCCCCCTCCTTCACCATTTCCTCTCCCTCGGCCTGTGCCAAAAGGTTCCTCTGCACATGGCGGCCAGGTTTCCTGTAGGCCACTGAAAAAGCCCGGCACTGACGTACGAGGCCCAAAGACAATGCTCAACTCCTCTAAACAAACACGCACTTGCACCCACTCAGACGGCTGTGGTCGCATCGTGCATGCAACACGGTTAATTTGAGCAGCAGACAGAACAACAGGTCCAGTGGATGAAAGTGCCATCTTAGGGCGGCGGTGAGGCCTCGCTGTAGGTGCTGAACACAGGAAGACGGACTTAAATCTCGATTAGACTCCACCTTGAGCTGACACCCCTCCCCCCCCCTCGCTGCAACCCCAATCCTAACGACAAAATAAAACTGTGGTTAAGGTTGCTGATGTTCTTAAAGATTAGACACTATTTCTGAACCGTTTGCTTGCCATTTCACTCCTGAGTGTGTGTGACAACCTCTCATCTCTCTAGTGTGTTTGGATTAAACACACAATCACATATCTATCAAAGGGCAGTCACGCGGAATTTTAAACAATTCTATATGCTTTTTGTGCGTGGGAGGCTAGAGAAAAAAAAAGAAGCACGTGCCATTTTGAATCTTGAGTGAAGATGAAACGGTCCCTGCTCTCAAAATCTGAGAGCAACTCAGTGAAGCCACAAGTATTCTCTCTTAATAAGTTTGTGGTATGAAATGTCAGGAAATGGTGAAAACTGTCGATCAGTGTTTCCAGCAGCTCAACATGACGTCCTCAAATGTCTTGTTTTGTCCACAGTCGCAAGATTTTGAGTTTACTGTCAAATGTTCACATTTAAGAAGCTGAAATCAGAGAATGTCTGCTTGTTTTTCTTTAAAGAATCACTCAATCGATGAGCAAAATATTTAATAATAGCTTTGTATAATTTACCATTACATTTTTTAATACGGTGCTGCCTAATTTGAGGCCAACAGACCAAAGCTGGCCACAAAGTTTGATTAGCTCGCCAGATGTTTCGATCCAAAAAAATCGGAAAAGAAAAATATAACATGAATATTATTCTTTGCTCTTTGAAGATGTGGGATACCGAGTAATTAACTATTTTTCATAATCTGAGCTCGACGAGCAGAGTGGAATCTAAGAACTACTAAAGTCCTGAGAGGCGAAAACTAAATAAAAAAGATAAGAAACGTCTGATATCTATTCTTAAATCATAAACACATGAGAGAAAACAATTCAGAGCAGATTGAGATCTTCTGATAACCAGAATTGTTTTTTTCTCACTTGCCTCTCAGGGTTTTCTGTATATCAGCATTTTGCCTCCGAACACGACAACACAATAGGTGTTTCTTGCAGCTGTGGTGAATATCTTTAGCAGATATGATATAGTAGATTTCCTGTCCTTGCTTTTATTCTATTCCTGCAAACTACGATAATTGATTTTGTTGAAGCTTTAGAAGATATTTTCCTTTTACACGACTTGAGGTCCACTCCTAAAGCTCATACACAGACACACTTCATAACAAAGTTTGACCCCTGTTCGTGTTTCCCTGAAGCATCTCAGTTGGAATAAACTGAGTCTGAATGTGGAAAAAACAGACAGTTTCCACAGGTTGTGACCCGGCGCATTAATGGCAGACACTGACCGCTGTGCCTCTGTTGGACAGGAAGCGCTGTCCGTGGTGAGTGAGGATCAGCCCATATTCGAGTCGGCCTACACCGCAGCCCCGGCCATGCACATGAAGACCGAGATGACGTCGCCCGGAGCGTTCAGCCAGGCCTCCAAGCAGAGTCCCGAGCCCACCGAGCCGGAGTGGGTGGGGCCGCCGGCGCAGAATCCTGGGAAAAGAGCCGAACACGTCAACGGAACCAGGTGAGTCAGGTCAGGCCGAGGCCACAGGGGAGCCACAGGTTCCCGGATTATCTGACTGTAGATTAGTGACGATCAATGTCAGCAGTCTGGGATTTTCCAGACCCTAAAAATGATCCTTGTAAAACCACTCAGCCATTATAGCCACATTTCTTTATCAAAAATCTCACTCAATATCCATAGAAGTATTTTTTTGTTCACTTACCAAAAGCGGCCATGTCTCACCTGTTGTTCACCAATATCATGTCAAACATTGTCAAATATATTGCAATATAATTAATGTGATTTCTATAGAAAATTGATATAAGTCTGAGTTAATCTATAACTTTGTTTACTCCGTGTTTTGTCTCTTTTTCAGTTAATAAATTACACCGTAAACACGAGTATAAGTAGGCGGAGATTGTGTAACCATAACTGTAATAACACACACAAAAACAACAGTTACACTGCGCTGGAATATTCACACCATATTATCTTACATGTATTAATAACACAAGTCACAGTTCTCATGAATAACCGCATGTCGCGGTGTATCCCCCATCCTGATGGTACTACTGTTCCTCGCCTTAAAGAAACAGTACACCCAAAGTTTCTGGAGCTGAACAGCAAAAACAGCGCTGCAGCTTTCTCCTGAACAACTGAAGTAGACGGGGACTTCTTCTTAAACGTAAAACACAAAATGGCTCCATACAGCTCGACAAGTGTAATCCACAATGATAATAATGCCCTGAGATCGCACATCATTTTGAAAAGATGTGATTTCCACTCTTGATGAGCAGTCCAGCTCGTGCACCCGCTTCAGACGGGGAGCGCAGTAAATGCTTACAGTGAAGATTTGGGCTTTTAAAGGGGTGTAAATTATGTCATTACATATCAGTTTGGGATCGCTGGGATCTCCGGAGCCGTATGGAGCCATCTTGTGTGTGTTTTCTTACATTTTAAAACATGTCCACATCCACTTCAGTCGTTGAGAGGAATGCTGACACTGTTTTTCTGTGAAGCTCCACACGTGGGGGTGAGTAAATAATGACTGAACCATTGTGGGTGAACTTTTCCTTTAATGGTAGTAATGAATCTGCATATTGTGGTGTTGGTAAAAGGATCCGAGTACTGTTGGTTTTTGGAGGAAGAATCACCTAAGTTCAACTCTACGTGGTCGGAAATATTGAATCACAACTAATCTCGAAACTACTTTGTGTCGTGCAGACCATTTCAATTCAGGGACCACTTTGCTTTCAACAAGTTTCAAACCTATGTTCAGCTGCTACTTTGTCACTCGTGTCGGTGCAAAACAGTTTGGGTGTAAATTTATCTCCTGTCACCTACAGATACCAGCAAACACTGCAAGAGGAAATACACTTGCATGCCAGCTAAACCTGTGAAATCTTTGGGCAATGCCACAGATTAGCAGCCGCAGTCAACACAATGATGGCAGTTCTTAAGAGCTTATTGAACAACGTTTACAAGCAGTATCAGAGATTTTATTGATCACTTTTCAAGCCACGACGTAATTGCTTCTCCTCCGTTCTAGCCGTGAGTCCCCTGTGGACTGCAGCGTCACCAAGCGCTCCAGACACATGAGCAACGAGGGGGCCCCGATGCCGTACCAGACCTCGTACCCGGAGCCCCGCGTCAGCCCCCAGACGGCCACCCCGCCCAGCAGCGCCACGGAGGAGAAGAGGGTCATCGTGCCTGCAGGTGAGCTGAGTCACTCGATCACCCTCCGTCATCGCACAAGACCGTCATAATCATAAGACACTTACCCAAGAGCTGGCACACACTGTTGCACAACCGAATTACATACTGGCACCGCGTGTGTTTGTGTATCCAACCTCTTCTTCCCCAAAACTACAACTCTCTAGAGAGCCACAGATGAAAACAACAGCACGTTTCTGTGTGTCTGGTTTCCTCTTCTTCTCTTTTTTGACACCAAGAGGCTGTTTTTACATTCATTGCTCAAAGTGTAAAGTTTTCTCCGAGCTCACTGGAAATCAGATTTTACGAGGCCGGCCTGCGAGCGTCACAACATAGTTCTCGTCCAATATTCAGCCGACACAAGTGTGAAGCTGAAACTTGAAGCCTTCCAGTGCACAAACACTGAGAATGGACTTCAGAGTGAAGAAGGAGACATCTTGTGTTCAGCAATAAAAATTGTGAAATGAAAGAGATATTTGCACACTCATGTATTCTTGAGTCTTTCACGAGGGAGAAGGAGTCGGTGCAATTTTGAGGAGTCTACTGTTATAAGTACAGTTTTATTTCTGCACGCCATAGAGAGCTGATGTGTGGCTAACAGCACGTATTTAGAGTGAACGCTATTTAAAAAAGTGTGAAGTCTTATGTGTTAATTTAACTGTGACGTTGACGGAAAAAGAGAGCAGGACCGGACGTGTGACGAGCTGCTGAGGACATTCTCATTATGAATCGTTCTGCTTCCTGCGGCGACATCTGAGATCTCATTATTGAGTTTATTTTCTGTCTTGAAAGGGATTTCAATAACCCCCGAATGGACTTCAACACATTACATGTCTTTCAATGGATGAAACTGTGTAGCCAAAGCCTGATTTACAGTAGCTCATTCTACTGTGGCCCTTTACTGCAGGGCTGCTGGATCTGTTACTCCAGTCAGGAGGCTAGAAAGTATTGAGAGACGGACAAAAGCGCTGCTGGTTTTGGTCTTTTCCAGGGAATTGTTATAATATGAAGAAGAAATAACAAGCATCATATTTTAAAGCAAGAAAACAAACATGGATTTTCCTTCAATTTAATACATCGACACGTGACAAAATATCAAGAGCCTGACTGATAAATTGTTTCTGCATATATAATGCAGAAAACGACACAGGGTTGTAATTTATATTCATTACAGTTACAGTGACATGTATTGTGTCAGTGCACTTCATTTCAGACAGTTTGGTGATAAAGTGTAAAACATCCCGTCAACATTGAATTATGTCTGTTTTACGTCGACTGATATTGTTTTTTCAGAACCGATAACAAAAATGAAAATCTGCGTATCGAAATTTAGAGTGTTTCCATTTCCTCTACCTTTTGTTTAATAATTTCAGTTCCTGGTTCAGATTATTCAGTGTTGATAGGCTCTTGCTTGTGACGTGTTACCAGTCAGACAGTGTTTTGGGTCGGGGACATCGAGCGAGACCAGAGTGGTGACGACAGACAGAGGGAGGATGTCCCATCAGAGCCCAAGTATATCCATCCATCTTTAAATCTAACTGGACAAAATAAAACCTGTTATTGCTGAATATCGGCCCTGATAATCAGTCTATCCCGAGTTAATGTATTCATTCTGTATATGAAAGAATAACAGAATTGTTTTATTCAGCAAGATCAGCATCGGCATCAAAACTCCAGAATCGGTCAGGCTCGAAACAAACAGTAATGATGCATCATTGATTTATCGAACAACGTGTCCAAAAAAACCTGCTCTGCTTTCAAACTATTGCAACAGTTGCAACTGTGAGCGCAGTGGGTTTCCCTTTTTTTCATGCAGAGGAAAATCACTGACATACAGCGTGGAGTAAACACAGCGGTGTGTCATTACTGTCTCGGGAGTGACAGTCAAGGTTTAGACCGTCTCCCGTGTTGAGTCTACCTCATTCTCTCAATGAATCAGCCGTCCAAACATTAACAATCTATCCTGATGACAAACTTCACGTTGTCTGTCGTGCACAGTTCCCATGTTGTTGTCCTCCTTTGAGACTCATCGTAAACTGTGAGCAGGTTGGAGCGTCGCGTTTGTGTGCAGTGAGTCAGAGTTTGGTGGAATCCCACTTCGGCAGACGCTCCAGAGACGTGCAGTGGACGATTTTAAAATTCAGCCCTGTGAAATTCGTCAATGAGTCACCAGCACTCAGTTATTCGGCTTCATAATACACGGATGTTGCATCACAGCGGCATGTGTTAACCAAGGACAATCAGGACCTGAGGGTGTGGCGACTTAAGCTCCTGCCTAATATTACGGGCAATTTACAGTCATTGTTTGCTACTGGAAGTGAGCTCGCCTTCCTGAAATCAGACTGGGGATATATTTTAGTACCATAAAAAGACACCGTGATGAATTTCGACGTAAAATTACCTGTTATTAAAATCTCACGTATGTTTCTCGTACACATTTTTTTTTTAGTACTACAAACAAGAAAACATGCACGTTCTCTTAGATTTTAGAATAATTTATTATAATAGAGGAATCTTAACAGCATAAGCAGGGTGGAAAAGTAAAACTGCTCAATATCAACCCTGTTTTTCAGTACAATAATGGGGTCTTTCCTCGTGAGCCGCCTTAACATAACCATAAATACATTAATCATGCTTTAGTTATGTACAGAAAATGTACTGAAAGAGCAGAGATTGTACAAAAAAAGTCACATATTGTAAAGACAATTATTATTTTGATAAAAATGGAACCTGTAAGTCATTATGTTTCTAATAATACACATGTGCGGTTTAAAATTAGTGCTTTATAAAAGAAACAGACATATAATATACCTGAGAGGATATCTAATGTGATGTGATAGGATGTGAAGTGTTTATCATGCAACTGGAACAGCAAATTGTTTATTTACAGGCATTTGAAGACAAGACAGGAAGTACAAAGTTTTACCATGAATAGTTTTCTGTGGCGGGATTATTAAAAGTAATCATGACAACAGTAAAGAAACAGAATGTTGAACAACTGCTCTCTCAAATCAGGGTATCTATCTATTAAAAAAAAAATCACATTTATAGGTTTTTACAGACTCTTATTAGACCTCTGCTAACAAAATAATATAATTTTAATAGAAGAACAAAGTCACATGTAGGCTGGGATATCTTTAAATCAGTTATGATACAAAATAAATATTTTTCCATTATTGAAATATCAGTAAAAGCTCCAGGTCAGATTTTATGTTAAGAATACACAGTAATGATAATGTCACCTTATATATCGAAAATATGAATTAAAATAGAAAAAGCTCAGTGAAATTAATCTTTAATTTTCTTTATCGTGTGTTTTCTCTCTTTTTTGGCAAATAAACTACACTCAGAGAACACGTATAAAGAGCCGCAGAGTGTCTTTAAACACAACCGGACAGAAGTGTTTAAAAATAGTATAATTAAATTCTTTCCCCTTCATTTTCTGGCGGGTGTTGATGAGTGTTGAAGTGCTTGACAGCCACCTACTAATGACGAAACAACAACGGAAAGTAATGGAAATGACTGAAGAGGCGATGTATTATTTAAATTTGATCATTTGTGTATTCGTATTTTGTTTTTAGGACTCCCGCCCGCTAAATAGCAAACATGCAAAATCATGTAAATGTAATCATGATGTTTAATGTGACGAACTTTTAATCCACTGTTAGGAACATTACATGGAATAACAACCCTTCACATGTCTAAAGCTTTCACAATTAATTTTTCACAACAGAAATTTTGAAAAATTATGAAGTAATATTCAATATAATATTATTCCCTGGTCCTGGTGCATATAAATAGTGACAGCGTTGTCGAAACCACCGCATATAACAAACACGTATCACACTTCGCGTCTTCCCTGAAGACCCCTGGGGCCCTCTTCAGTTCAGCTTTATCGGTAATTATTTGTTTACTTCCTGAATCCTGTTACCTTCAGGGAAATCGTGAGAGCAGGTGGTGGCCTGCGGGGAACACAGCAAGTAAAATAAGGAAAACAGTAGATAAGAAATGAGACTCAACTCTTTAACGCCACAGCTCAACACACACACAAACAAGACGATGTCCGTTCGTTCGACAGCTGAAAGATGTTTGTTAAACTGAGAATATGAACGGCACACATGTGAAGTGGGAACTGGTGACCAATGTTTCAGCCATCTGTTGTCACAGCGTGGTTAGACCCGGCCCAACAGTCATTTCATTATTAGCATCAAGTATCACAACAGGTACTCTGCTATCTGAGTAGTTTCCGGTGTTACTCAGCACTTTCATGTTCAACAAACAAATCATGTTCAGATTCCTGTCAGGCGCCATGCTCCTGTTTTTTTATCTTTTCAAAAAAGGAACATTTTTTTTTTTACCTAAAGTTAAAGATTTATAAAAGATTTCTGTGTTAGCACGTAAAAGACCAAACAATACGTCCGAACACCTGGCAGCTGAAAGATCTTTTTCATGCGCTCATCCAACAAAGTGAAGTATGGAAGCACTCCGGTCTCAGATTTAGTTTCAACCCTGAGTTTACGTTCCTCTGACTTCTGTGTGTTCATGAGCTTTTAAGTTGAAATGTGGAAAATTTCCTAACACCACAAAAATATTGCTTTACCTGACTTCTATCAGGGTCAAGGATAATAAAGAACTTTTCTTGCTAATCTAGGTTACTCTGTGTGGACGGGTTCAGACCATATTACACATTACATGTGAGCAACAAATTGATAAGCAATACATGATTTAATAAAAGGTTTCTAAGCATAAATCAAACATGTATTGCTAGTTATGTTTTTATGTCTGTGTATGTTTGTTGGTTGGCTGTTTTTTTGTTCAGGATTACACCAAAAACTACTGAACAGATTTCCACAAAACTTGGTTGGAGGACGGGTCTCAGCCCAGAATGAGTTTTTTTTCACACATTTCTCAGAGAACAATGCCCAGATCATGATGTTAAATTCTTTTTTTAAAAATCTGGCGTATTTAGGTGACCAATATCTATAGTACAATTTGATGTGGATCTAAATAAAAATCCAGATCTCGCAGATTCAAAATGTTTTATTTGATGTTGGATTAGGCTCGGCTGGATTAACAGGGACTTTCTGCAAATTTCTGTATGACTCAGCTTCCTGTTACTTCTACAACTTCCTGTTTATCTGAGCGAGAGCAGCATCCGTTTCAAATTAAAAGTCCAGCTAGTATGTGCCAACTCTCCTCCAGCTAAAAGCCTGTTAACCCTCTTTAAACACTGCTACAACAAAGCGAGACACCATGTTATAAATCAGTGTATCTGGAGTCTTTGCTGATCAGTTTTGTGCCTCTCTCTTCCCTCCATCCTCCTGATGTCAGACCCTGAGGTTTGGACTCAGGACCACGTGCGACAGTGGCTGGACTGGGCCATCAAGGAGTACGTCCTGGAGGAGGTGGACGTCATGCTCTTCCAAGCGCTGGACGGCAAGGCCCTGTGCAAGATGACCAAGGATGACATGATGCGTCTCACGTCGGCCTACAACGCAGACATCCTGCTCTCACACCTCGCTTATCTCCGGCAGAGTAAGGCTCGCCTCGTGTCTCAGAAACATCTCACTCTCCAGCTGATAACATTGTTTGGGTTTTGACAATGTAAGAACTTCTCATTGTTCTGTAGCCATGAAGTGTTTCACCTGCACGTATGCAGGATCAGAAAAACAATCAGACATAAGGCGCTTTACTGAAGTATGCAGCGCTGAAACAATTCAACAATCAACGGACGAGTGGATGGACTTTAACCTGTTCTTATTTCTGGAAATTCATGTAAAGTCATCCTTAACCCAGTCTAACCCAAAGTCAGTTAAAGGCTGTTGTTGAATCATTTGGAGTGCAGGCAGGGTTTAAGGCTCTCTTTAAAAGTAATAGGTTGACTTTTCCCCCCCAAGCAGCCAGAAGCTCTGGCATTGATCTTCAGGATTCTGAACCAACTAAATGATTAATATTTTTCACGCCGCCATATTTTAAATGCAAAAACAAGCCTGCAGATGACATGTTACTACCCGAAACACAACGGGTCCACATCATATCATCTTACATGATCTAAGTTCTGAGGAAATATTCAGGCGCCTGGTGAAAAGTTTCCGTTTAATAACCTCAGAATGATCTCGATTGAGAGTAACGGGGGCAAAAACTCAAATTTTAATCAACACTAACTTTGTGCCTACAAAATAGTCAAAAACAAGTTCTTTAGTGATGAAGCACTAAAACATTTAGTTGATTTAGCAAAAAGGGCAAACGGTTGCCAATTTACGCTTTTGAAAAGGGGGAACTTGGCTGCTTTTTCTCTTTTTATTATTGCAAAATGAAATGTTTGGGCTTTTGGACTGTCACTTGGGCCAATCAAAACTATGTTTAAGTATTTCACTTTTAACAAAAGAAGAAATGCTTTACAAATACTTCTTTATTGTAGAGATGTAACTGATGTTTACAATACTTATATACTTTCTCCTTTAGAAACAGTTTAGAAAAGGGCAGCCACTTGAAAACCAAAACAACACTTGGCAGGTGACTAGATGAACCATCTGTCTATCAACCAATATCCAACAGTAGGAGACTGCGCTACATTGAGAAAAGCTTTCAGCTTCCTTCAATGAAATACACTCTGTAGTTTTGATAGAACTGATGCTGTGGCAGCTACGCTAACCTCCTGAGGAGCCGCCATTGTTGTTTTCAAATGAGCAGTCGCTAGGTGTCATCACTGATAGGGTCTCATCACAGGAAGCCGATTGGTTCAACAACTGTGCGCTCGACAACAAGAGTGTAGCTTGAAGCCTGCAGATCACCATAACCATATTCCATCCAGGTATTAACGGTGTATTCAATTTAACTGGGAAGTAGCATTAACATTCTGTGAAAGCTGTAGAATATACTTATTATTCACACTTCTGTATTATTTGGTGTGTCGTATGTATGTGTCGTTATCAACTGGTATCGCTAACGATTGCTAACAGTGGCTAATCTGACTTGAACTGGTTTTCAGACCTCTTGTACGCAGAATGTGGTCAATTTGGATATGACGCCATTTCCAGCTCTGATTTCCCACTTAGAACCTAAATGGAACACACCAAAAGGTCAATCGAGGATGTGGACAAAATAATAGATACACCTGGGAACACATGGGAGCTTAGAATGTCCGCTCTGTGTTTTCTGATGAGGCTCGATGAACATGATGTCATTTGATTCTGAAGTTTGTCAAGTCTTCAACCAAATTTGTGTTGCAGTGGAACCGCTGTTCCTTGTACAATATGTCGTCATGATTTCTGGAACTCGCCGGGTTTCTGACTATCGGAGTATCAGTTACACTTCTGCAAATCACTGTTACAAGTGCAGATAAAAACAGAAAGTCACCATGCTCTATGCTGGTCTTCAAGGTAAAATTACAACATCAAAATGATGACAACGTCTTAAAATATCACGCAATCCAGCGCTACAGCAACACCACGTCCTCAGAAGCCCTCAACAGACTCTAGACAACACCTCAGTGTCTGTGATGTGAATCCTTTATTCTAAAATACTATTCATGACACTCACATTCTACCCCGGCGTGACTGATTTTCACTTTCTAAAGAGAATATGATATTGATAATACTTTTTTGGTCTTTTCCGCAGGTAGCCCCACCTTCTCTTACTCCACAACTCCCACCAACAACACACCACCACCACAACCCAGACTACAAGTGAAAGCAGGTGAGATCCTCCTCTCTCCAGGGTGCAGACAAAACAGCAAGGGAACGCCAATGGTGTCATTATTTTAAAGATACATTTGCTTCATTAGGATGGCTACAGAAACGTCACGCATCATTTAAGAGCACAGTGTGTAATCTTGCATCTACGGGACTCTCAATCAAAACAAAACAACACACAAGCAGCGTTGGATCATGGGAGTTGTTGTCTTCATAGTAAAGCAACCGCTACAGCTGACGAAAATTGATCTATCTGACTCAGGCGTGAATGTTTACGCACAAAACGTTTTAAAGTCTTTTCCACTTCATGTTTAGTTTCGTTCACCGACTTCTTTTCTCACTCTCTGACACTCTCATGGAAGTAACAGCTGCAGGCGACCTAATGAAACATAAACCGAATTTGAACAAAATTAGGGATTTATTTGGGTTTGAATAGTGTTGGAAACATTTAGGATGATGTGAAGACAACTTAACAGAATATAGAACAAAGATCCAGTTGATTTTAAATATTCTACTGCAGAAAAAGATTTTCTATCCTTAAAAGATCAAAAATGTATTTTTCTGAAGGATAACTTCCTTTCAGTATTTCCTTACTTCGCCACCATTTCCCATTAGTCATATTGTCCAGACGTCAGTAATTTTATCGGTGTGAATCAAAGCTCAGAATTCAGGATCACACCTCACACCCATTAGAAAAGACAAAACTACTTGAATGATTTAGGGATTTCAAAAATAATGTGTTGAGTTTCAGAACCACGTTGCATAGTTTCAAGACTCTTGGCACAACAGCGGCGTCAGTTCACAAAACTCTGATGAGTCCAAAACTCAACAGCCAGTTTCAGACAGGAAACAGCTGCACCGGTGCAGGAAACGGGGGGTATGGGTGCCGCTCCTGGGACACAATTCACAATCTTGTGGCGACAGGGGTGGCCTGAACAAAAGAACGTCTGCCCAAGAAAACTGTGGGTCATCTTCAAACCCCCAAATCTTATTGTCTTGGTCTCCATTTACTGACTTCCTTCCCACCATAAGCCGAACTGTCCACTTCAAAGCCTTTTTCTTATCCCACGTGTCTGTCGATGTCTGGCCTCATCCTTGTTTTATTTGTGTGTGCAGAGAACAATTTTGATGAGATCAGCCGCAGGAACAGCTGGCCGGCAAACACCATGACTGCGGTGCCAAAAGGTATGACAACAACAAGAAACATAGGATCATATGAAAACAGTGAGCGCGATGAATTTTTTCACATGAACGACTGCTGGTTTAGCAAAAAAACAAAAACAGAAAGTAACAACCAGGCCACATCTGAGGATTAAAGTATTTCACATGAAGCGTTTTCCTTTTGATTTGTAGGTCCGTCTATGGAGCACCAACACAGCAACAGAGTCACAGAGCCTGCTCCAAGAATTGTGCAAGGTATGAACTGTTGCTAAGCAGATACAATGTTCACTGTCTCAGTTCAGCATGTTAGCACGTCTGAGCAATATAGATATGGATTGACTTTTTTGGCGGAAGTGTTGTTTTTCCTGGTTTTAAAAGCTGCATTACAGTAAAGTGATGTCATTCTACAAACTCACCGGATTGTTCTACTTGTTCTAATACTTTACCCAACTAAGCCATTATATCCCCATTACTGATTATTATTTATCAATATTTTGTTAAAGTGCCGTAAGTCATTCCGACAATATCGTCACAATATTATTAAAGTATTCGGTGAACATATCGCTGCCCAGTCGGAGCATTTAACAAGTGCTTATGAGGAGATGTATGTCACAATTTAATGTTAATTTTACGTATTTATTCTGCATTCTTTCTTGAGAGTTAAAAGTAAAATGCACATAACATAAAAAGACTGTTGCAGTGTACTCACATTCTTTTAAATTTTGAATCTTTAAGTCACCTGAATGCAGGAAACATAGTCTATGAAACTCTCATCTGCTCTGGTTTCAAACCAACCTGCTTTTTTTGAGGTCTCAAGGTTGGCAAGTATGCAAATCTGTCCCACAGACTTCCTTTTCAGTCTTAGGAACTGGTAATTTCATGTTTTTAACACAGTGATATTTTAACTTACATTCCCTATCTTTACGCCGGCTTTTCTGTCTCTGATCGGTCGACAGTTTCTCCACAGGACGGTTATGTCTGTCGGTGGGCCTAACATCAGGCCCCTTTTTCAATCCCTGAGATTTGGGCTGTGATTTGAATAGAACACTTCATCAAAATGATAGATACAGAATTATGATGCACATGATGTGAAACAACACTGAAAGATCTTTTATCTTGAAGGCTCTGAAGATGAAATTTAGGGGAGGTTTGCAAACACAGAGGTTGAAAAGATTAGAAACATCTGAAAGAACAAATGTGAAATGAATGATATGCTCTTTCTTCTTTACAGATCCATATCAGACATTAGGGCCCATCAGCAGTCGACTAGCCAACCCAGGTAAGAATCTAAACCCCTGAAGATTAAACCAACGAGGATGACACAAATGAGGCCTTTACACTGTCTGCTTTGGCAACACAAGAGTAAAGCAAGCAAGGGCTGGCACACATGCTTTCCAAAATGGAGAAAACATTAAGCAACACCTGTTGTGTCAGCAGAATTGCATCACGCTTACACTGAGACAAAAATCGGGCTACCCTGTCACCAAAATGACTGTTTGCCCTGCTGTTTCCTCACAGAAGGCCAAGCCCTCAGCTCATCCAAGAACCGAACGGGCAAACAAAGTCCATACAAGCTCCCTGACCCCAGCGCTCACAGGCCTGTGGGTAGGTGTCAGTCACTTCCTCCAAGCCACACAGTGAAAAGGTCACATTTGCTAGAAAAAAATTAAGCTAACTGAGATGCTAGATGTGTGTCGAGGAAAGAGACTCGCCCACAACAAAATTCATACTTTCTGAGGAGCTGTCCAAGGTACCAGAATAACTGGACTGTAATCTTAAAAGCTACCTGGTGCTCATGGCTTGATATTTACACACAGATGATCCTCCACAATGTCAAATATTACAAGTTAAAGAATTAAGACGCAACTTCTGGTAATTCTGTCCGTTTCCTGTCTTTATTTGTGTGAACAGCCGATGATGTCCAGACCAGATTCCTCAACTACTCCTCTTCATTTCTCCTCCCAGGTTCTGGCCAGATCCAACTGTGGCAGTTCCTGCTGGAGCTGCTGTCCGACAGCAACAACTCCGGCATCATCACCTGGGAGGGCACCAACGGAGAGTTCAAGATGACCGACCCGGACGAGGTGGCCAAGCGCTGGGGCGAGCGCAAGAGCAAGCCCAACATGAACTACGACAAGCTGAGCCGCGCTCTGCGCTACTACTATGACAAGAACATCATGACTAAGGTGCACGGCAAGCGCTACGCCTACAAATTTGACTTCCAAGGCATCTCGCAGGCGCACCAGAATCACTCAGCGGACGGGGGGATTGTTAAGTACCAGACTGAGATGTCTTACGTCCAGCCGTACCACAGCCACCAGCCCAAAATGAACTTCATGGGTGGCCACCCTCCACCTATGCCCGTCTCCCCAGGCAACTTTTTCACCCCTCCGTCAACGTACTGGAACTCACCCAACAGCCCCATCTACCCCGGCTCAGCCATGACCAGACATCCCACCACTCACTCCCACCTGAGCTCGTACTACTGAGGACGATGCATTTCACACCTGAACAGGATAACACGAGAGAGGAACCCAAACGTGCCAGAAAACACATGCACGCACCACCCAGGATGCACCTGAGCTGAACCCTGTCTGACATGAAGGTGATATGACGCTACGGTCTGTTTTTAAAAAGGGCATTATGAAGTTGTCTTTGTCACATTCCTTCTTAAAAATAAACAAAACACAAGGGTAGATCAACTCTGTGATGAACGAAAAGGACTGGTATTATACTCTTCTCAACATTTTCGTGAATATACTGATAACACAATGTATTAATGGTTATTCAGATTTTATGAAACCAAGTTTATTTTGTAAGTATTCTGTTTAATAGTGCCTGTAAAGTCTATAATCATGGCCTTAACTGTTTGAGTAGCATAACGTTTTTTTAAACTGTTCTTTTCACATTATAGGTCGAAACTGCAGTTATCACATTCACTGACCTGACAAAAATTGTACAGAATGACTCATGTAGCAATATAACATTTACTCATGATGTAAAGCTAATAAATGATGCTTGTACTGAAAAGCAACTCTTGCAAGTTTTGTCATTTACAGATTCTATATAGAAACTTGGCGTTAAAAGGTTGTGAAAGTGATTTTGTTGATTGTTGATCTGCACTTTGTTAAGAGAATGAGGGAAAGTGAATTAGTTTGATGTAACTATGATATCCCTCGGATCATTATTAAAGAGACAGTTCACCCCAAAATCCAAAACATGTATTTTCCTCTTACCTGTGGTGTCATTTATCCATCTAGACTGTCTTGGTTTGAGTTTTGGAGATATCACCACACATTTTTACATATTCTCCAATCTAGTGGAGCTAAAGTGCCAGAAAAATACAACAGCATTGTCCCTTTCCAGAATACATGAAACTGCTACAACAACATCTGTGGATTATAACTTCTGGAAAGAGACATTTCTGTTGAGTTTTTTTAAACTGATTTTTTCTTGGCGAGAGGACAGATGATTCTACAGCCCATACCTCCAAAACTCAGCAACTCTCACAAAACAATCCAGACGGATAAATAGCACTACATGCAAGAGGAACATTTGTATTTTCTATTTTCAGTGAACTGTCCCTTTATACTACAGCCAGCAGCTGACTAGTTTAGCTCAGCAAAAGGACTGAAACCGAGGGAAACAGCCAGCCCGACTCAGTCCAAAGTAATAAATCTGTCTACAGCACTTGGAGAGAATAATTTGTGCTAAGCTAACTGGCGGCTGGGTGAAGCTTAAAATCAAAGGACAGATATGAGAGTGGTATCAATCGTCGCATCCTACTCGCACCAAGAAAGTCAAAAAAACACCACTGAACTATTCCTTTAACAAAATTATTAATATAGACTCATTATTGCAGTTATTTTTAGATGTGTAATAATATACACAATATTTACACCAGAGCCGAACTCATCACTGTCAACGTCAGCTTTATTTTTCAAAATCAAAGATTTCTTCAAATATTGTGCGAGGTTCTGTGACCTCCTCCATTTTCTCCTCCTCCTCCTCCTCCTCCTCCTCCACCACAACAGCAGATCCCTTCACCTGCTGCTCCTCACCTTCCACCTCGACCCAGGTCACTCCTCCACCTCCAAACGCCCACTCCAACTCCTTCACCACACTCTCCACCTTACCCATTGGAGTCGCAGCCATCTCCGTCCTCCATTCAGTCCGCTTTCTAGTAGACTGTGGTGCTGTTGGTGTAGTTGTTGTTTTTGTTGTGGTGGAAACAGTCTTCCTCTTCGGGGCTGGTGCGGGTTTCACTTTTGGCTCTATGGTCCACGGCCTGCTGCTGATTATTTTGGTCACTGGAAAATGTTGAATATTTGAAATTAGAATACAACAACAGCAGCTACAATTAAAAAACAAAAAAGAAGGCTACGTAGATCCAGATTTTTGTTTTGGATCCACATCATATTGTACTCATTCATAGACACCAACCATCTAAATATGCCAGATTCAAGCATTGTTTCATGAGCAAGTGAAGGAAATGCCATGTTTGACCATGTCAAAGAAAGAGAGAAAAACATTCTGGATCCATCTCTTAATCTGCATTCACAACAAAAGTTTAATGGGGTCTACTCTGAGCCCAGATCAATCCACCATCCAAGTTCTGGAGAAATCCGTTCTGTGGTTTTTGTGTAAATCAGCTTAAAAAAAAAAAAAAAAAAAAAAAAAAGCAAATGAAAGCAACAAATAAAACATGGGCATGGGTGAAAACATAACCTTCTTTGTGAAGGCATAAAAATAACCGTAATAACATTTAAAAAAAAAAAAAAACCTATTAAGTTTATAAACCTTTCTGCTGCTTTCACTGCAGACTATTTACAGTTTACAAAATAATAGGCGTTTTGATGCACTAGTGAGTATTAACACCAGCAGAACGGTGTATGTGTCCACATCTCGTTTATCTGAGGACGCGACTACACGGACCAACTTGTTATTAGGATCAAGTAATTGTTAGTTTTGGTCTTTTCATGGACTTTGTTGACAATACAGAATGTATCCAGCCTGATTATTAAATAGTAACAAGATGTTTTATTTTGGAAGATGAGGGAAGCGAAGACTGACCTGTGGACGCAGCCGAGCTGCAGTCGGAGTCGCAGCAGCTGCACACCGAGTCTGCTCCATACAGCTCAACCCATCTGAGACAAACAGTGATGAGGAATTGATCCCTTTCTTTGTAAAGAACTGTACCGCACATTTAAACCTTTTATGTCTCATTCCAATTACTTAAAGAAAAAAAACTGAACCTTTTTGCTTTTGTATCGTAGTTACAGGACTTGGCTGTTGGTGTTGGGGTGGAACTGCCCACAGACATGCTGCAGTGCATGTAGAGCTGCTTCAGGAGATCAGATCACAAGATACCCCGTCAGTTTTTGAGTATTAAAACAAATACTAAACAATTTATAGTAAAGGATTTAGAAAAGGCTGCAAGATCACCATATAGTAAAAATTACACTAACAAATTACAATACTTCTTAAAGCCTCTCTGCTCACCTGGCCTGTCATTCCCTTGAACAGGAAGGCGTCCACAGAGAATCCCACAGCATTGGTTTTATATGGGATGAATCTGGAGCGACTGTCCTTGCTTTCAACCATACACCTTTATCAGAGGGAGAGAAAACCTGAGTATAACACATACTATTTTTTATATACAATTCTGTTTCTTGTGATAATAAATCTCAGCTCTCAGGTGTCCAGTTGGTGTGAGTGTGAGGTGTTTATTACCCAAAGTTTTTCACGACTGGAAACTGAGGCGTGGAGGTGGGGGACTTCTCGGGAGTCGCATAACACAAGTGGACATACAGTCTTTCATCTTGGGACATGGACGGAGCCTCGGCCTCAAAGTACATGGGCTTCCCTAGCACGTACTGATCTGACGGGGAAAGTCTTTCCCACTGAGCTGACGGACAGAAGGAAGCAGTCAGACAGCAAGAACAGCAGC
This sequence comes from Diplodus puntazzo, assembly GCA_963678695.2. Taxonomy (NCBI): domain Eukaryota; kingdom Metazoa; phylum Chordata; class Actinopteri; order Spariformes; family Sparidae; genus Diplodus; species Diplodus puntazzo. Next base: position 7,401,676 of record OZ023160.1, on the reverse strand, counting down.
AGCAGCAAGATTTGATTTAAAAGGATTCTCTCATTGTTTTTCAAGACCTTTAGAAGACACAGAACACAGTTGTGGCTGATAATAAAGTATGTTTTTGCAGGTTTTACCATTTCTTGGAGTCAGAATGAATTTTGCTCCGGTGTTCATTGGTTTAAAGATCTTACGCATCTGCATCTTTGGTGTGTAGCCAATTTTGTAGGAATATAGGTACCTAAACAGTTAAATACATTACCAGATTAACAGTGCTAATACGGTATTTTATGTAATAAATATGCTCCAAATCCAGCACTGGTCTTACCTGTTATAAAAACATACAACAGGCGTGGTGAAGGGCACCACTCGCCTGATTGGTCCTTGGAGTTTTAGTGGGTCATATCGTAGTGTGTTTGTATAGATCACTTGGTTGTTACTTATCTGCAAAACACAATCATCGTAATTATACATCTTAATTTAGAATCACCACACGACTGAGAGTTTACAGCCATGCTAGTGGTCTGCTGGCAAAATTGGGCTGAATGCTAACATCAGCATGCTAATATATGCACAATGACAGTGCTGACCTGGAGATGTATACATCTTTACCATGTTCATCATCAGAGTTTAGCATGCAAATGTGCATAAGTAAAGCTGAGACTGACAACATTAAAGGGCAACTCCAGCCATTTTCCACATTAAAGTCTGTTTGTGCATAATACAAAAAAGTAGTATAAAGCCTTTTGTGGCTGCATGTAATCTGTTAAATTACATCCAGTGATGTCACTGAGTGGCTAAGTTGCATTGTGGGTAATGTAGATGCTATTGTTTGTAAAGCAGTCCACTGATCAACATTGCACTCCTATAACACTATTGGACAGTTTAAAGAACAAATTATCTAAATAGATACAGCAGAACCAGAAATATCATCATTTTTATTCCATGCATTTGTCTGCTTTTTGAAACCCAGGGGCCTACATTACCCACAATGCAATTTCAGTATCATTACTGGAGGCAATTTGTCAGGTTAAAGGCAGCTTCCTCTGGAGCCACAAAGTCCATTGTACATTGTAATGGAGTTACACTTTAATTTGGGGGTAATCTATTTATAAAATCGTGTATTCGAGTCAATTCTGACCTGATGATGGAGTTATACAAAGATTTTGCAATCCATCCTCAGTTGGAAATGTGTTTTTTTTCCACATTTCATGACAATCCATCCAACAATTGGTTGGACTAGGACTGCAACGTTTTCATTATTAACCGTTCTTGTTTATTATCAGTAATCACTAAAATGTTTGCTGTATGCACATTACAAACTCACAGTATCCTGGAGGCCAAGGTGACTTCATCAAGTGTCTTGTTCTGCCTGAACAACAGTCCAACATCCACTTATATTCAACTGACTACAATGAAATATCAAGTAAAAGCCATAAAACTTACATTTAACAGACTGTTTTTATCACTTGCTTTCCTGGAAAATACATTCATTAATCGATTGTCAGAACAGTTGATCAACCAACTGTTGACCTCAACACACAGATGTTGGCCTCTGGTGGCGCTAGAGTGAAAGTCAGGAGATCATCAAAGTTGGTAGGATTTATCCTCTGGAAACTATAAATGTCTGTACCAAATTTGGTGACAATCCATCAGACATATGTTGAGATATTTCAGTTCAGACCAAAGCTTAGACTGAGATTTCCACCCCTGGATCAGCAGCATTAGCATGGCTACAATCTCTTAGCATGAGAAGAAAAGTTGGGCTTTAAACTTACCTTGCGTTCAGTTCCACACAAGCCGAGATCATATTCAAAATAAATGTAATCTGCAGTAGATTTACTGGGTCGACATGTTCCCAGTGTGACCCGAGAAATTGGTTCACCGGTTCCCAAAATGCTCCTCTGCACCTGCACGAGGATTTTCTTCAGTTTACACGAAGTCTTCACGGAAACACCCGAAGCGCTGGTCGGACCGGTGCTCGGCCGAACCGGCAGCAGGATTTCCCGGACGAGCTCGGGTAAAGGCTCCAGCCCGGTACCTCTGGCTGGAGAGAATTGCTCCTTCTCCACTAGCGGCATCCTGGAGTCCACAAACACTGGGAGGTGCAGGTACGGCGGCGGCAGCCTCGGTGTTTCTCTCCGGGAAACGTTTCTCATCACCTGGGTGGTTTGATGTGAAGCCTCGGACGTCGGTGGTGTTCCTCCTCCATCAGCGGAGGAAAACAGCGGCAACGTGAGAAACAGTAGAAGGTAAACCATGCCCGGAAGTTTAATTTGTATTTTTTAAAGTTGAAACTTAAAATTTTAGTCAAGGAGTATCATCACTGATGATTTTCACCTCAGTTGGAGCCAAATCATCTGCACCTGGTGGTTAAAAAGAGGCGGAAAGAAACAAAATGGCGCCGCTCACTGGTTGTTTCATGAAAAACAACTTAATGCCACAAAGTTGTACTGATTTATACAAGTGTATTGTTGATGCTTTTCCTAGTTTAATCATTATTATCATTAATACAAATTATTTTCTCCATTGTTAGAGCCAGAATCAACAGCACTTTTTTTAAAAGGAAGCAGAAAGAAACAAAATGGCGCCAGCAACATTTTAATAAGTGTATTGTTGATGCTTATCCTACCTCAATTATTTATTTTACCACTGATGCCTTTCTGCCCAGTTGGGACAAAATTAGCAGCACTTGTTTAAAGGAGAGCAGACAGAAACAAAATGGCGCCACTCTCTGGTTCATTGAAAACAACTTGATGTCACAACTACTAATACTACTACAAATATTGTATGTAACACTGGTGCTTCTCTTGTTATAACTCAGTTAAAAAAAGGGGGGGGTTCAGGCCTTAATAACACTATATGTAGGTTAATTAATGTAAAATTAATAAACAAAGTACTTATAGAAAGCTAACTACTTAGCTGTTTATCCTGTGTAGCTGTGAGTGATTTGCAATCGCCATTTCTTTTGTGTCAACAAATTATTGTCAGCACAAGTTATTCACATTATAATAATACTGAGGTTTGGAAGACATGCAATTCAGCTGCAATTGTTAAAAAACAATGAAACACTGGTTTATTATTTGGCCATTTATTGGAAGGCAAGTGCAAACTGGAAATACAGGCTACACATCTAGACATGTGACAAAACCAAGAAATGACTACTGTGACTGTTAGTAGGAACAACAATGTTTACAACAGCAAAGTCACACGAAACTCAATATCTGGAAGAAGTGTAAGATTTGTGGTAAGATAAACAGTTTACACAGACAGTCATATCAGATTATTCTTAACTCTCATTAACAAGCAGTTAGCTTAACAAGCACAAATGAGCGCTCTTCTGAAATATGACTCATATTTAGGCACGTTGAATAAGTTCTTGTTAGCCCACACAAGGAAGTTATGTTAATGGACAAACCGTGGCGTTTTTATACCACCGTTTCTTTTTTACATCCCTATGCACAACAGGAATTGATTTATTCATTAAAAAAACACACACAAAAAGGGCACTTTTTAATACGAGGCAAAAAGGACAGGGGCATGTGTGCACGTGCCTGGTTTATATGCTCAAACAAACACGATCAGTCCAACGTATACTTTCATATACAATTCTTTCAACACAAATAAATGACTCAACGTGATGAGTGAACATCTGATGTCCAAATGTGCAGTTTTATCATGCAACACAACGCCACAGATGTCGCAACGTTCAGTTCACGGGTTACAGCTCTACAGCTAGAGCTCTGGTGGACATTCCTGAAGCTAACATGTGACTTGCTCAAGACCTGCAACATTTGTGACATTGTGTAATTAAACGCCACATTTTAGAGTCACCTTTCATTGTGATCAGTACATAGAACATCTACTCAGCATCTTGATATGCCACACCTGTCAGGTGGATGTATTATTTTGGTAAATAAGGGCTCACTGACATGGATTTGACCAAATTTGTGTTCAAAATCAGAGAGAAATGATCCTTTTGTGTGTTTAAAAACAGTCTTGAATCTTTTACTTCAACTTGTGAAAAATGGGAGCAAAAACAAAACTGTTTTCATGCCCTCTTAGACAAAGTTGACTGATGTTTGGATAGAGGTTGTTTATTTACTCCTCCCTACACTCTCCCCTCCAGCTCTGTGAGTTTGCAATAATCAGATAAAAATATTATTTTTCCATCTCACACTTGAGGTAAAAGAAAGCACAGATTAGTGCAAGGTTACTAAAAGGAAGTTAACTACAATGTCAGGCCATTAGAGGGCAGGAAAAGCAACTTTGCTCTATGTGCTTCAAAATAGTTCTCTCCATTGCTTTATTCACCAAACTGAGTATGAAATAAGTAGTGTGAGCGATGTGGCAGTCCAGTATGAGGTAGTGGGTGTAGCAGCTCTGTTGCACAGATGTGTGTTGCAGCATTCATTGGTGAAGGTGAAGTTGAGTCCCATGGTGTATTTTTCACCCGTGACTCCACACAGGGAAGGCAGGATGCAGCTTTTCTCATACAGCACCACACGGAAGTCTCCTGAAAGTCAGTAAAGTTCAATGGAAACATCAGTTTGGAAGAGACTTACAAAGAAAAATCAACCACACCGACTCATCTCGAACTGTGCGTAGAAACATCTTTCTCAGTTCTTTTTCTCAGTTTTGATTCATTTGAATTTTGTTCAGTGACATGAGGCGCCCTCACCTTTCTCGCCCACAGCTCTGCTGGACAGACAGACCTGCCCGGGTGGACACCTCAGAGGGAATCTGATACAGTCCAGAGGTGAGATGGCGGGGAACACACAGGTGTAACAGAAGAGGGGAACTGAGGGACAGACATGTTGGTTAAAACCGAAAAAAAAGAAGACATTTGCCTTGTTTTAAAATCAATGTGTAAAGTGTGAATAAAAATGGAATACAATCATTTGCAAACACAACTGTTTACTGTCAAGTTTTACGAAGAGTTCCTGAGCCCATGAGGTAATATCCTTTATACAATCATGTGTTTCACAAAGGGATGAACCTCGCCCTGTCCTTGCCTGTGAACAGCTGAGCCTTTTTCAGGATGCCCCCCCTCCTTTTTATACCATTTCATGTTTTTAAGCGTTCACAGCTTTCTCAGTGTTTTGTTGCCACTGTCCCAACTTGTTTGAAATGTGTTGCAGGCATCAAATTCAAAATAATCTTATATTTAAACTTCTTTGTACTGAGTGTATGCCAATAAGATTTAGCAAATCATCACATTCTGTACGGTTGTATATTATAAGTATGAATTGCTTTATGGTTATATAACTGTTGTTATGTAAGTAAATCAATTAATTAAGTTGAATGGCAGTCCAACAGTCCCCTTTTGTTCTCACTCCTGGGTACTGGGCAGTTATATAAATACGTCTGATGTCTCGCAGTGTTAGAGAAAAAATACTCCTGGATCAGTCGCTTTATCCAGATCAACATGAAAGGTTGTTGGGGTCTATTCTGGGTTGGAACCCATCCCCCATCCAAGTTTCATGGTACATGGTTATACGAACACTAGAGAAAAAATAACGTCCTTGGTGGAGGTTACAATAACAGAAAGCTTCACTGTTGACACAAAAGGTATATTTGCTAAAGCTGAAGCAATTTGTTGACTAATTGGCATACATTTGTATAATCATGTAATTGTTTCATTAACTTTTTCAAGCCAAAATGCCAAAAAATATGCTTGTTCCATCTTCTCAAATGTGAGGATTTTCTGTTTATTTTACCTTTTTTTTTTTTTTTTATAGTAAATTGAATTTGTTTGTGTTTGAGACATTTGAGTATTTAACCAGGGGCTCAATGAAATTATGATGCACAAATTTGCACTATTGTCTAACATGTTATAGACCAAACGGTTCATTTGATGCAGAAAACAAAGAGCAGCTTGATCAGTGAAAAAAATAACTATTGGCTACTGCTGCAGAAGCAGTTCACAAGAACATTATTTCTGTTGGCAGCAGCACATTTTCTACATTCACACACTCAAGGAAACACACAAGCACACACACTTATGTTTTGTTCACTTACCCACAGCTGGTAGTAAACATAGGAGAATCAGAGGGCAAACCAGCTTCGACATTACTGATTGTTTCTGTCTCACAGGGACAAAGTATTCTGGCAGCTCAATTCTTCAGCTCGTCTCTTTCTTGTCGTCTATCTAGATCAAACCAGCTGTCTATGTCTCGATCAAAAGAAACCGTTTAAGTCCTTAAGTTTCCGATCAACTCTATCCAGGGTTTCTCAGCTTCCTCGGCCAGTCCAGCTGCAGACATCTGACGGTAAATGTCTTCTGGTTGTACTGATATGCTGTTCATTAACTCCAGGAATCTCCACACCCCGACACTTATGATTCAATTAGGGTGTCAGCTTCTCGGTGACAGCCCTGATGTTACAGCGCTGCAGAGGCTCACTGTCCCGCAGAGAATAGCCCCGTTCAGGTTTTAGAGAATCAATAGGGCTTTGTCTAGTTTATGGTGAAATCTAAATATGTTATATCTTGTATTTGTATACAAACCAAAAAGGCATGGCGTGTGTGTGAAAGTAGAACAAGGCAGGTCTATTAAATCATCTCTTATCTCCTAATGAAAGACGTTCAGTTTGGTGGGATGGATGTCAAGTGACCTGCAGTCCCATGACTAGAACTCTGACAGGGAGGTAGGAACAGTGTTTATTCTCAGGTCTTTAAATCAGTTTTTTTTCCCTCAAAATAAACTCTAATACTTTGGTTTAATACGTAGATAACGGGTTTTCAATGAGAAATCTGATCATGTTGTTAGATAAGATAATCATATTAGACACTACAACATCTCCATCCACGGATTTCAGTCTGATAGGTTTGTCAAGATGATGTTTTGTTGCAGTAAAGATAACTTACCCTGACACAGTTTGAATGGTTATGGCAAATAAATCTTGGCATTTCATTCATCACTTACTTTAGCTACAGTTTATTGCCACTGGGAAATTAAGGTTTCATCAGTCATGTATAAATACAGACCATTAAAAGTCATTTTGTAACGCTTGTCTAAGTTACCCGAGCTCAGGAAGTGAGAGTCTTGCACAGTTGTACACTTATTTAACTTTTTATTTAATTTCCCATTGCTAAACCCTTTGCTCAGTGTGCAGGTCAGTGCAGAAACAAACACTATGTGGCCAAAAGTATATGGACATCTCAACATTATACCCATACGTAAGTATTTTTCATTCTGTCAACATCATCTGCTGCTGCGGCAGCCTCAACTCTTCTGGTTTCAGGCTTTTCACAAGATTTTGGAACCTGGCTGCAGGGATTTGCTCCCATTCAGCCACAAGAGCAGTAATGACATCATCACATTCCACCATCTTGTTCATACCAAAGCTGCCAGACAAGGTTAAGACATGACTCCGTGTAGACCATTTGCACACTATTCCCTTAAAATAATATCTACAGCGAGCGCCTTGGCAGTCAAATGGTTACTGCTCATGCCAAAACGTTGTTAATTAGGTTCTAGCGGAATCTTATGTCATTCTCCGCACTTTTCATATTTCATATCTGCTTTCACTCTCAATCTGTCCAATACATTTTAGCTGAAAATCAAGCAGTTTTCAAGAAATGTATTGGAACCGAAGTTTATTCCTAACCTTGAAAACAGTTTCCAAACCCTCAGGACTTTGTAGTACCCAGTATCTTCACAAAGAGCTAAAGGGCCCAGCCAGAACCAAGCCCTAAGATATGTCATCAGGGGTGTCCATATACATTTAGCCACACAGTTTAGCTTTTATCCCATCCAACTAATCCTGAAACTGTACATTTCCCACATGGCTGCTCCCTCTATCTCACAACACACTTCACACTATCATCTCTCTCTACTTGCATGCTTGCTGCAGCTCTACTGAGCACAGGACAGGCGGAGTTGGCCTCTGCAGGCCTCCTGCTGGTGGAAAGAAGGCATGGCTCTCTTGTCCACCTGCTGACGCCTCATGCGGACGACGGCCGCGTCCACCTGAGCTGCCGCTCTCTTGCCGTGCAGGTTGTCCAGCAGCTGCAGAAAGGTGCGCTGCAGCCTCGCCAGCTCACCCTCAGAGGACGTTAGACATCGCCTCAGCACTGCACTGCCCTGAGAGACAAACAGGAAACACATGTAGCCTGTTTGAGACGCTCAGCAGGTGAGAAAAAGGATGCCAGTGTTAAACCACTGAATGCTTTTTTAAATATATGGCGTGAACATCTGTTGGCAGATATTTGAATTTGAAGAGATTCTGGTATGCACTGAGTGTAGAGATACGGTGGAAGGATGAACTTCTTCTCCACACCTTGTTTATTTTCTCTAATAACCCGTATTTAAATGACTGCAGAACTTCGGCAAACCGTTTTTTAAACTATTGATTAATCTGACAATCTTTGTTTTCTTGATTATACGATTAGTTGTTTGTCTATAAATTGTTAGAAAATGGTGAAACATGTCAATCAGTGTTTGCCAAAGCCCAAGACGACGTCCTCAAATCTCTTGTTTTGTCCACAACCAAGATATTCAGTTTACTGTCACAGAAGAGTAAAGAAACAAGAAAATACTCACATTTAAGAATGTGAAATTTTGATATTTTTGTCCGAAAAAATTACTCGGACCAATTTTATCAAAAATAGTAGGTGATTAATTTAATGGTTGACAACTAATTGATTAATAACTGTGCCTCCAAGTTTGTGTTTGTGCCTCTGTTTATCTGCAGCCCCTTACAGTTACCATGCTGACACAATATCTAGAGACAAGACCCTGTTTTGGTTTGGTTTACATTGGTTACGCAGATTGTGGTCTGAGACGTGTGATGCGAGCTCGCATGAGGTTTGTTTGTCAACCGAGGCTTTATTTAGCATAGTTTTCAGCTGGTGCTGACACTTTATGATAAAGCATACTTTTATTTAAGTCACTTTAATGGACTGACAAATGCTTTAATAAATGATTTAATAAATCTTTGTACTGTAATAAATATTTTGTAATAACAATTTGCAGGTTGCTAGGTTGTGAAGAAATAAACTGAGCCCACAATCTGAATCTGAACACACAAATAGACATTTTGAAGCAGTAACCACCTGGATGAGATGAGCAGCCTCAGGTAACTGCGTCCCTGGGTGTCTCTGATAAACCTGCACCAGAGGCCTGTTGAGTTTCTCTCTGGACAATATGTCACCGCTGTACTCTGGACCCTGTAAGGAGAATAACAAGGGGGGGGCATCAACTTGCGTTGGTCACTGAATCCCAGATAAATTCAATAATCCTGTTTAACATAACCACTGACCTGCGCTCTGCGGTGACTGTGACGAATACAGTCAATTTCCCTCTGCTTGCGAAACATGGCCTGCCTGGTGGCCGCAGACATCACTGTCAGGTTTTGCTACAAAAGACAGTTAGAATTAGAAACTTTGTCTTATTATTCTGCTGCAATTGATGCAAAGATGAATGTCTACCTGCAGACTGACAGTCTCTGCTACTTTCTTCACCAGGCCATCATTGATGGAGCGGTGAACAGCCTTCTGCAGGGTGATAGCGCTGGTTAGCATCTGTCTGAGGTTTTCCCTCAGTAGCTGCGACTGGTTGACTGTCAAAATGGACGATTCCAAAACCTGTTTACATTCTGCAAGAAGACAAATTTAAACAGATGTAAAAATTGTTTCATAAACAATCGGCCACACAGAGCTACCAGCATGGCTGCAGACTCTTCGTCTTGTCCTTCATGGCCACAGTAGGTACTGCACTGTACTGTTTCCTCTCATATACTCTACAAATACTGATATTCCCATATTGTATTGTATCTGCATTTTTTGCCAATAAATATTATGTTTCTGGGTTTGGAACTACTGCCAAAGTGCTATTTTGGCCTATCAAAGATACAGATTTATGTACATATAATTGTGGTTTAAAGTCTGTGTTACTTTTTTAAATGAAACTGTTTTTACATTTTTTCCAAATGATGCTACTTTTTTGGTGTCATTTCTTGTTAATTTGTCACATTTTCTTGAGTGCTGTTTTTCTTGCTTCAACAACCTGTTTGCCTGTAGGGACTGATCCGGGTCCACTTGGTGTCCTGACTGTACCTGGTGTAAACGGGCTGATGGGTTCTGTTTTGGAGAAGGTCTGAGCAGCACTGCGGTGTCTTCCAGCAGAGCCGCTGTGAGGCAGCAGCTCCAGGACGCGAGCCCTCTCACCGGCACAGTCCAGCAGCTGCCTGCTGCTCTGACCCAGGGCCTGGAAGAGACAGAGGGGACTTAAAGAGGCTGCAGGTAATGATTTACTTACTGCTTTGTTGTTGTTGTTGTTGTTATAATACTGATAAATGTGCTGGTTATTTACTTAATTAATTGTACTGTAACTGTAATATGTCAACATGAAAAATGTCCATCAGTTTCCCTAAAGCCCGAGGTGATCATGTTCAAAAGTCTTGTCCAAAAACCAAAGAGGTCAAATTTACTATCATGTAAGACGGAGGATGGAAGCTGCATGTAATCAGATAAATTGCCTCCAGTGATGTCCCTCAGTGCGAGTTGCATTGTGGGTAATGTAGAGAGAAGGGTGGAGGTTATTGGTGCGTGAAAGCTTTGGCAGTGTTGTTTTTCTTCCATCAGTCATGCCAGAAAATCACATGGAAGGGACAAGTGGAAAGAAAGAGACCGCGGGGGAGGAAAACGAGTCAACTGATGAAGACAGAACAGTGACGTTGTAAATCACCTGTAGCTGGGTCAGTGTGTTCCTCAGCGCTCCCTCCAGATCCTGTTTCAACTGGGCCAGCTCTCTTCTCTCACACAGCAACAAGTAATCAGCACCGTCTCTGTCCTGCAGCAGAGCAGACCTGTCAGTGAACACATCTCCCCTTGATGAATGGAGCTCACAATACACAACGTAATGAATAAATCCAGAGTCTGCTGTATCACTTACACACAGACCGGTGTTAGATGACATATTCATCAGTCATTATTGAAAGGATTTAAAAAATGATTTGATGTGAACAGTACCTTGACTGGATAAGTGATTTTAGGAATTTTAACACAAGTTTCATGGATGTTTGAGAAACATGACATGGCATTATAAGGCTTAGGTGGAGCACCCATGCAGTTGGGCACCACCTAAGCCAATTAAATGTAAAAAGGGTTAAATTTTGATGTGCATTTGCATTTTGGTTAAATGTGTAAACTCACCGTCTCAGCAGTGGGCGGCCTCCTGGTCCGCCCCTCTGAGCTCCTCCTGTTGACAGTCAGGTCAGTCCTGAGGCTGCGCAGCATCCTCTCCAGGTGAACCTTCTCCCTCTCCAGCTTGACGCCCTCCTGCGTCACCCGGCTGGCCTGCCTGCGCAGCTGGCCCTCCACCTCCCGCACCCTCCGCATGTACTCACCAGCCACGGCAACGCTGGCTCCGGCACACTGCTCACGCAAGCTGGTAGGCGGGAACGGGGCCACGGCGGTCCTCTGGGAACCACTGGGGAACTTCAGAAGAGTGTTAGACAGCAAAATATCACATGTTTGAGTCAGAGGTGGAAAGTTAGTACATTTAATACAATGCTGTGCCTAAAAACAGTTTTGAGGTCATTGAGTGTTTCCATGATGCACAACATTACAAACCACATGTCCAAGAGGAATATTGCACTTTTTTTATACAGTAATTTCATTAAACAGTTCTTTAGTTGATTTACAGATTAAAACATTTTATGATGATTAGCCTCTAAATGATGATTATTTATTGACTTACCCTTTAATTGGCCCCACTTTTCATTTAAAGGTGCATTATGAAGTTTTGGGAAAGAATATGATCTTCATTTCCTTTTAGATTGTTTTTTTATGCTTGAACTAAATAAACTCTCTTTGTTTTCACGACTGAAAGTGACATTAAAGGACAACACAATTTCATTTGTTGTACTTTGTTTATATGTAGCGGACCCTGACACTTTTTTTTTTTTTTAGCTGTGTGGAGCTTATTTTCCTCTGAGATCAGATTGTTTATTCAGTCATGCAAAAAATTTACATTTCTGAGTTTGTATCATTAGGTCATTAATATTGTTAATCTAGTATTTCTGAGTTTTAATGTCTTCTCCAGAACTACACAGCGCCCCTTTAAGACAACAGATCTGTCATGAAAGCCTGTGTTTTGCTCACCATTGCTCCTGTAGTTTGAGGCCTCGTCATCCTACTTTTGCAGGAGTCACGACTCTCTCCACATCCCTCCTGTGTGATCTTGTCTTCGGCTCTTTCCGCTGGGCTGTCTGTCAGCTTTGGGGTGAGACCGGCGGCGGCGCTGCAGCTCCGGGGCCGGCTCGAGGTCCCGGACCGCCCGGCTCGAGTCTGCCGCACCAGGCGCTCCGCTCGCCGGATGGAGCGGACCGTGCCATCACGCCAAGAGTCCGGTCCGATGGTGACAGAGCTGAGGGGCACCGACTGGACCTGCATTCCTTCACATGCACTTTCCTCCAAATAAATGCTTCCCTGTCCGCCACCAGGTGTCTGGATGTCATAAACTCATCTACCTACCACTGTGAGGCATTCAGGGACAAAACTTTGTGAGGTGTTGAGGTATCAGCGCCATAGCAACAGTTCCTGAAGTAACAAGAAACTCAAAGCTCTTTAGTAGACATGAAGACAGGGGGCACTGTCATTCAACACTGGCTTTTACAGTATTGCCATTTCAGGTTTCCTACACTTCCAGTTCATTTATTTACATTTACATTTTAACTTGTCACAGATTTGAAACACATTTACGGGGGGGTCGGTTTAAAACTCTTCCGGTTTAATCATCAATACAGCATTTTTAACACCAGCGTGGAGCGAGAGTACGTGGTTCCTTGATGTAAAATGAGATATAACACAGCAAGAGAGCTGTCAACTACAGTTCCCAGGGGGCATTTCGGCAAGAGTGTCTAAGTCACGCCTCTTCCGGTTTCCTTCAGAGGACGGAAAAACTTTTGAACGGTTCATTTTTTTAAATCCTGTTTGGATTGTGTTATGAATCATGTATGATGTTTGTCAATTTAAAAGATAATTTTCCAAGTCAAGGAAGTCGCATTTTGTCACAAAACTAATGAAGTTCAAGACTGTGAAAATACTTCAATAGAAAGACTGCACCGCCAACGGTCGCGTTGGTGACGTCGTCTCGTTTTAAACCCATTATTTAAACATTGAAGAGCTGCTCCTGTATATTAGCAGCTCACAGAACTGATGAACTACCCTTTTACATAACTACTTGTCATTATGCAGATTTATAGTGATTTTCATTCCAGTTTTCTGTGTCGAGGCGGCGGCCATGTTGGTGTCGATGGCGAATGTTGAGCGAGGCTGAGACGGCTGATAAAAATAACACACTGCAGCTGAAGTCTGTTTACTTTGGACTCTGTGGCATATTGTTGGATTAATCAATTAATTTCACAATTGGCGCCGTGTTTTGTTTCGCCATTATTTAAGAAGGAGGTGAGTTTCCGAACTCCATCATTCACACTGTCGGACTAGCTTGTTCCCATAGCAACGTCCGCTCTGCCACGACAACGGACAAAACAGGATTTCTCAAAATCGAAGTTTAAAAAACAGTATATATCGTTGAGTTCATGTCAGAATAAGGTGTATTTGAGCACCGTTAATTATTGTGATATAAAGTGTGGTGTAATAAGTCTTAAAACAGGGTTAAACGTTAGCATTTTGCACTTCCGGTTCCCTCCTCTTAAAGTCAATGGGTTCTTAAATATCTTTTTACTTTAATTCACGCTTCAAAAATCACTAAAATGGTATTTTACTGAACGAACGTGCATCATGTTTTCCAGATTTCATTTTTTGACAGTTATCCAAAATCCTGTCCAAATTCTTGTGAAGGGAACCAGGGCCGTGCCAACTTCTGTGTGTTAGCCTACAAAAATATGTTATCCCTACACCACTTTGTGGAATGTTGAGTCTTGTGTTTCTTGGTTTGTTTCTTTCTAACATTTAAGACTGTAACCTGTAGTATGCCTAGTTTTACATATACATGTATACAAATAACAGCATCTTCAGACATAGGCAATTTGAATCAGAGTGTTTAATTCTCTTGAGCTAAAGGTAAGAAAATGTCTCCAGTAATGTCCCCAGATCAACAATACAAGACTTGTAAACATTGAAAATAATTGAGAATAGTTCAAAAATAAGAGAGACATATATAAAAGCAGAAATTTAGAGCAGTTAAAAATATTTTGGTCCTAAGTAATCGAAGCCATGAGTGCAAAGGTAGCAACTGTGAACAGAAAAACAACGGCAGTTCTGTGTCAAGAAAGTAAAAAGACAAACAAAATAAAGACACCGCTGCAAAGTTTTGAACAGAGACAGGCAAATTCAGATTTAAAGCAACATCGTACCCAAATCTCACACTATTGTTAGATCCACTTACAATACCATTCACAAATGTTTGTATCACCAACAATCCCACTGCATGAAATGAAATCCAATCACTGCCGAGCCATTAGACTCATTACATTCAAATTATTAACTAAATACAGTAATTAGATGACTTTTAAATCAAGTATTAAACATCCAGCTTTAAGAGGCTGGACCTGACCCCTCCCCATACTGAAAACAATCAGCCTGTACCCGACTCTCTGAGTCTGAAATTACTGATTCACTTCAGAGAGGCTTTGTAGTAACTGTAGAAAATTAAACATTTCTTTGGCCCATGCCAGAACGAGGCAGGTCTGCAAATGCAAACCTCAAAAATGTAAGAGCTAAATATAAATAGACTTACTATACACCACCATAAATAGGGGAGGCAAGAAAGTGCAAAAGTAATCGTTCGTCCGTGTGCAGTTCGTTTGCATTTTGTCCTCGATCACAGTGTGTGTTTGAATGCCGTCAGAGGTTCACGTTTGTTCTGCAGGTTCTGCTGCAGCTCTCTGAACAGATGGTCCCGCTCCTCAGCATCCAACAGGATTTGCTACAAATAAAAAGACAAATAGAAGATCTCACTCATCATCACAAGGATTCATAATGAAGCTAACATTATCTCACAGCCTTAATAAGGGATGTTATTCTTATTAACAGGATTTATTCATTTGTTGTTGGTTTGGTTGTTGGAAACTCATTTATGTTATTTATTCAGTCAGAGTTACGCAGCTCTGTGGTCTGTGAGAGTTTACTGCAGGTTATAAACACGAGGGTTTAATTAACATGGCTGGTTTGTTCCTTGTTGACATGCATGCATTACATTTTTTGGACACCAAACAGATTCCTGCTCTTTACCTCGATGAGCTTGTCTCTCTTCTCCAGGCTGGCCCTCCGTTTCCTCTCCTCTCTCTCTCTGTCCTCTCTGTTGTTCTGCCAGGATCTGTCGGCCTCCTTCTTCTGCTTCTCCTTCTCCCTCAGCTCCTGCTGAGTGTCTCTGAGTTGAGCTGTCAGAGAGGACACCATCTGATTGTGACTCTGCTGCTGGCTCTGGTGAAGAGGCAAAAAGATTCATGACAAGAAGTTAAGAGACGTACAGTTCATGAAAAGGATATATGTTGCACTTTATTGTGCAAGCAGAGAGAAAGAAACGTGTATTTTCCCAAATCTTGAACTTATTTGCACAAGTACAATAAAGAGATTGATGGCACTCTTATTAAGCTACTGCTAGCAGCCAATCAGCTGAGCTTAAAGACTGGAAATAGGGGGAAACAGCTAACCTGGCTGTTTGAAAGGAACAACATCCATCTACCAGCCTCTGTAAAGCTCATTAATGAGTAGGTCTTCATTATGTACATAAAAAAAACGGTGCAAAAAGTAATCTATAAAACACGTTTAAAATGTCTGTCCAACTTCCCAGAAATTGATACGAAAATGGATTCAATCGAAAATGTGACAGAAGACAAATATTATCACTTGAAGAGCTGAAAGCAGATAATGTTTGGAGTTTTTTAAATGATCGTTTCTAGAAAAATGTCTGAAAAATGTCATCGATTATCCTATTTTTCTGTGGATCAAATCATCGACTGGCCAAATGAACCGACTTTTAGTTCTACAGCAATGAAATTGAACTTTAATACCCATTTTCCCCAAGAAGTAGCATGTAAAAAAAAAAAACAGGAAAAGCTATTCTGAACTCAGGCAGCTTCTTGTTTTCAAGTTAAATCCTCTCCTCGTGCCGATATCTCACCTGCACCACGTCCTGGTATTCCTGCAGAGCTGTGGTGAGTTTGGTGACCTCTTCACACAAGGTGGCGCTGATTCCCTCTCTGTCCTCCAACAAGGCTGTCGGCTGAGCTCCACCCCCAGCCAACCCCTGACCAATCAGAGAGTCAGAGAGAGCCTGGAGGAAAATGACATGTTGTGAGTCAAAGTTTCCCTGTGGTCACTGAAGTCAATATTTACTGAACAACCTCATCTGAGGCCTGAAGACAGACTGCAGAACAAGTTCCTCATTCAACAATACAGAGAGAGAGAAAGTTCTGCAACTTTCTTTTAAAAGCTGGAAAAGATTGAACGAAAAATTCTTTATTTCTTCTATGTCTTTAAATAAAATACAGAACAGCAGCTAACCCCTTTAACATTATATCATAGAACATCAGAAATCTGCAACGGTGTGCTTATAATTCACCTATCTGTAGGACAGTCATATTACAGACCATTCACTTCATGATTCAAATTTAAAATGAGAATGAATGTAAGCTCATTAGTTTAGTAAAAACATGAACTCTGCCATGCTACTAATAGATTGTAAGACAGTGATGAAGACTGTACTGAGGTACATCACTGCTTTATGGCTTGAACACACACGGATGTATTAAATACTTTTTTATTGGCCATATGTGAGTCGACTGTAACGTGGTGTAAAAAATTAGACCATCCCAGTCTCTCATGTTTGCCTGTACAAGCCTGTGCATGATTTCTTTAAGTAGTTTTATGCCGTTGGGCTACAGATTTGTTTTCTATTTTCTGCGACGGATGTGAATTTATGCATGTTCTCGACTGCCTAGTATCAGTGCCTCTCTCCACTCCGCTAACAGAGAGCGACACTAGCCAACATTAGCTTAGAATTGGAGTCTGCTAACATAAACCAACAACGGCTTCTGGCACAATACAAACGTTCCACAGAGCCCCTTTAATCATAAACCAAAGTGTAATGCACAAAATTACTTTTTTGACTCGCTTTTGGTGCTACAAGGAAAGTCAAGGGATCACCAAAGTCATGTGCATTAATCCTCAGGAGACCATGAGTTTGCTGCTGCTGTTAAGCTCATAGTTGTGGCTGATGTTAACAATTGAAGGTGACTCATAAGCTGGCCAACATTTCTACCCCCGGGCCCCTCTCCTCTCCTCTCACGTGGGTTACTGCAGCTGGGCAGTGAAAAGATAGTGTTCAGAGAGGTTTTAGTGAGGAACTGAAATTGTAGAAGTGTGAGCGTGGGAGTGTTACCTGCGTATCTTTCTGACATCTCTCCAGCTCCGCTTTGAGGATGTGGATCAGAGCCTCCTTCTCCTGCAGGACGGTGGTGAGGGCCCTGTCCCTGTGTCTCCACACCTCCCTCTCTTTCTCCACCTCCTTCAGCAGTCGATCCTTCTCCCCCAGGGACACTCGCAGGTCCTGGAACAAGAGCAACATGCAGGTCTATTGACATAAAACTTCCAAAGTATAGAGAGGGAACTGTGCATGATGTAACCATGTTTTAAGCCACAAAGCATGCAGTTACACCCCTGGCTTCCACAGTCTGTGTGTGTGTGTGTGTGTGTGTGTGTGTTGTCTTACGTTGATAATATCCTGGTTGCACTGCAGCACCGTGTTGAGTGTGTCGAGATCTCTCTCTCTGTCTCTTCCAGCCTTCCTCAGTGCATCGATCTCTTTCTCCAAGCTCTTTTCTCTCTCTGTCATTTCAGACCTCAAAGTCTCCAGGGCAGCCTACAGAAAGGTCAGAGGACAAATCCACTGTGACATAACAATATTCTGCAATTACAATTCCCCCATCTACTTCAGTTGTTTGAGAGAACGCTGCAACTCTGTTCTGCTGTGTAGCTCCAGAAATGTTTTCACCCGGCATGGAGGTGAGTAATGACTGACTATGCATTTTGTGTGCACTGCTCCTTTAACCCAAGTCTAGCTCCAGCAGTAATGTTCACAGGGGAAACTGCTGGCATGCAACTGTTACACTGGTAAAACTTCCCGCAGGCATGAGGTAGAAAAAATACCCATCACAAGACCTGCACAGCTCACACAAAAGCCTTCCGGGACAGGAAGGGTCGAGTCTGATGACTATCAGTAAAAGTCTTTCTGCTTGTGCCGGTAACTGCTATGCTTCAGCGAGTGGGTAATTTGTGTCATCACAGGCAGATCCAGCATGCCGCACTTGATGTCAATGGCCGGGATGATGTTGGCTCTAACCTTGTTTTCAGAGAGAATTTCCTTCAGACTCTCAGTCAGCTTGTTGCTCAGTTCAGTCCCTGCTGCCTCCTCCACACACAGTCTTCTGATCAGACCCATACAGTCCTGGAAGAGAGGAAATGTCTTTCAGCTTAGTACGAAATTAGAAACACACCTTTCGAACAGCTGACTGGGGAAATCATTTTAACTTTTCTTTACTTGAGTTTAAAGATTTAATGCTCATTTAAGTGCTGAGGTTTGAGTTTATGAAGCCATTGCAAGCATGAAACAGCACACAGGGCCATGATAACCAGAGGCAAGCGTTCATATACTGGATACGCCAGAGCCGAGCTCATATAAATGCAAATGAGAGCCCATGCAGACATCTGACAGCAACGTCATGAACTACAGATCCATCAAACAGGCAGCCACATTCATTATCAACTCACCCTGAAACTAAAATCTGTTCCAACCTGCTGAAATCTGTTTTGAAACCACAAGATGCACTCTGAGAGTTCAGAGAGGGAGAGTTGAACATGATATTCCTTTTATCATGCCATTCACGGTCTATCAAACTCGGTGTGCTGTGTGCTTATAAACAGCTGATCTTTAATGTGAGCTTAAAGTGCAACACCTGGACTACTTGCATGTGTTAAAGGGATAGTTTGACATTTTAGGAAATATGCTTTATAGGTTTCTCTGCAAAAGTTAGCTGAGCAGCAGCCGATTAGCTTAGCTTAGCACAAAGACTGGAAGCAGGGGGAAACAGCTAGTCAGGCTCAACAAAGATAACAGAATCCCTCGACCAACATGTAAAGTTTTATTAACCAGTCATACTTGTTTTTGTTACGTTTGGACTGGAGCTGTCACGATAAAAGTCTTTGGTCATCTGTTTGATAGGACAGTCGTGTTTGCTTTAACCACATCACGAACACGTTTATCCAGAGTAACTAGAGAGTGCAACAGTCCAGTTAAATTCCTGCTGTTAATCATTAACATAACCAGCAGCTAAAAATAAGAACGATCCTGCTCAAAGATTAGGAAAACATACTTCAGTGTCACTGCTACAAAGTGCTGAACACACAAAGCGAACGCAGCTCTGGCACTGCCACTTTAAGGACGTACAGTGACTTCAAAGACAAACAACATTCCAGTGAGCTTTGAGCCAGAAGATCCGACTGCTGTGTGCATGACTGAGTCCTGTCTCCCCTCATCACCTCACCCACCTGGATCAGACGCTCCCGGCTGTGGAGGGAGTGACCGAGGCTCTGCAGCAGGGTACTGCCGCCCTCCTTCTGCACCAGCTGGAGAAAAAGAGGAAAATAAATGACAATGGTTTCTTTTTAAAGTCAGAGCAGTAGATGAAACTGTGGTGCTAATTTACTGATTCTCGGGTAAGGCTGAGTGAAATATACCCCACCACACACTAGCCCTAAACGAGATTTGGTGACAAAATGACCCTGTAGTTGTGTCTTGCTTGAACTACTGGCTGACACTGCTTCACTGCCTCTCGCCGAACATAAGCTTTCACAAAATGTGTAGAAATACAGACAAAATTAACGCAGAGTATTGACACAAGTCCTCATCCACCTGCGTATCCAACATTGAGCATAAATGAACCTTGAACATCAACTCCTAGGGCTTTTCAATGGATTTTCAAGCCCGATTCCTGCAAATTTAAGTTTCCAACACAGCATATTTTCAGAAATTAACTCACTAAAAAGAACTAGCAGGCTTACACAAGCAATGGTGAGAGATTTTCCCAGCACGATAATTAATATGCATTAGAATGACCCTAAAAGGAACGAAAACAGAAGGCTGAACAAACATTTTATTTTGATTTCATGAAATATTAGGTCCTGACAGACGTGAAACTTGATATGAATTCCAATCTGGTGGATCACATTTGGACCTGGAAGCTTCCCAATGCAACCACAATCTGAGAGCTTCACTGGAGCAGTTTGAGTTAAGGGCTTTGCTCAAGAGCTCAAAGTATTGAGGAGGATTGAATCTGCTGGTCCGGGGAATTGATCCATCAACCCTTTGATCACAAGCTGGCTTCTATAACCTTTCAGCCACCACTTGAATCATATATTTTTAATAACAGTGGAATTTAATATTGTAGATAAGAAAAAGTACATTGTTGGATTTATTTGTTACCTTGCACACCTGCAGTGACATTAATGAGATCTAAGATTATGATTGTTTCAGTGGCTTTCGCTGCCTTTTACCGAGGAAGTGACATACTGTGAAGTACTGATTCACTCAGTGACACACGGGAAATTTGTTGATAAAGATTTGTTCGTACACGTACTGACTGCTGCTCGGGTTTAGGCCTTCTGGCACTCCCCACTGATTCTTACTAATATTCAAATCATCATGAGAACACAGAGCTGCACATCCTGATAGAGATCAAGTCATGTGAAGCAGCCGAGAGGCCTTTTAATGATATCCTCTATCATAAGACTGCTGAGCCCGGGGCAAACTCTACCGGTCGGGGAGGATTCCAGCGAAAGGCCGCGTGTGTGCGTGTGTGTGTCTTTATATGCACCTGTAGGAAATACGCAGACACACCCTTCAACAGGCACAAAACACTGTGCACCCACCCTCCATTCCTTTCACAATGTTATATTTGTGCTCGGTCAACACTCACACAGCGGTTTATGGAGCCGTTTAGACGTGTGACTGAGGAGCTGCTGTGCAATGTTGCGCTTTGGTCATAAACCTGTTTTGCTTGTCTTAAAAAAGGTCCGGGGCCATTATCTCTTATGACCGCTGGTAAAAAGTAACAACTGTGAATGTTAATCTGTTACAATGCAACCTCACCAACATCTCAATTCAATCTCCACTTACTTTAATTTTAAATTATTACTGAAATTTGATTTTTATTAATATGACATTCTGTATATTTCTATATATTTACAAGCTAGTAATGTGAGAATTAATGTAATCAATTTTAACAATTATTTATGCCTCTGACCTTGTTAACCTTTTTAAAAAGGATCAGTTGACATTCTGGGCAACACATTTGATCGCTTTCTTGCCGAGTCAGATAAGAATTTAAATCATCTTTTTATTCAATATGAAGCTACAGCTAGCAGCCGGCTAGCCTAGTTTAGCATAGCAACTACCATGGTTTTGTCTGGAAGTAAAAAAAAAAAAAAAAAAAGGTTTCTGGTTTTCAGCACCTCTAAAGCTGACTCACGAACAAAACAGGTTCTTTTAATCCAAACAACCACCATTACTGATAAAAATCTGACTCTGACGTGTGACCCGATGTTTCTCTAGAAGTTGTTGCGAAATTAAACGCAGCATCATCTTGAATAAAAGTGACAGGTTTCTCTGGGTTTTAAAATTGGAGACATTTGAGATAATGCGAGTGCACAACTCCACAAAATATATCTTAAACAATAAGAGATCCCTTCTTAACATGGTTCCAGTTGTTGGTGACGGAGGAGACAAGTCCACCGTCTGACTCCCTTGTGAGAGAAGTCAAGTGGGTAGCATTCAAAGTTGTTCTTGTTGGACTGAATATCCTTTTTTGTTTCCTTGATTTTCCTTGGACAGGGTTTCTATGTTACGATGTAGTGGAGGGACTGTACCCGCAGAGGAAATGTTGTACTGAAAAGGCTGTAACGTTGCAAATCTCCCTGAAGGCATCTCTTAATGTTAACTATGAACAAGTCAGTTTAGCTCTCCTCTCTCCCCTGTTTCCAGTATTTATGCTAAGCTGAGCTAAGCTAAAGAAGCCATACAGACCAAAATGTCAACTACCGTAATTTCCGGACTATAAGGCGCACCTGAATATAAGCCGCACCAGCCAATTTTAGGGAAAAACACAAATGTGTACATATACAAGCCGCACCCCATTATAAGCCGCAGGTGTTTTAGCGTTTAATTACCATATGTAAAGGCTCGTGCACAGAGGAGATTGTCGGGAAAGAGACTGCTGTTTGGGGAAGCTTCCATTTTATTAACATTTCAACAAACAAGTTGCATATTTGCATAACCTACGACCACGCAAACGTCAACACGCAAGAGTCAGAGACGCACAAACAGACGCACAAAGCTGCGGACTGGTTCGCACGGACAGTTAAAGACAACATGAATGTCATTTAATTCAATTAACAGCGAAGTACAGTGAGAAACTTCTCGGTCAGACTGACAGACAGCTGTTAGCTCCGTTAGCACGCCACCTGTCTGACTATGTGTTGTTAGCATAACAAACCTGAATCACTGACGTTGATGACGTCCACCGACAGAACAACGCGTTCCCTCGACGCAGAACTCCGAATGCTCAATGACGGTGTAGGGTCGACGACGTAGCTACACTGTCGCCGCGACGCAGAAGCATAATAATAAACCAGGCGTTAAAGGTGAGGGACGTAACCTGTACAATCCATAGATTGAGGAGGTCCCCTAGTGGCCGTTAGCTGTAAAAATCCATAAATTAGCCGCACCGTTGTATAGGCCGCAGGGTTCAAAGCATCGGGAAAAAGTAGCGGCTTATAGTCCGGAAAGTACGGTACTCTTTTCACATAAAACTGAAGGCCTCGAATGGGGTTAGAGAGAAAACAGAGTGAATACTTACAGGTGCCCAGTCTTCAGATCCGTTGACTTCGGCTGGTTTACTCTTCCCATGTTTCAGCTCGGCCTCCAGGGTCCTGATGCGGGACACAGCTTGGTCCAGCTGGCCACGCAGCTGCCTGTAGGCGTGGTGAACCTTACCAGTTGTGCTCTGAAATGACAAATTATTTAATAGTAAACAGGGGTGGTGCGGTATGGCTGTATCGTTAGATATCGTTCTTTGCAATACATCTCGATATTTTGGAATTTTTCCTCAAAAGCGGTTAATAAATGCTAGGTATGCTTTTATGTTTTTGACCAACTACCTCAATACTGATATTGTGATAATATGATAGGACTATAGGTAATTTCACAAATCATTAAAACGAGATTTAGGATTAATAACCAACAGTATTGTGAATTTAATGATGCAAAACGAAGTAAAACATTCTGGTATATTCATAAAATTAGATTAATTTACTGTATTACAGCATTTAAAATCAGAAAACGCCAACACCTATGCCATAGCGTGATAAAATGGTGCTATATAGTCTCATATCGCAATGATATATTTTGTATCTATTGCAAAGCCCTATGAGTAAACGTAGGTTGCTGTAGTAGAAACACAAGTTAAACGTGTTGGTTTAATCTTGCTGTGACTGACTGAGATAAATTGCTCCCGGATTACCTATTGCAGCACATTGTGTCAATATTTACTAGCACACCACATGTGGCCAGAGTTATAACAATTATACGCTACACACACCCATCAGCCACAACATTGAATCCACTGACAGGTGAGGTGAATAACATTGATCATTTTCTTACAATGCAATGTTCTGCCCTGGTGCTCATGTGGATGCTACTTTAGACACAACACCCACTCAAACAATGTTGTAGACCAACTACACCCTCGATGACAGTGGCCCCTCCCAGCAGGACAATGTGCCCAAGGAAAAGAGCTCTGGCCTCTGAATTCCCCAGATACCACTCAGATCTAGCATCCATGAGACATGCCTGACCATGTCCGATCCATGGAGGCAGCACTTCTCAGTGGGTCACAGCCATTCCTTATCTGTTACTTGGGCCTCCATGGATCATATTTGGTTATGCATGTCCTGAGGAAGGATGCTTGATAGGACTGGGATCTGGGGAATTGGAAGCCCAGGTTGACACCTTGAGTTCTTTGTCATGTTCCCCCCTGCTGTCCTTGCCACTGCCATCAGGTAATGTTGTACATATGAGAAAGTGACATCTACATGAAAGCCATGACGAGATTTCCCAGAAGAACACTACATCGTATCAGGATGATCCATGTTATTTACCTGGGATGCTCAGACAAGAATGAAAATACTCACCTCTCGATGAAGAGGCATGAACTCGTCCCTCAGCTCTGTTAGCACGTCTCCGTCCTCTTCATCCATTTCATCCCCTCCGTTCCTCACCTCCACAAAGTCTAGCACCCTGTTTACTGAGGGTGACCTCATCTCGCCACCTTTTCCAGAGTACCTGCCTTCCTTCCTGCCCAGGATTGGGATCCTACTCCCTGATGGCGAACTGAGCAGTTTTCCCTCAATACTTCTCAGCTCCTTCAGCACAAAGTCGGCTGTCTGACCGCCTGGTGAGTCAAACGGGTCGTTGTCATCAAGAGAGTCCAGTGACTGAATGGACTCCGTGCGTGAAGATGCATGTAAGGAAAGACAGGACCCCGCCAGTGAAGAAGGGCTGGAGTTGATGGATGGCACCTTGTGCCAGTGGAGGGGCATGCTCCGGGATTTGTCCCGTGACAACGGGGAGAAGGGTTGAAAAGGCAGTCGGCGAGGAACCCCGCAAACAGACTCATAATCCGAATCGGACACCCGTAACGAATCGCAGCCTTCACATCCTTTGCCCTTTCGGCATCTTTTTCCTGTCCGTATAAAATACGGACACGTGTCCCACTTCTCGGACCAGCACTCGTATTCCGAGAGCGCCATATTCTCCTTGAGCATCTCCCTGTAGCCCTCCTTCTCGAGCTCTCCATCCTCCTCGCTGGTGCTGCCCCGGCTCTGGAAGTCCTGTGGGTGTCTATGGCAGTAGCTTTGGTGCACCCACTGTCTGATCTTGTCCCTCTCCTGCATCAGCTTCTGCAGCCTCTCGGATGAAAGGACCCTCACCCTGGCTATCACCGAGTCGTACTTGAATACCCGCTCGAGGACGCACACGCATTTGCCGCACACAAACTCCCCCCGCTCACTGCCCCGGGATACAGACTGCCCCAGTATGTGAGTCAACACAGAGAGCAGATCCATTCCTTTGGACGGGGAGCTCAGGGACAGCTGGGACTTAGACAGAGACACCGAGGAACCCAGAGATAATGTACTGCCTGTGAAGAGAAGACAAGTTTACTTCAGCAGCCATACGTTATGTGATCAAACACCTTTCTTTATTTGCTTTGGCTCCAGACTCACCCCAGGGGCTGCTCTGCGAAGACCGGGACAGACTTCCTCCTCTCAGGGACTCTGTCGGTGTCTGACCAGTCTTCTTGTTCTGGCCCCCAAACAGCCACCGCCTTTGGTTTCCCTGGAGAGTCCCGCCACAAATTCGGCACAAGTCATTTTTACCTCTGGAGGACATCGTGGACAGAGGGCTGCTGCTGTCGCCCTTGTTGTCCGATAGATGTTTGAAATTCTCTGTGGATTAAAAGAGATTATTTAGATTAGATTCAGTATTCAGACTCTTTTCTATCCTTATCCTAACACAAGATTCTGATATAAAGAACTGAAACTGTCACATAAACATGAACGGGGCTGGGCAACATATCAATATATCGTTGTCTTGATATGAGACTGTATATAGTCCTAAATGTTGGATGTCATTTTATTGTGATATCGCTATCATGTCTTATCTCATGAATTGGATTTTGTCTTTCATAATTTTGATTTCTAATCTCATAATTACCACTTCAATCTCATATTTTTGACTTTTTATCTAATTGTTTTATCTTTTATATCACATAATCATGATTTATAATTTATGATTTCCTCATCTCACAATTATGACTTGTCTCATAATTTGGATTTTGGCTCCATTTTTGGACTTTTTATCTAATAATTTTGCCTTTCCATTTCATAATTCAGAATTTCAATGTCATAAAGTCACATATATAATCTCATAATCATGATTTTTTAATCTCATAATTTTGATTTCTAATCTCATAACTACCACTTTGATCTCATAATTTTGATTTTTGATCTAATAATTCTGGCTTGTTATCTAATCATTTAGACTTTTTATCAAGTAATCATCACTTTTACCTCATAAATCGGATTTAACATTTCATACTTTTGACCGTATATCTCATAATCTTGTCTCATAAATTGGATTTTGGAGCTCATTATTTTGACTTGCTATTTCATAATTTAGAATTTCAATGTCTTAAAGTCACATAATTATAACTTAATCTCATAATTATGACTTTTAAATCTCAGAATTTGGGGGATGGGAATATTTTTTTAAATCAACTTGTTTTTTTCCTGGCAGTAATGGGCTTCCACAGCTCCTGACCCTGAGAAACACTGGTTGGGAACCAGCTTTTATAGTCAGTATCCATGATAGACGGAAGAGAAAGTCATTAAGGCGAACCTGGCCTTGACCCAACAGCTGTCAGTGTGTTTTTGAATATTGCTTTGAGCTGATGCTGACTTCATTTTCCAGCTCTCTTCACATCACAACAGGTCAGGGGAAGTTTATCTGATCCACCTAATCCAACCAGTTTGTCATATTAACTGTCTCCCTGGCGCTTTTGACACATGAGGTCGCGTTATCTCTCTCCTGCACGGATGTTTTGGCCGGTTTATTACAGCTCACAGCTGCTGGGTGGCTACAGTACAGCCTCGCACAGGGCGGGACACGTCGACCTTGAGCCACGCTGACAGTAAACCCAGTCAGACTGTCGATGAATGAAACTTTCTCTTCCACACTCCCGTCTCTCCACGAACATGTCGCCCCTCACAGGACGTCTGCAGATGATCCCTCGACTCATTTCCCCCCCAGATGAAACAGAATGACACATGATTTTAACGTGAAAACATGTTTTTTTCTGCACACGGAAACCGAGAATTTAAAACATAACAAAACCATAAACATGATGCATGACGTTAACGACCTTTGGATCAACAATTCAAGGGGGAGTATTCACACACAGCTTCCTAAAAAGAGAAACATCACCCAGTGGAAAACAGTTGCAGTATCGTCTGTCTGGATCTATTTTAAGCGACTGAGATGCAGCGATTCAATGTGAAAGTAACGTCAGCTTGTGAAAGAGGAGCTCCGGGGTTTCGACATGCAGGCAGAGATATGAAGAGCACAGTTTAGCGCAGTCCGGCTTCAACAAAAGGCTTCACAAACACACAACCAGCTCTCGTATGAAGTATTTTATAAAGCGCAGTCTTACGTGTGAGTCCGCGCCGAACGGGTCAAAAGTTAAAGTCCGACAAGCGAGCGAGAAATCTTCATCGTCGTTTCAGAGAGTTGAAGCGAAGCAGGGAACGTAAAGTGAACGGTGACACGTTTCTTACAGCAAGAAAAAAAAAAATCTCCGCCGGGAACTGATCCTGGAGCCGCGTCGCAGCACACCGGAGCAGAGGAAGAGAGGTGGGTGCCGACGTCATCAGTCATACCTGTTTGGAGCAGCGCGAGGAGGGGGAGGAGGAAGAGGAGGAGGGAGGTCTGCTGACACTGGCTCAGAGGCTTTAATAGAACTATTACACTGTTCATCCAAAGGAGGAGGAGAGCCTGTCATTATCACACACCTCACTGCACACTACTATATTCATAACAGCTTCTAAGTACAAAAGGTGTTTCTGTCAGTCTGAGATTTACCATTTTGGTACTGGATTTCTGCATTTAGTCTTAAATTTGTCCACATTTTGGCACAGTGGCACCATAAAAACTATGCCGAATTAGTTATTAGTAGATCATGTTTACATTAAACCCATACATGTGCATATAACTATTATTGGAATACTTTTATACTGAATATAACTTAAAAATATGATAATTCTCAGCCAGGTTCTGAATCGGCTTGTCTATACCGTTTCTAAATGCGTTTACCGACCTGTATTCACAATAAGCATGATAAGTTGTATTTAAAAAGGTCAGTTTCATGTCTGATGTCTGAAGTCTGAAGATTTGACTGGTTAATCAGTCTGTGGATTACCATGTTGGTACTGGTACTCTCTTTTAAGCCGTATTTATTTACATTTTGGCACCATTAAAAGTATGCCGAATTAGCCATTAGCTGTTCCTGTTTGCATATAATCCATACATTTACGGATGAATGTGACTGGATCACTTTGATACTGAATAGAACTTAAAAATATGATGTTTGCCAGGCAAGTTCTGAGGCATCTGTTGCATATGATTTCTAAGTGAATTAATGGACGTGTCATCACAATAGACATAATGAATAATAATATACCTAGGAAATTTAAGTCACGCTGAATTATGTAAATGATGAGTTTCAAGATCTGACTGAATTCACAGTATGTTTGTTTCCCCCTCAGCTCCTCTACGCCCTCCAGAGGAGGCTTTCAGGCTTTGTCCTGCAGAATGAAATGTGAATTTATTCTGTTTTCTGTATTTTCAAACGAAGTGAACTCCCTTCTTTTCTGTTAGCTCAGGATCCACAACTCAGCCCCTATGAATCAGTTAATTAAGGAAAATCAATAGGTTTAATTGATTGATCACGCCCCCTGTGCTGCTTTGATGTAATCATGTGTAAAGGGCAAAAGTGTCAACATATGTTCTCTGCAGTGAACACTATCTACACAGACTATCATCAGGGCAAGCAGCACAAACAGTGACAGTTATAAAGAAATCATTTAGGATAAAACACAGACAGATAATAACAATAAATCATTAAAAATGTTCAGTTTGTATATGAGTTTATTTCTTTAATTGTTTCTTTGTTGACTCTTTTCTTTGGTCACTTTTTTCACGGTGTACTTTGTGGATCATTTGTATTTAATTGTATTATATTTCTGTGCTTCTGATTTTGTGTTGTTGTTCCCTTAAAAGAGGAGCTGTTATAACAACACTTCTAACAATGTCATCAACAATTAAAAATGTAAAGTTTGGTAAGTTTATATACTGGAACACATTACAATATAGAGGGATTTCTGATCTTGTGTGCTGTCAGTACTTAAATCTCAGTGTTAACATATCGATGTGATTGTTACGTCCCACGACCACATTTCACAGTAATATAGTTAACGTCATATTTCAGAGGGAGATACCACAAACAAGCATTAAAATGACTGACAATAAATGAAAATTAGAATATTAATAATTTCTGTAATGTAAACTAACAACAACTGTGAGATTGATGTTAACACAAAACACACCATTTCAGACTCTCTCAAAGGAGCATTTAACTCTAAATATGATCCAGAATATAAATGTCACATTAAACTAACCTGCGCGGCTCTCTGTGGGTTGAAACTCACCATCATGTTGCATTTCTGTCAGAACAGCACCCCAAACAGTGCAGGAGAAAGCAGTTTTCATTGCTCTGTGATGCAGCATAAATTCACTCTTACAAGACTCCAAAGTACCACAAACATCCACTAGAGGGCAGCGACTGATTTGCTTTTGCTGATGTCTTGCCATTATGCATGACTCACTATTGTCTGAGTGAAGACTATTTAAAGATGTTTCTTGAAAGGGATTATAAAACCACTCAAAATGCAAAGATAGTTTGGTTGTTTTGAAGCCTTTTTTGGTTCAGAGGAAAGCGAGAACACACAGATGATGACTACTTTAACACTGTTATCCACAAAGTCTGAACACAAAATGCATTATACAGCAGTTAGAACTAGAACTGCATCATAGAACTGATCTTTTATGAAATGTTGTGAAAATCTATCCAACAATGTTAGGTTATTGAAACATTGCCCTGAAAACCCCAAATGTCACAGTCATGGTGGCACTTCAGGCGAAGTTATGCGATCATACAGCGGTTTCAAACTGGCACGGTTCTGGTTCTGGCACTGGTTTGGTTCTGGAGTCTCAGAACCTTGGTGCTGTCTGGCGAACCAGCCCGCTTTCACACCAGTTTAAGTGGAACCAAAGTGGGAGGACGTCATTCCGCCACACACAGGCGGAAGTAAACACAGCAACGGCAAAATGGCAGGTCGCGTGGGTTATTTGCGAGTGTTTGTTTTGTTACTGCAGCTATTTGCTCAGTTTTTTAAGTTTATTAATTATTTGGTCTGGCGTTCGGGTGAACCCAGCCTTGGCCATCTCTTCCCAAAGTTCGTTGTATAGTTTGCTCTTTCTTGTGGAGGTCTCTAGTTTCTCCTGGAATTCAGGTGATGCCCAAATCGCCACCAAACACTTTGTTTCTTCTGCCGACCACTGAACATTTTTCTTCTCCATCGTCTTTTCTGCTTTCTTTCCTTCTCCTTCCTGCTTTCCTGCTCGATACGCCCACTGATGATGTCATGGTTCCCAAGGAAAAACCAACTATTTTTAGGTTCCGCTGCGAACCGACTTTTCAGGTTCTGAACCAATTATTTTTTCAGTCTGAACGGCCCGGCCGGTTCAAAGTCGCATTCGTGAACCAGAACCGTGCCAGAGCCCTGCCAGTGTGAAACCCCTAACAGAGTAATTTTCTGAAGGATCATGAATGTTGGGACAAAAATTCACAGGTAACTACTTTTCTGTTTCACCTTTTTTTAATAAAATATCATTCATCTGGAAAGCTTTTGCACAATCATGAGCAATTTCTACAGTATTTCCAAACACAACAGCGTCTGTCTGGATCGGATTAGTTTGGTTTTGATCAGTTTAGGTAAGTTCATCAGCTGAACAGCGCTCTGCGTTAACATCCCTCACACTGAGGGGCGAGTTGGCTTCATGTGAGCCACTTCTCTATGCAGCTCGTGAACACCGTGAAGTTGGAGTGCCACTGAACGTGCTTCACTCCGGAGTGAACGCACTTCGTAATGTCCCCGCGAGCGTCCAGCGTCTTCAGCCCAAACGTGTCGTTCTTGTAAAACTGTGGTGGCAGAGAGGAAGAGAAGGCCGGGTTATTACAGAACAGAAGAGAGAAATCAATTTAATAAGATGGAAGTCAAATTAAAGAAGGGTTTCGATTTGACATTGAAGTGATACCATTTATGTGATATTGTTTGGCAGGGTTGAAAGGAAATATTACATGTTGGTTTGCGACTCACCTCCTGGTTCCTCATCTCGACAACGTTTTCGTTGCTGTCATAGAATCCAAAGTGGCTGTGTGGGAAAGAGGAAACAGTCAGTCCAGGTGACGAGAATCGAGAAACTCCTGCTGCTGTTTTGACCAGAAACAGTTCCCTCAACACACATGTAGCGAGCCCTGTCACTACTCCCCACACTGTAAAGGTGTCCGTTTGATTCAATTATCAAAATGTCTCTGAAGAGAATCTCTCTCAAACTGTCCAGCTCCCGAAATCCAGAGGACAGAAGAGAGATATTGATAAAAATATTATGTGTATCTTGGTCATATGTTCACGGTTATGAGTCTTTACAAGCTGCAGGGAGTAAGCAGACTTTTTTGTCCCCTCTGCTTGTTTTTACAGTTTAAAAAAAAAAAGGTTTCATGTTCAGAATCAATAGAATTCTCCTTAAAAAAACACAATTTGACAGCAGTTAAAGACACAACAGTAAAGGACAGAAGCACATCTAAAAGAATCAGGTCCCTGTTAATGAAAACTTCTTTCTTTTTATTAGTCTACTGGTTATTTGAAAAGCTGGATAAAGTTATTTGTGAGATTAATATAAATAAGTGTGAAAAAAAGCCTTCATAGATTTAAAGTTTTTTCTTTCTTTCTTTCAGTTGCGGGATGTCGGGATGTGTTCACTATAGTTCTCTTTCTCTGTCTCTACGTGTCGAGACGCCTCTTCCGTAACCGGTAAATGTGCTTCTGTTTGGCTGTTACTTAATCGGGGAATCATATATTACAGAGAGAAGTTTGGTAAAAAGGGGAACGAGAGAGTTTTTTTAATCACAGGCTCGTTAAAACAGTGTGTGTTGTAATCGAGGACAATGAAACCTGGACTGCCACGGTGTGATGACGCCATCGTCGGGTCCTCCAATCAGCACGAGCTTCTTGATGCGCAGCAAGTTTCCCCTCCACGCTGAGGAGGTGAAAAGGAATAAATCTGTTGTTTCTTTTACTTTAACAAGGCACAGAATGGCCGCGACGGGGATTCATTTCATTACCTTTCATGTCTTTGTGAGGTCTGTCGCCATTAAGCAACGTCAGAAAGCTGTTGCCTTTCAGGTAGCTGGACCTGTGATGAGGGTCTGTGGAGAAAAACATACATATATGTGTTGGTTGTGCGTCTCTTGCAGGATTACAGGTTCTCCTCAACTTCTCAAATCACTGCAGACCTCCTTCCTCGTTCTCACCGTTCCAGTAGTCGCAGATAGACACTTTCTGTCCTAATCTGTTGTAGCAAACACGGAACACTGTCTTCTTTATGCATTTAGGAAACACCCACGGCAGGTAGTCTGTGTCTGTGGGAGAAGATGGTGAGAAATTCACTGTATTACAAACTCCCCGGAGGACAAAGTCATCCGGACATGCTTCAAACATGAGTTGAGGCTCTCTGACCTCCGTACTGTCCAGCCAGCGGCGACGACAGCGAGATCATGGTGTGAACGTTGTGGTCCGGCATCGTGGAGACAAGTGCTCGACAAATTAGACCACCTTAGAAAGAAAGAAGGAGATGACACAAGTTCAGTTGGACAGAAGATTGTATTTTTGCACTTTTCCCCTCCAATATTAAACAATCTACAGCTTACTGCAGCTGTGAGGCTTCTGAGCAAGATGCTAACATCAGCTTACATCTGCCACGTTCATTATCGTCAGACATTTTTCTAATTTGCAATAGAGCTTCATTTCCTTTATCGATTGATCTGTACTTTAATTTCACAAGTTATCGATTAGAACTCAGTCAATAGCACGTCAAGAAAGATGTGAAACTTGCTCGTCGCGGTTTCTCAGAGTCCAAGCTGACGTCTTCAAATCTCTTTTGTCCAACCAACCTCCGAAACCCAAAAACTTCTGATTTACTGAAGAAAAACAGCAAATCTTCACATTTAAGAAGCTGCAACCAGCAAATGTTTGACACTAATACAACTAATCAAATAAATAAAGGCTGAATTCAGATGAGCTTCTTTGGTTTTAGGGGTCCTGACACTGTGAATGTCGGCTCAGTGTCACAAGGTCGGGCTGACTGTTGCTTACTTTGAAAAAGGACAATTAATCACAGCTGTGTGTCCAACACAAGTACACACAGTCTTTACACAAGCAGATAAAAAATATTTTTTAAAAGGTATGAAAGTAAAACACATCCCTCTGTGGGATGTTTCTATCGTCCACTTCTGTGTAAAGCTCAACATCGACTGTTGAGTTTCACTCCCAGGATGTCAAATACCGACACTGTGGGCTGGTGAAGCGTCCTGAGCACAGCTTCTTTGACGATGTTTTGTGTTGCTACGTCAGACGTGCGTGATACACACTGATAGGTTGAAATCAATCTTGTGATGTTGAAAAGGCGTCGTGCAAGGACGCAAAAAAAAAAAAAAAAATCACCAATAATCGCTTGAAATGCATTAAAATTAAAGTAACAAGCCTGATATTGAAAATGTAAGTGGTAGAAATGAAGCATATTTGTGTTCAAATGCAGGGAGGAAAAGAAAAAAAGATACCTGGAAAACTAAAAGCTCAAGTAAAGTACAGATACCTGGAAAATCTACTGAAGTACAGTAACAGAGTATTTGTACTTCTACTCTGGTCCAGCCTGAGGCTGAAAGATTGACAATCCTGTTTATAAAGATGTTTTCTTCACACACTGCATAAGACTTGAAACATGAGAATGAAATGTAAAGCTGCGAGCCAGCTGGGTTTAAACAAAGTAACTTATCTCGGTGCCACAAGTGTGGAAGAGGAAGTTGAAGGCCTGTGGTGTAATGATATATATATAGATGTGTGTGTGTGTGTGTGTGTGTGTGTGTGTGTGTGTGTGTGTGTGTGTGTGTGTGTTTGTAAATTAAGCAGGAGAGACCTTGTCAAAGTCCGATAACACAATTTGCTGTTCTTATACTGTATACTCCCCTCCTTCATGCTCACGGTGGTTATTTTGTTAAACTGACCTTCATTAAACAGACATTCTGTCCCCTCTCGCTCTCTGGGAGCTCGTCTGTCCTCGTAGTCAAATTATAAATCGTCAAAGTTTGTCAAAGATTAGTCTAATCTGACAGAGAGAAGTCATGTTGGCCTCTGACAGACTGACTGACGCCGACTCCCAAACTCACCAGTTTATTAGGAAGCTGAAACCAGAGCATCCTAATACAACAGTTCTGTGATAAATCCCACCTGCCTGAAGGCTTTAATGCTCATTATTTTATGTGAACTATGTCACAGAGGAGTTTATCGAACTTTATAGTCATTTCCGAGCAGTCTGTGGTGTTGCTGAACTGTGCTGCACTATACAAACAGGTGTTTTAATTATTTTGTCCAGCCCAGTTTATAAATGAGGAGAAATCAAAAATGCATCTTTTTGCATTTGCAGAGATGTTTGTTAGGATATGTCAGTTTATGTCATTATAACATGTTTCCTTTCTATGTTCTTTGGAAAACTAATTAAAGTTCAAGTAATAAATGTTCACTCTGCTGTTGCATCCCAAGCTCAAAGATGTTTTGAACGAATGGAAGTGGTCGGCGTGTGTGTGTTTGAATGTTTTAGAGTGTCTGAGAGGACCTTGTGAAAAACAAAGAAGATGGATGCCATCAGGAGCATTCTTCATGATGGAGTCGATGGCCTTCCTGAAGCCCTGGACCTGCTTCCACAGCGGCTTCAGACTGGCCATGTTGTCGTACAGGTCGACCGTCGTCACCTTCGTGCCTGGATGCACCTGGGAGAGGGATTCAAGAAAAGGGAACTGAGTGGCACAGGGGGGGAACAGATTAACAGGAGCACGATGATTAAATCAGATACCAGCAGACTGAAGGCGTTATCAGCCAGCTCAGTCAGACGTTCATCTGAAAACAAAACCGATCCTGAGGAATAGAAAGTGCCGGAGGAACAGAAACAGTTACCGTGAGGCTGCTACCCAGTTTTCACTTCAGTTGAAACCTGCCGGCTTTCAGAAACGACCCTGAACGTCCTCCAGAGTTAAATGAGAAGTTCTCATAAATCATCAAGTTTAACAATATTTTACCTCACTGGTGATTAGAATATGAACAGCAGGTTTATAAAGAGTTTCTTAACACATAACTTTAGTTAATAGCTACTTTCCAGATCAGATTAATCGTACAACATTTGCCTCCGAAGTGTGGTGAAGTGGAAGAAGCAGAGTAAATGGAAATACTCTAAAGTAAAAAAACTCAAAAGTAAATGTACTTAGTTACATTCCATCACGGGATTCAGATTATTAAAACACAACACAATCAACTAACACATTTTACATGTATATATTGAGTTTTTATGACTTATCTTTTATTTTTCAGTCATCGATTTATAAGTATAAACGGACCACAACTGTCATTTTGTTGTGCAGTGATGATTGCATAGAAATGATTAAACTGATTAAACAATCTGACCTTAAAGAACAACACAGTTTCATACTGTTTTACTTTGTTTACATGTGGCGGACCCTGCCACCTCTCGAGCTTCACACAGTGTTCTGGGGATCTTCCTCTGAGAACAGCTTGTTTATTCAGTTATGGAAAAATCAATATTTCCGAGTTTGTATTATTACCTTAATTATATTGTAAATATAAATTCTGAGATTGAATTTCATAGTGCTCCTTTAAATTGATCTTGAACATCTTGAATGACACAACAATATTATTACATTTTACATACACGTTCAAGAACATTTTGGCACTAATACTTTTGTGCTTTTACTCTAATGACATGTTGCAGACAGAACTTGCTTGGCTCGACTTCCCTGTTTTTCTACTTTCACTTGTGCGAATGTGTGTGCTCTTCTTCCATCACTGATTTTAACAGTTTAACAGTGAACGGAAGACTTCAGGACTCTTTTTGACATTTTTTTTGCACCAGTTTTGAGATGTCCTACCTTGTTTATGAAAAGAGACAGCGTTTCGAACTGCTTGGGTCCGTCGAAGATGCCGTGCACGATGATGACAGGCTTGTATCCGTCGACACAAACCGCTGTCAGCAGCTGCAGCAGCGGCGGCAGCAGCAGCAGCAGGGACGCCGGTGATCCTCGGCTGCTCTTCATCTCCTCCCGGGCGCAGGTGACACCTCTGACCGAACAGGACCGAGACGAGGGACCGCAGACAGACTTCACCTCGAGCTGATGAGATCTTCAGCGGTGTTGATGAGTGATTATATGCTAATTATCGATCCTTTCACATTCTGTTTTAACTTGGAGAGCATGTGAGCTCGTCCTTCTTGGACCCTCCTACTGTAGCAGTGTGTGGCCTGTGAGGCTTTTTGTTAGTTGGTGTTCATTGTAGCATAATTATTAAATCTGTGTGAGGCTGCTTATTGTCATGCTACTTCCAATGATAATGTCACTGATAATAAAAACAATATTCATGACCGTCAAATTATTATCATTGTTATTTTTATCATCATCGTCACTACTACTATTGTTGTTGTTGTGTTTGTTATTAAATTATGTCCTGATAAGAGTGTGCAAATACAAGGATTTTCACCCAGATTTAAAGGATAAGTTCAATGAAAATTCACTCTTTATCTTCTCTTCTCACATCACCCAGTCATCCAAAATCATCCAAGGTTTCTTAGTCCACAAAACATTTCTGGAGCTTCACGGAAAAATCAGCATTGCAGTGACTTGTTTTTTCATAATGTCTTTACTTTGCTTATACTTGGCGGACCCTGCCACCCTTCTAGCTTCAAACAGTGCTCTGGGGACATCATTTTCCTCTGAAAACAACTTGTTTATTTATTTATTGAAAAGATAAATGTTTTGTGGTTCGTATTATGA
Organism: Diplodus puntazzo; assembly: GCA_963678695.2. Lineage (NCBI taxonomy): Eukaryota > Metazoa > Chordata > Actinopteri > Spariformes > Sparidae > Diplodus > Diplodus puntazzo. The sequence continues at coordinate 7,364,836 of OZ023160.1, read as the reverse complement.
TCTCATTGATATTGTAAATATTCAAAATATTTTTAAAACTACATAGTGCCCCTTTAAAGTAGCATTATGTAACTTTTACCTTTAAATAACAGTTTCAAAAATAATTTTTATGGTACAGTGTCTTGTAATAGGGTGAATTATGTCTCTGCCCCATCACTTGTTTCTGATGTGGTATTATTCCTCATTATGAATGTAAGTATTAAATTCTCAGTTTGAATTTCTTCTCCAGAACTACATAGTACCCCTTTAACATTAACATACTTGCTCAAATGAATACATCTTTGTATGTTTTAATATTTTTCATGACTTGATTAAATGGAAAATCTAAAATTGAGTGGCGTAGATCCCTTAACATTATTTAATTGTTACATTAGCGTTACTGTTTTTTTGTATAGTGATTCCTAAATGAGTGAATGATAATTGTTGTTGTTTTAAAGATGGCCGCCTGGAGGCAGCAGCGCTGCAGCCTCGTTCTGACGCAGCGCTGCTCTTCTTCGTCTGTTAACGCTACATGACGTATTTCCGCTCTCATCCTCAGCGTGCGTTAAGCTAAGTTAAGTGGGCAAAATATGTATCGATTATAACAGTTATCTCGTGTTTCTTGAAAAAATAAAGACACGGATGAATATTTTGACATGACTACGGAGGGGTGGACGCATCCGTTAAGTGTCCTTACCGGAAACTTGTGAGCTAACAACTTATTTGTAGCTGGTGTTAGCTGAGTTAGCTAACTCACAGACCGCTACCTCTACCATAACAACAACGTTGTTTGAGCGTTTTGATAAGCGGTAAGTAAAGTTAATGAACGTCTGTTGTCTCATAGAAAGAGCAGCAGCGCTTTTCATCACAAGTTTTCAATTTAAAGTAAAAGTATGACTGCAAAAATGGTAGATTGGTTCACTAGTGCGCTGTCATTTGAATGTGTTAACGCGCTAACAGTGACACCAACAAGGGAAGTCCATGAAATAAACTTGGTGGCTCACCTGTTCACGTCTAACAGGCTAAAAAGTGAACTGTCAAACCAACGTTTACTCTTTTTTTAATAAAATGTAATGTGTAATCTTTAGTATAACCGTCACACTAAATGCAGCGGACGAACTGAAATGATACAGATTCAGACATAAAGCTTAACCAAAGTATGAAGCTCAACAAATGCAGGACAGACTTAAACGTAGTGCCATCAGAATACAACTGCTCTGCTATTGAGTTTAGCCCAGTGTATGACACCTTCATTATGCTATTAGACTATATAATTTTACATCGGTGGGGTTCTGCTGAACTGCATTGTACTGAGAGGTTTTCCTAAGGACAACAACTTACAATATAATGTAGTCCAGCACAACACCACCTTTAAATGTGATCTCAGTAATACAGGTCAGGTTAATTACTGGTATGTGTACTATATATTATCCAATAATGCGATGTAAATAGCTTGTGAATGTTTTTCCTTAAATTCTTATTTAATTTTGATTTATAAATGATAATGGTTCTTATTTATGTTTCCCACGTAGGCTTTTGTGCTGCTGCACCACGTGAACTTCTCTTGTGGTGAACGGTAAATATCTTAAATCAACCAACAATGTTGTCACAACCTTTGTAATCAGAATCAAATCTTAGAAAAAATCTCTTATAGTTTCTTGCATAGTAAAAGGCCAAGTACATTATGCTACTATAATAGTACACAAAGAGAAAAGCCCCTTTGAAGATCCAACGAGTTTTTATAAAACCTTTGTAAAAAAACGACTTCCACAATACATAGTTTATCTAGTTTAACTATGTGTCAACTGATTAATTGTTTCTATACGATTAGCTATGCTACTGTTATGTTGTTAGAAAACTTCGCAGCCATTTGATTCTTGCTGTATTGTTCATTTTTGACTAAACTGTTGCACAAAGAACAAATACCTTTTGGAGGTTTGGTTGCTGGATTGAACCATATTCTTGATTTGTGACTGCTCCCTCAACAGGCACCATGGCCAATCTAGAGCAGTGGGTGAACGACCGTCTCCATGACATCCTCGGGTTGAGTGACAGATATGTCTCCCAATTCATGATCGGCACTGCACGGAAAGCATCAAGTTCTCAGGACTTAGTGCATCGTCTCGAGCAGACAGGCACGATTGACATCGACCAAAGTGTGATTGCCTTTGCAGAGGAGCTCTTTGATAAGGTACATTTTTCAAATTCTTTCATCACCCTTTTTCAGGACTTGCCATGTCATATTTACAAGAACTTTAAATGCCTCACACTAGTAGTCACTAGCCTTTTGATTATGTGAATTTTTGGCGGGAATGAAACCTCTAAAAACCTTCACCATCGTGTGTTATAGATTCCTCGCAAGCAGGTTGTTGAGAAACCGGCGCGGGCGATGGAACGGGAAGCCATTGAAATGGACAAGAGGAATCGGACGTACACATTATTGGAAGACAGCGAAAGTGATGAAGACACTGTGAAGGAGAAACAGAAAGGGAAAAAGAAAAGCAAAGACAAAGACAAAGGAAACAAGAGGAAGCACATCAGACAGAAGAAACAGAGCGAGTCGTCAAGTGAGGAGGAAGCGCCTAAAAGGTAATCCAGATACCATGAACTGACTTTGTTATGCTTGTTTGTTTTCTATTACTGTTTGTTGATCTAATTTATTTTTAGGTTATTATAATTACCAACCAAAAGCCTATATATATATAGGCTTTTGGTTGGTGTTTCATTTAGTCCTTCGTTACAGTTTTTGCTCAGTGGTTGGTCAAACAAAAAATACAAAAAAAAACCAACAAAATATGTAAAGTAGGGTTCTTTCTGTCATTGTTATATTTGAGGAAACTGTCAAAGAGAAAATACCAGATATCTGTTCAAAATCAAAAAATTGTATTTTGTTTGACTCTCCAACATTTTTCTTTGGTTTGTCAGCTCCATAACACTTAAAAAGGACCAATTCAAAAAGTTGTGTGTGAAAAGATCAGATATGTTAACATGTTAAGTCCTGGTCTGAGTACTTAACTCATAGTTCTTAAAAGTATTTTGACCATTCAGGGGTCTTTTGAACTGTTAATAAATGTTGAAAGCTGTACAGTAGCTGTGATTTAATGCCTTTGTCTTTTCAAACATCAGGGGTAATGTGGACCACAAGTCTGACAAGAAAGGCGAGGAGGAAGAGGAAGAGTGGGAGAAGGAAGAGAGAGAGCGACAGCAGGACATCGAAGAGAGGGATGCTTTTGCTGAGCGAGTGAAGCAGAAAGACAAAGACAAGACCCGCAACATAACCGAGAGGACTGACAAAAAGGTTTGAGACGCGGAAATTAGGACACAACTCATGCATCTTTGTTAAGCAGGCAAACATGTTCATCTGTTGTTTGTTGTTCTGCAGGCTTATGAAGAAGCCCAGAAGAGGCTGAAGTTGGCTGAAGATGATCAGAAGAATATGGTATCTGAGCACGGTTTTTCTTTGTACTGAAAAAAATCATGTCAGCTTTAAACATAATATTTCTTGGGGACTAAAGACGGCACGTATCTTTCTGATCCTTTGGTGTCCTCTGTCGTTCTAGTTGCCAGAGTTGAGGAAGCGCTCTCGGTGGGATTATCTGAAGAAGCGAGAGTCAGAGAAGCTGGAGGACCTGGAGGCAGAGATCCATGACGATGAGTACCTTTTCTCTACGGACGAGCTCACTGAGAGGGAGAGAAAGGAGTTGGAATACAAACGCACCCTTCGGGACCTGGCTAAAGATTACAAAAAGGCCGGTGCAAAGGAACAGGAGGAGAGGAAGAACAGGTACTACATGCCGGAAGAGAAGAGAAGCAAGGTAGGAACGACTGATGCCCCGTTCTTATAACTGCTAAAGCGTGCGTGGATTCAGTTGTTCAACTCTTTCTCTCCGTCCCCCTCCACACTGACCAGGAGGTGCCCCAGAGGGACCTGGAGCTGGAGGAAACTCCCATGGAGCTGGGAGGAGAGCAAGGCCGCTGGGAGGAGGAGAGGCTGAAGACGGCCTCGCTCAGCTTCGGGGCCAAGAGGGAGCGAGAGCAAGGCATGAGGCGCGAGCAGGAGAGGTACGAGCTGATCCTGGAGGAGGATGAGATGATCGATTTTGTCAGCACTGCCATTACCATGAAGGGAACTCGGGCGGAAAAGGTGAGGTTTACTTTGCTCTTTCTACTCCTTTGTGATTATTTGTGTCTCAATTTTCATTTCAATTTCCCGCTGATCAGAAGAAAAAAAATCCCACACACTGACCTTTTAAAGTAACCAGTTTGTTTTAGGTTATTTTTTACCTGATTATGGTCTGTGAATGGAAACATGGTTGTTAAGTTTTTCCTGAAGAGAACAGTGTGTGATGATGATGATGAAAATTATTAAAACTGATAAAAACATTTTGATGGGGAGTTAGATGTTGATTTTCCCCATCAAAGTCCCTTTTCAATTAATCCAGACCACTGTGAACTAGACAATACCAGTGAGCTGAAGTGGCCTTTTCTTTCTAACCCTGTTGTGTTCAGGATCAGGAGGCCCCGGCTCTGTCCCAGGCGGAGCTGAACAAAAAGTCCATGCAGGAGGTGCGACGCAGCCTTCCCATCTTCCCCTACAGAGAGGACCTGCTGGCTGCCATCCAGGAGCACCAGATCCTCGTCATTGAGGGGGAGACCGGCTCCGGAAAGACCACCCAGATCCCACAGTACCTCTTAGAAGATGTGAGTGCCGAATCTAATAACAGCATCACAAACTCACATATCCAACATGTTATACTGTGAACTGTGTACATAAAAGTCCACTGAAAAGCAGCAGATTTTTCTGCAAAAGTAGAGGTTAAAAAATAATCAGTCAGTTGAAACAGCTTTACATATTTCTGGATCATTTCTGCCCCAGATGTAATGGTTGTAATTTGACAACTTTAGCAGGTTTTATCAGTGAGCATTTTGGGTGTTGATAATAATTATCTGCTCCAGCTTTTCATGCAAAAATATAGGAATATAATGGTCTAAAATGTTGTGAAATTGCATATTTTCTGTTTGAAAAATGTTCCGTCAGGGCTACACTCAAGGCGGCATGAAGATCGGGTGTACACAGCCGCGCAGAGTGGCAGCCATGTCAGTCGCAGCCAGAGTGGCACAGGAAATGAGTGTTAAGCTTGGGAATGAGGTGAGCTCAATTCACTTAAAGATCTGTATAGCAATCAATTATACGTTATTGTGTTTTTATACGTTAACATGTTTTTGATGACTATTACTTTAAACAATTTTAAGATGGTTAAAAATTCTTGCATCAGTGTTTTCATATTACTCCTTCTTCCAGGTGGGATACAGTATTCGTTTTGAGGACTGCACGTCAGAGAGAACTGTGCTCAAGTACATGACAGACGGCATGCTGCTCAGAGAGTTTCTCACAGAGCCCGACCTGGCCAGCTACAGGTAATGCAAAGAAGAGAATGTGTGTTTTAAAAAAATAAATATATATATATATTTTCATGTTCCCGAATTAAATCCTTCAACACTTTTTCCAGCCTGACATCCCAATTCCTCACGTCATTTCCCACAGTTCCAGCTTCACATTTCAAATCAATATGTTTCTGTTCATTCAGTGAACACCTGTAGGTTTTAATGTATGTGTTGTGTGCTCAACTCTCTCCCCACACTCTCTGTTTCTCCCTCCCTGTAGTGTGGTCATCATAGATGAGGCCCACGAGCGAACGCTCCACACAGACATCCTGTTTGGTCTGATTAAGGACATCGCCAGGTTCAGACCGGACCTGAAGGTGCTGGTGGCCAGCGCCACTCTGGACACAGAGCGCTTCTCCTGCTTCTTTGACGACGCGCCTGTCTTCAGGATCCCCGGCAGGAGGTTCCCCGTCGATATCTTCTACACAAAAGTAGGAACGAGCATGTTATTTGAGATCTTGTGAATGTTACAGTTAATAAACAGTTGGTGAATTCTTTGGTTTATGGTTGCTGCTTGAAGGAAAAAGGGACAGTGATATAATAACACTGAATGATTTTTGTTACCAGGCTACTTTAAAAGAAAACGTTACTCCCCAAAAACGTCTTTTCGTTTTGTCACTCATTTATGGAAGTTTTGAATTTTATGAAACATTTTTTGAGCCTCCAAACTCTCATAGAATTTTAAAGAGAAAGATGTGTTATAAAGGATATTTAAGTTTGTCAGGGTCAAATGAGAACTCTTGCCCCCCAAAATCAGACTGTTCTGATGATGTCTGTTCCTGTGTGTTGTGCTCTCAAGGCTCCGGAGGCTGACTACCTGGAAGCTTGTGTGGTGTCGGTGCTGCAGATCCACGTCACCCAGCCTCCTGGAGACTGTCTGGTCTTCCTCACTGGACAGGTATTGTTCATATCCAGCATGACACTTTAATCAAGAGGTTCAAAGTTTTGGACACATTGTAACTGGAGATGGTGTTTTGTATATATGTGTGTGTGTAGTATCTGCATATGATGTGTCAATTTGGCGGAATAGGTTTTAGATCTATTAATACAGCTCACACTGTAGCCCTTTATGTTGGTGACAGATACGGGTCCTTGTTTACCTCTTAAACACCTTAAAAAAGAGGCTGCAATTTTGTCTAATGGTTCTTTCACTCCTAACCTGTTTGGTTCACTTAAGATTGTTTCTATATATTGTATATAACATTGGTAAAAGTGGGTGAAAGCGACCACAGATACTTTGCTTACTCACTGCCAGTACTGAAGGATATTGCTCCAAAAGGGTAAATCCTTACTGTGTGTCCTCGTGTGTTGGTGGATTCTTTAACCTCTTCGTGTGTCTTGCAGGAGGAGATCGAAGCGTGCTGCGAGATGCTCCAGGAGCGATGCAGGCGGCTCGGATCGAAGATAGCCGAGCTGCTGGTCCTGCCTATCTACGCCAACCTGCCATCAGACATGCAGGCGAAGATCTTCAACCCAACTCCCCCCGGAGCCCGTAAGGTGAGACGATGCCTTGTGTCTGAGGAGAAAACTCAAGGAACTGATATTGTTGCATTACAGAAAATGGCCTGGATGTAGCCGGTCACTGTAGGATTAATATTTCAACTTGGCAAACGCAAAATGGCCAGCCGATGATGACAAAGAGTTTATTTGTTCAAGCCATATGAATAAAGCGCTCTGCTGTCTGTTTACAACATCAGAGCCATCTCATATTTGCCCAGATTAAATGTCCATGCTATTGTTTACCAATAGAGGCTGCTGCAGCACAATAAGCCGTTTGTACAGACTTACTATACCAGTTTTGTTTGACGAAAAGCCTCGTTTTGAGGGTTTTATCGCATCTATGTTCCTATTGTGTAACAGCTGGATTTAATCTTCATTCAACTTTGTTTGAGCAGCACTTACTCATTTTATCTCTCGGCACCACGTGTTCTCTCCCTATCACTCGCAGGTGGTGGTGGCTACCAATATAGCAGAAACCTCGCTGACCATAGATGGCATCATCTACGTCATTGACCCGGGCTTCTGCAAACAGAAGAGTTACAACGCCCGCACCGGCATGGAGTCACTCATCGTCACGCCCTGCTCACGGGTAACTGCTCACCGTTTTTCTTATTGTTTAACAAGTGGGAAGTCAGTGTTGGAGTGAAGTGAGGGTACATTTTATGCAATAGAGATTTCCAATCCAGCACTGGTGATTCATCGGTGCAGTCGCTGGTGTGGTTAAACTATGTGTGTGTGAATTTTTAAGCATCGACATTATGTTTGCAGGTTGTCTGTCCTTTGCTTGTGAGCGCGCTTTCTCGGGAACGCCTTGAGAGAATTTATCAAATGTGACACAAACGTTCGCTTTGACTCAATCATGACCAATTCGAATTTGTGGATTTTATGAAAAAATTCAAACAGATCAGTCTAATAGATTGAAATGATGACAAATACCCTAATAGGCCAAAGGTCAACTAATATTCTGCAAAACACTCAACGTACTTAAATTGAATCATGTTATAGTGTGTTTCTGGATGCTGCAGTGCTCTCACAGGAAGTCTGACAGCAGAGTATTCCACTTGTTAAATTGTTCAGGTGGTGAGAACACACCGGTTTGCGATGGTGAATGAGGAAGAGTTAACAATAAATGATACTCTGACTTCCCATTTCTGTGAAGGAAGCATGAAGCTGTGCTGCTGAAAGCTGAGAGAAACACTGAAGTTAATATTGTTGCTCCTCAGAGCGGTTGCTGTGACAGGATACACTGTCTCATCTCGTCGCATTGTTGTAAACAAGTTTGCTGTAGAAAAGTTGCGGACCACGTTCTTCCAAGTAGATGCAAGTTTCAACTCGTCTAGTCCGATACTCTGTTGTAAACTCGCAAACTCCCCCCAAGAACACCTCAACGACCCGCTTTCAGAAGTATAGCTTCCTGACATTCTCCAAAGGCCCCCTAGGTGGCGATACTGTCCCCGTTGAGACACACTGCTTAAATTAAGAAGGCATGTTTCTCACTGGACTGGATATATCTCAAAATAGTTTTAACTTCATTCAGCCAGATATAAACTTTATACCATTTATTAAATTCCTTCAAAGTCTGGACGGACGTGGTTATAAACAGGAACTTGACTGGTTGGCAGACATCAACGAGGTGATGATTCAAAACCAGTTTCTGTATTGGTCTCTAAATGTTTTGCTGAATCATGCTGTGTATTTTTTTTTATGCTCAGGCTTCAGCCAATCAGAGAGCGGGCCGTGCTGGCAGAGTGGCTGCTGGGAAATGTTTCAGGCTTTACACAGCCTGGGCCTTTAAACATGAGATGGAGGAAACGACTGTCCCTGAGATTCAGAGGACCAACTTGGGAAATGTAGTCCTTCTGCTGAAGAGTTTAGGTGAGGGGTGGAAGCACTGAGGACTAATAAAATAATGTCATTTCATACATATTTAAGTTATGAAGTTGGAGCACATTAGATGACTATGTGGTGGATTTGACTGTCCAGTAAGATGATACGTTTCCTTTGCAGGGATCAACGACCTGATTCACTTTGACTTCATGGACCCACCTCCTCATGAGACTCTGGTCTTGGCGCTGGAGCAGCTGTACGCCCTGGGAGCACTTAACCACCTGGGAGAGCTCACCAAGGTACAAAGTCATTCAACTTGTATTTGTCAAACCTTTAGGTAGGAGTAAGTGATTTTACATTTTACCCAACGGTTTTAAGATACTAATATTTTACATTTCTACATGAAAAGGACAAGAACTTACTATCTCATTATCCCAAAAGTTTCCATCAGCATTCAAACACAGATAAATCCATGACTTAATTCAAGGTAACGTGTTTCATTTGATCGCCGCTTGACATCACTTAAAGTCAGAGAGTAAGGAAGCGAAGAGTAACCATAAACTATATAAAACATTTTTGACTTATTATATTACGCTATCAGTTGCTCCAGATCCCATTTTATAGTGCAGGGTGTTAATTATTCTACCCACTCCATCCTCTTCTCATAGTTGAATCAGCAGAGGGTCGAAAGCAGACGAACAACTTTTTGTTTCTCGTTCTTAACTTTAATCTCAAATAACAGATATGCGACTTTTGCTTTGGTTGCATAATCTATGCCTGTCTTCACTCTGATCGCCTGCATATTTGGATGATGTGCGGTGTGAACCTGGCGCTTGTGATGCTGTGTCATCATGGCTTCCTTGTGGGAGAGATGACTCATTGTGTTTCCAACTTTAAAATTTTATGTCCACACTAGTCTCGTGAATTAATTTCTTAAGGATATTTTTTAGACTTCATCCTTGGTGTGTCTACTCTACTTTGTTTAAAAAAGAAAAGGAATGAAGTCTTTTGCTGTTTAAACATTTTTGTCCTTGTTTTACTGATTTCAGCTGGGTCGCAGGATGGCTGAGCTACCGGTGGACCCGATGCTGAGCAAGATGATCCTGGCCTCCGAGCAGTAAGTCTCAAGTCTGAGAAAAATTGGCAACTAATTTAGTGAAGAAAAACGTAGAGGTTGATGTTTACTGTTGTTGTTTTCGCTTCTCTGTTTATCTCTCTGCATTCTTCTATGTTTCCATTTAATTTCCTCGTCTCTGCCTCCTTCCAGGTACAAGTGTTCGAACGAAGTGTTGACGATAGCGGCCATGCTGTCGGTGAACAACTCTATCTTCTACCGGCCCAAAGACAAGGTGGTGCACGCCGACAACGCCAGAATGAACTTCGTGGTGCCAGGGGGAGACCACCTGGTGCTGCTCAACGTCTACACACAGGTAAAAACATGGCTGGGTGGCAGCAGTTAGAGCTGAAGATGTGTTCAAAATATCTAGAGTGACCAATCTAATTTTTTAGTCAAATGCAATTTCATTTCCTTCGTCAGAGTAGAGGTTGAATCAACACCTCCAGCACAGTCTCAAATAACCAAAGTTTCAGGTTTTCTTTCATCAGGTATGCAAACATTTGGTGTATGCACAGCTTTGTAACTTCCTCACTGTGTTCTTAACATCAGTGTGTTTCTAGACTACTTTAAACCTGCTCAACAGTCATCAACTACAACATTTAAACAGATAATAACCTGTAATTTACTTTCAAGATTATTACTAAAAAAAAGGACAGGATTGATGTTCAAATCAGTACAATGAACAATGACTTGATAATCAAATGCCATTTTCTGTACTTTGGTTTGTTATATAGACATATAAAATGACTGATAGTTATCTGCATGTCTTTCAAAACCCCTAAATTAAATCTGCTCTTGAGGTAAAAAAAAAAACAGAAAAAAAAGTCTTGGACCACTAAAGTCAGTAGGATTCATCCTTTACGAACCTTGAATGAGTGTTCATAATTTGCTGGACCAAGAAGACCAACGCTGCCATTATTAGCGTAGCAGAAAGGAAAGACAAGAGGACAGACTGAAAGATAAGCACAATTTTGTGCAGCAGAAATTTGTTATAGACTCTCAATCCCTTTTTCTTGCGACCCCGTGTGGGGTCCAGACCCTCAGGTCCCACAGCTACGGCCTGTTGATCTTCCATAACCCTGAGATATTCCTACGTAGAGCCCAGGTGTTGTTCTTACAGCTGTCGTGATGGCTTTTTTCCCCTCAGTGGGTGGAGAGCGGTTACTCCACACAGTGGTGCTATGAGAACTTCATCCAGTTCCGCTCCATGAGAAGAGCACGGGATGTCAGGGACCAGCTGGAGGGTCTGATGGATCGTATTGAGGTGGAGGTGGTCAGCAGCGATGGAGACAACTTGCCCATTCGCAAGGTCAGTGGTTCAAAGAAAGTCCCCTGACAAAAACATGGAATCTCAGCATTCTTCACTGATGTAAACACGCAAGACAAGACAAGATTATTTACATAGCACCATTCAGACCCAAAGCGCCTTACAGAGACATAGAACGTGCATAAAAAATAAGACATTAATAGGGAGGAAAAATTATAATTTATGAGTTTATGTTTGTAGCATGTTATATAGATGGAGACAGTGGTGAGTTGGGCTATGACTGTAAAAGTTTGGAAATAGCTGGGAGGTCATAGCAACCACAAGAGTGGAGGTAATTTATATCATATTGTATTCCTCAAAATGTGTCGAAAAGTAATTTCTTTTTATGGCTATTGACAGTGTTTTCTGATTCACTGAGAGGGATAAAAAGAGATATAGAAGAGCCCCTCTGTAAAAATGTTTGACTCTAATATGTCAACCAAGTGAGACAAGAAGTTGGAGCCTGGCTTTGTCAGTGTTTGGATTTGTGCATGTCTCCATGGAGGGAGTCAAGAACAGTTTAGGTGGTCGGATGCTTCGTCCTCAATGGAGGTGACCAAAGTAATATGATAATAGCAATAATCCTGGGTTTAAAACAATCATAATATAGTTCTGCAAATTGAAATTATACAATGTGACAGAAATCATCACTGAAGTGAGGCTGTGTGAATAACTTTCTCATATCAGGGTGTGTGTGTCGTGAACAAACCACAATAAAGCACCTGAGATAACCAAGGGCGTTTGTTTTATTAGTCTGGTAACACCTTTTTTCATCACATGCTGTCTTTGCCTGTGTCAGTCAGAATCCTGCCACCAAATAGGGAAAATGAATCACAACATTTTTCTTTCCTGCTCAATGAATAATTAAACCGGTATAGAGCTAATATAATTAATACTATCTAATATCTAATCTAATCTAAAGAGTGCAGAGGTGTCTCCACACGTGCTACCACATGGAAAATAAATTAGTCATTTGTTGAATGTTGATTCAGTGTAAAGCAAAATGAGCCCCTGCATGACGAGCGCGTGTGACAGATGTTATCTGTCAGCTGCGTTTCAGTGTCATACTGTCCCTTTGAGCATTAGTTTTGTGAACACACCCAGCACCACCTGGCCCACATTACAGCAGGCGTGGACAGTTTGTGTGCATCTGTGAAAACAAGATTGGAAAAGTAGGTCTGAAAGTTGTGTTTGGATGGCATCTGTTAGCAAATCCCACACGAAACCCACCTGCAGATGTGCAGAGTGAGACACTGACACCTCCCAGCGCCACGTTCAAGTACAGTACGATATATGGTTTCTGCAGTGGCTTCTACATGACTGTGCAATTCTTCTTTGATTCAAAACTCATCACATGTTGTTTTTTTTACATATGAATTATGTATTTCATGTAGTTGAATTCATACAAACCTCTGAGTGGCTGATTGTCACTCTATTGTGTCCGGTATTCAGGAGAAGACATGATCATCGTATTTTCTATTTGTATTTATTAATTCATCCACTTTTATTCTTGAAGTCAGAAGTCCATATCGGAGGTTTTATCATTCCCTTGAACACAGAATGACTGAGAATTTCCACTGTCTGACCCGCGAGAGCTCTATATTTTCAGCTTTTTAAAATAAATATGTATCTAGAATTTTGGACCCACTCATTGGTATAATTGTGTTTTTATTCCTCACATACATCTCTTGCTTTTTCACACTTTCTTACTATCATATTGCTCTTTATAGTGCTGCGCAAAGCAGCTCTGGTCAGTGTATTGAATCACTTGAATCACTCTGACTGCGCTGAAACATGATTGAGTGCTAAGTTTGGCTCGCTGACTGTTCAGCTGACAGCAGTTTTTGATAAGTGATAAGGGTGTGAGGTGAGGATTTAGTTGGATCAACATATTGTTTGATAACTAAGCTGAAGTCTGACTTTATTGTGTACAGCATGTATATTTTTGCGGCATATATTTTAGACCTTAAAGTTGTTAAACTGTAAAATATCCCTCCTCTGCCGCATGTTTCTGTCTCCAGTGTTTGATAGCCACATTTGAGACATCATGCAGAAGATGTGTGTATAATATCAGCATCTCTAACGGCCTCAAAAATTGAGTTTTGTGCACCATTCCCTCTCAGTGAAGGAATCTGAGAGCTCAGCTTAACTGAGTAAAGATCAGAAAGTGATGCAGTCAAGTTCGTTCACCCCCCCCAAAAATTAGCATGTGTTCTTCTAAACTAAACATTCCTGACATACCAGTCTTTTAACTATACAGTGCTCTTTTTGTATAATACTGCTGTGGTCACCTTTATTTCTACCCAGCACGGTGATAATCCAGCTCTCTCTCCATCTCTTGTCCCTCTCCCAGGCGGTGACGGCAGGATATTTCTATCACACGGCGCGACTGAGCAAAGGCGGCTACAAAACCGTGAAGCACCAGCAGACAGTCTACGTCCACCCCAACAGCTGTCTGTTCGAGGAGCAGCCCCGCTGGCTCATCTACCACGAGCTGGTCTTCACCACCAAGGAGTTCATGAGACAGGTCGGCCTGCTCAGAATGTGATGCTGTCTGCTTTAGGGCTGGGCTTAGGGTCTAAAAATTAACACCTGGTAGATTTTCCTTTTGGCGAGTAAATCTCTAAAGGCTTTCTGCCACACTGACTTATAAATGTTGAAAAGCTATTATTTTTATCTTTGTGCACTGCTGCTGTCCTCTGTCTCTGTCACAGTGAACAAAGAGTTCACGGTGCATTCAAGTGCACCTTGAATGCACCATGTAAACTCAGAAGCCTATACATGGAAAAGTTTCTATTTTGATTTTATTTTCATTTGTTGAAATTCACAGGCCCTCATCTGCTTCTTGTTTTAAGCTATTTTAATAATTGGATGCCAAGAACATATTCAGTTTATTTCTCTGTAGGAAGAGTTTAACCAGAAATCTGAAACTGTTTAATTCAGTTCTTGATTTAAAAATTCATATTTTTGTACAATTTACAATATTAATTTTCCCAGAATCTCTTTCATGTCCAGCGTAATAGTTCATTGGAACTGAAATATTCTGACTGAACAGATATTGAAGTGAAATCAAATCAGGAAGTCAGTGGTGATTCCCAGCTCTATTCTGCTTTATCAGAATCTCTTTCGGATATTTTCACTGTTTATTTGTGTCTGCCAACGTGGAGGGCAATCATTAAACACAGGAAAAGCTTGAATGTAAATAACACAACACACCTTTTCATTGAGTCCACAGTCTGGTAATAAAGTTTCTGGGAATGAGACGGCACACTAATGAGGAAATGTGTCAATTATTCATGTACAACATTTAGCAACATCCCTGCCCGTGTAAACACAGTGATCTATATTTTTATCTCCCCAGGTGATCGAGATAGAGAGCGGCTGGCTGCTTGAAGTGGCGCCGCATTACTACAAGAGCAAAGAGCTGGAGGACAGCAGCAGCAAGAAGATGCCCCGCAAGCAGGGCAAAACAAAAGAGGAGCTGGGCTGAAGAGGACACCGAGGCTCAGGGGACAGATGGAAAACATAAACACTCCCTTCCTCTCAGTGAAAGTAGAAAAATGCATAACGATAAAGAGGAACAGTGTTGGGAAAGTAGTTGTTTGGTACATAAACAGCTACATGGTTCCAGCTTGTCTTCACATGTGAAACTGTTAACTGCTGTAGCTACGTGCTCACACAGTATCGGCATTCGGCATATCAAATTTATTTGGCTGCGCATAGTATCCTGAGCAGAGACACGTGCAGCCAGAGGGATGGGTCCGGAAAGAAATAGGCCACAAACTGACAGACTGGTTTAATCATAAACCAGCTGGGCAACAACCAGGAAACTTTAATGAACTTGGATGAGAGTTTCCCGCATTAACGGCAGCGTTACTGACTCACTGGGTGAGTTTTGCAGCTTATTCATGCTCAAACTGTTGGTTTGGTTCGTTCAGGTGCTTTTTGTTGACTTTCCCTAAATAAAGAGGCTTTGTCAGACTCTGAAAGGAGCACACTGTTCTGTGTGCAAATGGACAATTAGGTGGAGGAGTCTCCACCAAACTGAAGAGACTAATTTGCAAATGATGTTTTTCCCTCTCCCGTGAGGCTCCTTATCTTGTTTGTTTTGATTTTTCCACGTCAATAAAGTTTTACAATCACTTGTTTTGGCAAGTTGTTTTGCATCTCAGTTATTAGTCATCAGATTAGCATTTACTACTTCTCAGGGTCATGGTCGTTGTCCGGGTTTAAATTGCACCAGGAAGTTCAGCTTTATTCATTCAGCAAGTTATATTTAGATGCCATATTTGAATAGCCACCTATCATCCTCATGTCAGGCTCAGTGACCACAAAGGGACTGTGTGAGTTTGGGATAAAGTTTCCTTTAGAAGTGTTCGACAAAAAAGTCACCTACGATGCATAAAAACCATCCAATTGTAACATTTTTAAGGTCTTTTTTTTCAGTACATATTTTTCCTCTTACCTGACGATTTATCTGGATTGTTTTGGTGTGAGTTGTTGAGTTTCTGTGATATCCGCCTCATATGTCTACCCTCTCAGCTCATTCCGACCCGGACACACAAGATAATCCACTGACCTCGTTGGGAGCAGTTTCATGGGGGGGACTATCTTATTTCCATATCGGCACAGAAGGACGGGTGTAGATTCACATAGACGAGAGGGTGGCTAACTAAGCTAAATACTCAGTGAGTAGTTGTGGCCTGAACTTCCTTCTAATTCAGTGATTTTTTGTTGAAAGAAAATGGTTGCGTCATGAAATGGCTCCTCTCATGCTTCCTGGGTTAACCAGTCTTTCCGTTGATGGCAGAGTCAACACAATTAAAGGAGCAATTTATGACATGGTCAGGGTGGCTGTAAATCACCTCTGTACTTTGCTTTTACTCCGTCGGTCTTGGAGGCCGTCTTCATGCTTTCATCAGGCGGCCCTGTCACCTGCAGTGATTCTCCCTGTAATCAGCAGTCCCGGTCCAGACAAGCTATGGCCACTGTCTAATTAGCCCGCAGTAGCTTGCCACAGGCAAGGACTGCTAGCAAAGAGCAGCAGTGATGTGCTGTCCCACATGTTTTTGGAGCTACCTTCGAATTCTGGCTGTATTCTTCAAATTGCACTTTTAAAGGAAGAGGTGCATCTTCTGGACAATATAAGCAGCAACATGCACAAGGAATTGCAAAAGGATTTTCATTTTTGGTATTCAAGTTACTTTTCTCAATATGGAACGCTGTAAAGATGAAATAAGATAATCCTTTATTAGCCCCAGAACAGAGAAACTTAAGATATGATAAGATCGACCTCACTGAACTCTCAGCGGGGAAATTCACTTGTGGTAACAACTTAAGAGTTGAGAGCAGAAAGAAAGTCAGGGACAGAAAGAAAGACACAAAATTTAAAATGGAATAAAGCAAGAAAAAAATAGAATAATATGAAAATAAAGTAATAAGGATAATAAAACTATATACACTATTCGCCTTTCACTTTTAAATATGACCAAGGAGGATAATTGCACGTGATTGTAGTTGTAATATACACAGGGTCTGTAGCAATGTGCTTCAAAAGGCATAGTAATATAAAAATAAATAATATCACCTGGATACAATCAGATTGCACAGGATACATGCATGAATCATACAGGGTGGCTGCACAGCATCAATACGACATATGTCAAATATTTATAAACCTTAGATAAGTAGAGCAAAGCAGCAGTGTTGGTGAGGTAATGTATGATGACAGAGAGACATTAGCATTAGCATATAGCATTTTTTGCACTTTGAGCATCACAAGCCTTGATTCATTATATTCGGGAGAAGGCAGACATCTCTACAGCCGACAGCCTCACATCATGTCGATCTAAATGAATAAACAGCACTGCTGCATGTAGGAAAGGTTCATGTCTATTTGGGGGATTTTAGTTAAATTGTCCCGCTAACCTTCAAACTCGTAACCCAATGCAAAATACATTGCGCCACATGCATACTACACAAGAATGTTGACACTGGGACACTGTATGAGTGCCTTCAGGGGCCCTCACACAGCAGCATGTGTTTGTTACATAAAGAGTGACGCATCAGTTCACTTCAGGAAGAATTGTTTGACCGAACAAACCTTAAAACCTTCTGTTTAATATAAAATATTTAACCCTGCTCGGGCCTGAACATGCATTGTCATGAGGGGTGTATTCTCTTACACTTTGAGCGTTTAGAAGAACAGGGAGTGACCACGAGACTGTGACGGTTGATTGATTGCTCGCTGTTCTTGTTTGGGTGGTAAACTCACCGCAGTGACATGAGAGCAGTGGAGGTATGACAGGTATGAGCCGCTGATACCTGCCGTGTTGACAGTGCTATCTTATTGTGCAGTGACAGTGGAATTTCACCAAGAGTCACTGTTGTTTATCTCGATTCATATGACTCGTGCTAAACAGGGCAAAAAAATTTATTCATGTGCTTCTCCATCATGTGACCCCCCCCCCCCCCCCCCCCCCCCCCCCACACACACACCACTGGCACCAAATCTGACATCCAACAGCAAAAGATGAGATGTTTGAATTTTAATCTCAAGACAGTTCAGCTGCAACGACGGGCAGAGCTGTGATACCAGTATGATCTGTCTCACGAGGGCGATCTGAATGAATGACCTGACCATCTACATATCCCACAGACAGACAGTTAAAAAACACTGTCTCACTGCAGCTGGTCTGACTGGTCTGACTAGAAAAGAGAAAAAGGGAGGGCAGCAGGCAGCGAGGAGGAGGGTTCAGAGGAGGCAGTGCTGTGTGACAATTATAAAAACAACATATAAGAGGAAAGAAACCAACAGAGGAGGAAGAACACAGGGATTACAGACACGGCAAAAGACTTCAGGAGTTGTTGTTGTTTTGTTTTTTTTGGTAATGAAGTTTGGTGACATCGTGACTCTGACATTCATCTACCTCAGCAGGTCAGTGGTCGTACAAAACTTCCTGCTCTCTCGCTTTAGCTTGCAAACTCACAGCTTCTCTTGTTGTTAAAGCCCCGTAATACTTAATTAACAAACGCTTCAAGACGACTTAAGCTTGTTGCAAATGTCAAGATGCGTTTTTCTTCAATGTGAAGGAAACCAGATCCTAGAATCTAGAATCTTGACCTTCCATCTGCTGCAAACTTTAGGTTAATGACTGACTATGTGAGACGAGAGGGGGGCGTGTGAAGGAATGTCTGCGATGACGTTTCAAAACAAAGGAGCTGTCACACACCTGTGCCACCCTCGGTTTAGATTTTCTCAACAGGTTTCAACCGAGACAGCAGGAACATAAAAAAAACCCTCCATTAACTATTTTGAGGCTCCTCCAGTGTTTGCTGATTAAGTCTGTGCGGGAAAGCCCACAAAACAAATACAGCAAGCGTGCTTAGGAAAAGAAAAAAAAGAAAAGAAATCAACAAACAGCATTTTAACACAACGGGGATGTGAGATAGCAGGAGATAAGGTTGCTATTGTGTCATCACGAAGCAGCGACGATGACGGTGCAGGTGAATTCCTTCAGTCTGTTTCCTGCTCTGTTGGTTGCCGGGAGCCAGTAAACTCATCCGAAGTTGAAATTTTTTTTCACAGCTCCTGTTGGAAAACTGAGTCAGACTCCAGCCAGCTCTCTACCTCCAACATCAGCCCTCCAGCATGAGCGACGACGGGGAGAGACGCAGGTCCGAACGAAGCCGGGGCCACAGCAACAGTTCCAGGCAGGCCCCCAACGTCAAACCCAAACTCAACCAGAGAGAAAAGAACAGCAAGGAGGACCAGTGGAAGAACCAGAAGCCTGCAAAAGTGAGGAGATCGAGGAGCACTGACTCCGAGAGGGGGGAGAGAGGCAGGAGGAGAGAGCGGGACCGGTACCAGGGGGAGAGGAGGCGGAGAGGGAGGAGTGAGGAGGCCCGGAGACGAGACAGGAAAGAGGGAGAGAGCGTCCCGAGGAGGCCCCCCGCAGACGATGTGGAGGACACTGAGTGCGCTGTGTGCTTCTGCACATACGACAACGTCTTCAGGACCCCCAAGCTGCTGGCGTGCGGGCACACCTTCTGCCTGGAGTGTCTCGCCCGCATCAACGTGACCTCCCCCGAGCTCAAGACCCTGACGTGCCCCGTGTGTCGGGAGCTGACCGAGCTCCCCCACGGCCGGGACCTGCCCCGCCTGGGCAACAACCAGGACATCATCGGCAAACTCCCAGCAAACATGCAGAGGGCTCTGTCCATCCGCTTCAAGCGCAGCAAGGGCAAACTGCTCCTGAAGAACCCCCCTCCGAACAGCCCGACCAGGCCTTCTATCCTCACCCTGCCTAAGAAGAGCCAGGAGGGCCAGGGGACGGCAGGTGGTGACCTCAACCTGGGAGCGATGGAGGAGGGATTTACCCCAACCACAGTGGTGGACGTAGGCCGGCCTCCAAACAGGGTCAGAGGTCGCCTGCGCAGGCTGTTCCGCTCGGACCAGTGCTACTACGCCGTGGTGGGGTCCATCATCACCATTACCGTGGCTCTCATGCTGGTGGGGATCCTGGCCTTTGTGATCATACCGAATGTGGTCATTCACCGCAGGCCTGTTCCTCAGGGGAACCAGACATTACAGACCCCCCCAGGACTCACTGATAGACCCTGATGGGGCAGGAGACGGGAGGAAGTAACACACTGAACTGAACCTTTCGCCTACTTTTCCCTTTTGCCGAGTAACACTGAAGGTAGAGACTAAACACTGCGACACGTTCAAGCTGATTCACACACAGCGAGGTGAAGAAATGAAGGAAAACAAGGACAGCAGCATTTTTTTTTTTAAAACAAAGGACAGACAGACTCTGAGTTGCACATGAAGGAAACAGGAGAACCTTGCATCTTATTTTTTTTTTTAATTTTTGTTTCCTGAACAGGTTTGCAATCACTGTGAAAAGCCAGAAACACTGTCAACTAAGACTAATAAGCTGTAAATGTTGAAATGAACTACGCTCTGTGATGAAAAGAACTGAGTATCTTTTGATTGCTTCAGGCTGATTTTGAATAACCAGTTCAGGCTTTCTAGCTCTTACAAATTGTGTATATAGACCGACTCACTGTACAAAGCAACACATGAGTTATATACTTGTAAATATTTTCTTTTCACTCACAAGAACTGACTTTATTCTCTATGATATCAAAATAAAGCACTTTTTGGGGCATTGAAACGTATTCCTCAGTATTTCCTAAATAGATCACCTGGATTTTTACGATATTTATGAAACTGAACAATGACCAGACCGCTTTCATCAGCTCCTGGCGACACAGCAGGCAGAACTTCCTACTCATGTTTTATGATGCGTGTCCTCATCAAAACAGATTTGTTGCCTATAACCTGAAGGGACCTGCATGCTTCTTTAGACACCTGATACCCTCTAGTGGTGTAAATAGACCAGGTAACAGGGTGAACTTCTCCTCTGCTGTGTCTCTCAGCTCTTTAGGCTGACTAACCTGTTTGACAACACAAGTGTTATCTCCCTCTTTTTTTTTCAATCCCTGTCAGGGAGTTCAGCTGTCAGGTTTGACAAAGAGCTCAGATAAGATTGGTTATATCATGACTTCCACCTGTTTGTCATGGGTCAGACGAAACATTAACTCACTGAAGTCCCCAGAAACCACAGGGAGTCTGTCTTTTCTCTGTGTTTTAGCTTTAATGCTAAATCTGAGCATTTAGTAGCTGCCTTTGCACTTAAAGGAGAGTTGTAAATAACATAAATGTTGTAAACAACTGCAAAACAACTCTGATAAACAATTTGCCTGCAACAGTGATTTTAAAGGTGCAGCATGTGAGAATTGGCCACCTGTTGAATTCACACTCAAAACAATGACAAAGCTTATGAGCAGAGTGACAGCTAACTGCTGCCAACTGTATTCTGTTGCATCCATGATTGTAGCAGCTGTTAGCTTGCAGCTCAGTTAGCTGTGCAGCTAGCTGGACATCCGGGGGAGTGTTGGTGTTTACTCCACCAGCACAGGAGCTTTGGGCTAATGGGAGAAAAGAGGTTTTCGGGCCTGAGGCTAGCTGGTTAGCATGCTAACTTCTGTATACAGTATCTCTGCTACACAAAGTAAAGTCACACCTGTTATTTCTTCGCATCCTGTTAATTATTATAGTTAATTATTGAATGTTTTAAACCAAAATTCTTGCATATTACACCTTTAAATCTTTTAATTACATGTACACTTTCCGTCTAATTCTATTACATTTGAGTTGAGGAGTTTTTCTGTCATACTGAGTCAATGTGAATAATCTAAATGACCTGGAGACAGAATAAGCAGTTTGAAATGCATTCATTTTATGTATAATTCTTGAAAAACAAGCACTTGAAAAACACATAAAGTTAATGTAGAACTTCCCCTTACTTTTATATATCGTAATGCAAGAACGATTAATGTTTATACAGTAGTGTGCCTAGATTTGGGAATCAGACTAAGATATTAGATTATTATTATTATCAGACTTTGCATTAAACGTGATCCATTCAGTAAATGTATGCAATAAAACCCACTTGCATTCTCCCCCGAAAGAATGTGAGGGAAAGTAACTAAGTAAGTTACTCAAATACAAGTAATGAGTTTAAAGAATACTTGTACTCAGTGTTGTATAAAGTAGGCAAGAGTCACTTGAGTATAAGTAAAGATTTTGTGTTAAGATATAACTTAAAGTGTCTTGAGTCTTGAGTAAAAGTCTTATAAATATCTGATATCAAATGGACTGAAGCATCAAAAGTACAAGTAAAAGTAAAATAAAACATATATTTTAGTGCATATACTATATATATGATATGCTATATGTATTCTGATATTTTTTAATGTAACTATAATGTAAATGCAGCATTCAATTTGCAAAATCAGTAGTAACTGATAAATGTAAAGGAGTAAATGGACAATATTTGCCTTCAAAATGTTGTGAAGTGGAAGTATAAAGTTGCAGAAAATGGAAATACAGAAGTACAAGCACCTCAAATTGTCGCTACAGTATTTGAGTAAATGTGCTTGGTAACATTCCATCCCTGCTTTGACTTTCAGTGCTTGAGTACATTTTGCAGGTTAAACTTCTGTATCTGAACGCAGGAGTTCGACTTTTTCCAGTATTGCCTTATAGACACACCCACATGACCCCCCTCCTGGAGTATCGAGGCAAATATGGTCGCAGGGACCACAGCAGAGACCCCCTCCTCCTCCTGTGTACCCCTTCTTACGCAAATGTTTCCTTCATGCGTTATGTGACCGGCTGTTGTGGAGGCTGAACATCAGGGAGCTGTCAGGAGCCGCTCCGCAGACAGAGACGCTCTCTTGTGGGTAGTTATCGACCACCATGGCTTCCACTCCCTCCGCCTCTGCCCTGTCTGCTGTTCTCCGGTGTCGGGGGAAAATCTGGACCAGGAATCCGCCTACCAAGCGGCCTGCCGCCTCGGTGTGCAGCCTGGGACTGTCCGGCGGGGCGTTGCGGGACCCGCCAGCTGAGCGCACCCGGTCCAACCAGGCGTCAGCGTGGGAGGCTTTCCTCCGAGGGGAGCGTGTTGTTGTGGGGAGAAGACTCGCTGTGGCGTGTGAGTCGACCCGGCATGATAAAGATCCGAGAGGAAAAGACGCCAGAGAAATTAATAAATTATGTCACGCAAAACTTTCGCAATCCCCAGGTGACGCGCACTCTGGTGTCCAAAGCGCGCTGGTGCGTCAGCTGGCACGCAGACTGACATCTAACCTGCCCGGAATAAACAAATGCTCCCAAATCATTCAGATGGTTAGAAGTGAAACGTATGCTGCGCACATCTGTAAAATAGTATTTGTTCAGGAAATCAGTGAATTCCCAGCTGGAGCTTTGAAAGTGTCCGTGACGTCCCCGCGTTTGGTGCAAAACGCAGCGCAGATTCCGTCTTTCGTGTTGAGCGGCTGGTCGACGCTGAAGAGCACCTGTTTGTGTTTGACTGCTCTGGTGTCAGAGTTTATGTTGCTAAAGCTGGCGGTGTTGTGCAGGTCCAGCAGCAGCAGCAGCAGCGCTGGTGACAGACAGCAGGATGGAGACAGCCTCAGAGACGACTTCCTGCAGGTGAGACTTACTTTAATACCTTTACAACGAGGGACACATCAGTGGTGTTACTCAGGGCCGCAGCCAGGATTTTGGAAATACTGAGGTCATGGCCCATAAAACCAACCAAGCCCCACCGATCCACCCAGAACAGTTTAAGGATTATAGTGAAAATCTGACGAGTAGGAAATAATATCAGTTACAGCAAACAGATGAAAATTGGTCTCAGATTCCAACAGAAGAAGAAGAAGAAGAGAGGGAACAAATATGGCCAATTTTGACTTAAATGTATTGAACTTATTTCTTTGCTACAAAAGAACTCACTGACATGGGCAACACTTTATAATAAGCATCGTTACTAATAAGATTTAGGTAAGTAATTTCACTGCTAAGAGGAAAATAAAATGGCTCATAAAACATTTATTATTGCAACTCTCTGTTGTCTTAATAATGTTTATAAAGGAACTACACAGTATTATTAACCATTTCCAAAGTATCATGAACATCAGTTGCAACTTTCTGATAAACAATTGCTAATGAGTAGTTAACAGTGAACTAAAGTTTAACTAACTATGAATTTGCAGTTTATTTATTGTCTGTAATTGTTTATTTTAAAGATATGACCGATATTATAAAGCCTTAAACCAAATATGTTCACACATGTATTAAGATCTCAAAGACCCAGAGAAACATCGGGGACGTGACCTCAGTGTCCTCGACAGCTGCGGCCCTGATGTTACTAAATTAAATCATGTTATATTCGTCCTCTTTCAGGTAAATGGACAAATCCACAGTCCCACTGTCCTCGTCTCCACCAAGGACGACTCCGGCTCTGGACAAACGATCATGGAGGACAGACCGGACTGAAACTGACCATAGAACAACAAAAAGATACACTGCCACCCCTTATTTATTGACTTTTACTCTGATTTCACAACACACAGCCCACATTTGGACTTCAACTCGGCAAACAACTGGTTGTTTTGGAACAGTTTTTTGCTGTAGAACTCAAGGAAAAGTAAGCAACACTGTAGCAATAAATACATTTAACCAACACGTCTTGTTTGTAGTCTCACATTTTACTGGATGTGTTCAAGGCCTCCTGTGGACAGTTAAATAATGGACGAACATGTTATCTTTAAGCCTGCAATGTTAAAAACACACACAGATTCACACCTCAGGGCAATTTAGAGTGTCACAGGAGGAGTGCACGGGGAGAACTCCACACAGAAAGGCCCCCAAACGGGTCTCAAACCCAGGACCTTCTGGCTGTGAGGCAGTAGCACTAACTGGCATCCCACAATGCAACTTGTCCACTGAGTGACATCACTGGAGGCAATATTTCAGATCCCATGGAGCTTCCTCTGGAGCCACAGAAGGCTTTATAGTACTTCTCTGTTTACAGCCTTACATCAGTGACAAAAGGAGTCATTAACCTTTAATTCATGTGTATCAGTGAGTTATGGAATAATGTGCTCTAAGTTAAATGTTAAAAAGGAAGTAAATCAGACATTTTGCACTTCCAAAAGTGGGACTTTTTCTGCAGAATGCTGTGTCAAAATGTCCTTTCAGTGAATGTGGCCTAGTTGCAGTCGACCGCTGCTGCTGAAACACCCTGAAGATATTTAAAACATGCACAAACACCACTGAGCTCTTTCCCCATGAGTCACTGTTTCGTGTTTGTTTGTTTGGCATCAGGAAGGGGAGACAGAAGCAAAGGCATGTTCCTCCATTTGACGATTCTCATCCCTCGAGATAGATGCAAGAAACATCGCTGCAGCTCAAGCAGAAGAAGACGGTTTTAGCCTCCATTAGCTGAGTCTCTGCTCTGCTGAAAATCATGTTTTAGCATCGTTATCTCGTCGTGAATATGTTTCGAGTTCATAAACGATTTTAAATTGTTTTTCTTCCCTTCTGATAAAAGTAAGGTGTAGCTGTACAGTGAGATATCTGGCCAATTGTTGTTTTGACAGATGTCTCCTTGAATGCTGCTCCTAAATGTTATTTCCAGCCTTTTTGCCATTGAAAAAAATCTTTTTGTTGTCATTTTTGGTTTATGTGAGCCCGTTCCTGTCGTTTACACTGACAGCATTTGTACGTTAAAGTGGTGATGTTTCTTCTAGGTGCTGTATCGACAACTGGACCTGTTTCAGCTCAGAAGCTTCCTCACTTCTAACTAACTGAAGGGGAGTTACTTGCTTTTAAACTCTTATCACCCACCTACAATGTGTGTAAAAATAACAAAAAAAAGGAGGGTATTAAATGAAAATCACAAGGCTGAGGCAAAAAAGGCTAAAGAAAAACATTTAGGGGCGGCATTTGAGGAGACATTTATCAAAACAACAATCATTTATAAACCGGAAATATAATAATAACGAAACATGAAGGTTGAAAAATGATTTTCACACAAATTAGCAAATGGCTAAACAATTATTTATTCTGCTTGAGCTGCAGAGATGCTACTTACATTGTCAAAAGGGGGAATATAGGAAAATATAGTTTAAAATCCTGTTATTACAGCTGAAGAAGCCTCTTGGCTGAGAGCTGAAACACATAAGGTTGCTCTTACATTTAGCAGATGCTTTTGTCCAAAGTGACTTACAGTAATTCATACATACATTCATACACTGATGGCAGCAGCTGCCATACAAGATGCTGATCAATACATCAGGAGTGGTTTGGGGGTTCAGTGTCATGTTTGCCATGCAGACCAGGGGAATTGAACCAACAACCTTTGGCTCTACCTGTGAGACACAACCACCCATGTGCCTACGATACAGCACTTAAGATGACCTGGATGACTGAGAACCTTCATCAACAGTGGTGATGTTTCTTGCCCTACAAGAGCTCTGCATGATTTTCTTATAAATAAATAAATAAATAAATAAATAAAAGGTTGGATAATGATTAAGGCAACAAACAAACAAAAATGGATATATCATTTTTCGACGCCACGGTGTGTGAGCGCTGACGTTTCCTCACGAAGACGTCACAGGTTTGTTAATTGGCTCCGCTGAGAGCCGCTCATACGTCACACCGTTGTGTAACGTCTCGAGGTGACAGTTGAGGCGGGACTTCCCGTGACTGGCCGATACCCAGGAAGTCGTCGTGTTACTTTTCCTCCTCCTCCTCCTCCTCCTTCTCCTCCTCTCCCAGTCTCGTGAGAAAGAAGATAAACTAAGGGGCGTTAAGTTGCGTTTATAGCCAGGAAACTACCAGGAGAACAGTTTAACGGCAGCTGCACGAGGCCTCTCGGCTCCCGTCGATCAACTTTGCTGGTTGTCATCGAAGAAACGGCGGAGAAATGAGCAGCAGAGGAAGAAGTGGCCACTCTGTCAGGGTAAGGGCTAATTTCAACACGCTCCTCCTTACAGTATTTACAGTCATTCGAGTATTTCCCGTCTGTCGAGCTGCTGGGAGGACAGCGAGGTTGAAAGTCAGTGTTTATGAGTGTTTTTTTCAGTATTAATAACCCGCCGCTCGGCTTATCTGTCGAGGCAGCCACAGGTGATAAGAGGAAATCGATCAGAGGCAGTTTGGTGAATCATCACTCCAGTTCAGAACCGTGAAGCCCACTTCCTTTGAAATGGAAATTTGCATACATGTGCCTGATCATCTGGTTTCATTCTTTAGAAACTGTTTTGTCGCCCAAGTGCTATTTCCTCTTTGAGTGTCTTTTTGACTGCAATATTTATTTTTGCTAAAGTACATCATGTTCTCGTTTCAGATAGAAGAGGATATTCAAAGCTGAGGATCTGTCAGAATCACAAGTTTCCTGCAAGATGTTTCCGGCCCCCCGCCACATTTCGTTTGTCTTTGCATTTAGTGACACTCACTTGTGTCTTTTTAACTTTTGTCACTGCACAGGAAGCAAGCAACTCGGTGCAACTCCAGATCTTTGATCATGCGCTTGTAATGAGCAGCCAGCCCTTCCCATATCCCATTCCTATTGTCTGTTACAAGGACACGTCTTTCTATTCAGACCCTGTCCTCTTGAGCCCACCCCCCTCTCTCTCTGAGTTACTGTGCCATGCTCCGCAAGAGAGGCTCTGTCATTCTTTGTGGCGCGTTCCTGTTTATAACCTGGAACGCCATACTGGTCCTTCTGCTGCGGGGCAGACCCCTGCCGGGCCAGCTGAGTGAACCTGGCGAAGAGCAGAAAAGAGCGGCTGTAAGGCCTACCAACGATGTGGTGGGAGATGTGCTGCGAATCGCAGACACGTTCGAAGCAGAGCTTGAAAGGCAGAAAAAAATCCTGCTGGAGATCCAGAATCATCATTCACAGTGGGAGTCATCGAACAGAGATGGGCCAAAGGTCGTCGTCCCCCGTCAGCCTGTCATTCCTATCCTGGTTATCGCCTGTAACAGGGTCACGGTGAGGCGCTGCTTGGACAAACTCCTGCAGTACCGACCTTCAGCAGAGCTTTACCCAATCATAGTGAGTCAGGACTGTGGGCACGCTGAAACCGCCGAGGTTATTCGCTCTTATGGGGACAAAGTAACTCATCTGAAACAGCCGGACCTGTCAGATATTCCCGTGCAACCACAGCACAAGAAGTTTCAGGGTTACTACAAAATCTCCAGGCATTACCGGTGGGCTCTCAACCAAGTTTTCAAGACCCTTTCTCACTCGTCTGCTGTGATTGTAGAGGATGATCTGGAGGTAATCACATCATTCATTTGTGATTTGTGATCACATAAATTACATGAAGCCCATAAATAAATTGAAATGTTCTTTGTTTATTTAATGATGTATAAAATAATGTTTAGTTTCTATATTTCACAGCTGTTCACTCCTCTTTAAAACAGCTGATATCACTTGTTGACAGGGGGCATGTAAACTTAAATTTAAATTATTTATCTCCTACTCTAGGTGGCGCCAGACTTCTTTGAGTACTTCCGAGCCTTGCTGCCACTTCTGAAATCTGACCCCAGTTTGTGGTGTGTATCCGCTTGGAATGACAATGGGAGGGACGGCTTTGTGGATCCAGGAAACGCTAACCTGCTCTACCGGACAGACTTCTTTCCCGGTCTGGGTTGGATGATCCATAAGGATGTGTGGGAGGAGCTGGAGCCAAAGTGGCCCGCTTCATTCTGGGACGACTGGATGCGTCAGCCAGAGCAGCGCCGCAACCGTGCCTGCATACGCCCAGAGATCTCAAGAACTTTGACATTTGGCCGGCAAGGCGTAAGTCTGGGTCAGTTTTATGACAAGTACCTGCGTTACATCAAACTGAATTCCGAATTTGTGCCTTTCACCAAGTTAGACCTGAGTTACTTGAACGAGGAGACGTATAGAAAAGCTTTTGAGAAAGAAGTTTATAGCGCTCCTGTGGTTACATATGAAGATGTTAAGCAGGGGAAGCTAAAAGGACCTGGACCTTTCCGCCTTCAATACTCAAGAAAGGACAGTTTCAAAGTGATGGCCAAAAACCTGGGAATCATGGATGACTTGAAGTCCGGAGTACCTAGAACCGGGTACAGAGGGGTGGTCAGTTTTATCTCAAGGGGACAGAGAATCTACTTAGCTCCTCCTCCAGGATGGACCCAGTACGATACCAGCTGGAGCTGATGATCCGGAAGAAAAGCCGATGAGAAGCCTTTTTGGTAAATGTCGGTTGGGGAAATCATTCCAGACCAAAGACTGATGTTCTAAATAGTTCTTGATTGATTGAATGATATCTACTCTAGATTGTTGTCCTTGATAATGCAGAATGGATTGTTCTTCTTTCTGGTGTAGGGGTTATTGCCAATACCACTCAGGTCTTTTTCATTATTCCAAAACATTTCTTACAGTGTAGGAAAAAAGGCCTAAACAGTTTGTTAGACTGCTGTTATTCACCAGAGATCTATTTTTATATTATGCTAATTGTGCACATGACATTCATTAATGCATTCAATGCAGTTGCCTAGTTTTGGACGCTTTTTGTTTAAATTATTTGCAATTTCTGGTAGCTTATATGTACTGTTTATGTCCGAGACAAATGTAAAACAATCTGTGGTATGGTTGCTCATGGTGATGGTGACTGGTCATAACTGCAGTATAATCTGTCATTTGATTATCAGTGTTGTCGACTACAAAAATCAGTTCTTCCTGCTTACACTTTAATGTCTAATAATTCTGTTTAATGATTATCTGATGTAGTGCTCACTGCGGGTTTGTTACCTTGCAAACTACATTTGTGTATTTGTATTTTTTAAATAAAAAATAATACACAATTTCATTTTAATGAGTTGTTTGATTTATTTAGTTGTTTTGGAAAGAACGGCATGCTCTTAGTTCATGTTATGTAATAGGTTATAATATTACCAGTTGAAATGATCTACTTGGGTAGTGTAGTTTAAAATAGATGAAGTGCTCCCACAGTTTTCAAAGATGCCAAATCTGAGAGGCTGAATTTTGGTGAGATGTGTAAACTTGATGCAGAAGACATGAGAGATATTTGATGAAATAAACATCCATAAAAATATGGATATGGATTATAATACTAATGAAACATTAAAAATAAAGTGATAACACACTGCATTTGATAATTAACTAAGTTTTGCATTCGTTTTGTTTGGCATAAGTAATGTATCTATATACAAACTTCAACCAGAAAATATTAAAGTTTGAAAAGGTTCCAGGGAATCTTGATTCGTGTTTATGCTGTTTTAACCAATTTTCACTAAATATAAGATGTTAAGATTACTAAATTCAAGTGTAGTGATGATGTTTATAGGCAGAAACACCTTTATGTTTCTCTCAAACTGTTGGTTGGGCTAGTGATAGAAATAAACGTGTGACTGTCTCTGGCTCAGGACCACAAAAGGTGCATTTAACACCTAAATTTGGAAGTTAATGTGTTGCTGTTAATGGGTAAATATCATGCAAGAATTTAGAGTGCATTCCTCTAAATTTAGAAGGGACATAACCAAGCTTTGTGCTAGTTTGTCTGTGAACACCAATAAGGTGTCCCTTTAGGTGAAATCTTGTTATTTGAACGAGTTTTCTTATGTTTGTACATTTTATGTTTGTTAACATAATTCCACAAACTTTTAAACAAGGCACTTCAACATTAACATTTTTATATCCTAAGTTACTTTATTAACTCAACTGGCTCTTACATCTTACAGGAACGCGTTCCTTATATTGATTAGATATTAATTTGGCTTTAAGGGAGTTTCCATAACAACACAGATGACCTTCATCATCAAACAAACACAATGACAGAAATCAGCCTCCGTTGTTGGCTGTGTCTACGGTAGCCGCACTGGTCCAAATGCAGTGCGCCCGTTTACTAACCAAGTCTCGTCTGTTTACTTCATTTGTAACGATGATGTGAGACCGAAACCGTTAGCTAGCTAGCCTAGCTAAAGTAATGAGGAACCGGTAAGAGATGGAGCTGAAAACCCATGTGATGGGGGCACATAGTGATGGACGTGCTTTTACTTTGCATCTCATGACAACTGTTTGTTCTCACCTGTTTGCTGAAAAGCAGCCGTTAAATTCTCACTGACGGCGTTAGCCTGTTAGCGTGCTAGGCTACAGGCGGGCTCGGTTCAGTGGGTTCGTGTTTCGGTGTGATTTGATATGGCGGATTGCAAACTGAGCAACCGAGTAATTAACCCCCGCTGAATAACACTGAATAGTTATTGTAGGAAACGGGCTTCGGGGCTAATTAGCCACCGCGTCTGTTGTCGAAACAACCTTAGTTAGCTAACGCTGCTGCTAGCGAAACTGTCTGGCCTGGAATGGAGCCAGGCGACTTGCGAGAGAGCCCCGCCGGGTCTGGGGAGTCAGATGGGGGGGAATGGAGGGAGGGTATTCCCGGTGGGGATGAGGAAGTCAAAGCTGCCGAAACTAATGGAAACACACAGGAACCGGCGCTCAGGGACACCTGTGAGGACGGCGAAAGTGACAAACAGAAATGCGTGGGAGAGCAATTACACAGCCCCTACGAGGAGGAGCTGGACCCCAGGATCCAGGTAGGAGAACCTGTTAGTCGTCATCAAACCTCCATCAGCCAAGCTCTAGTTACTGTTACCTGGGTGGGTAAAACTGGACTGCTTTTGGCTGTGTGTTGGGAGAAAAACTTTTTTTTCTTTGTGCTTTGTATTATTACCATAATACTGTGATATATGCAAATCGATTTGTCAGATCAAAAGTGAGTTGACATGTTTATTTCACCATGGGGACACACAGTGCCTCTGAAGCACATTTCATTACAGCCCCAGTCTGTGCCGAGCTTGCATTGATATTGCATTGGGGATGAGCTACCAACTGGAGCTAATTTCACCGTGTCTGTGACTGTTTGTGTGAGGAGAATATCCACATTTATTTTTGTTCAGTTTCTTTATAAAAGCCTGAAGCAGTGCATTATTTTTCTTTTCCCCCCACAGGAAGAGTTGGAGCATCTCAATGAAGCCAGTGCTGAAATCAACAGACTAGAACTGCAGTTGGATGTTAGTAATAACACACTTTCCACTCAGTTCGGAACATTCGTTCTGTCTCCACGCACGTAACTGGAAAATATGCAAAACAGACTGAATAAAACCGCTTTGATTTTGACAAAACAAAACTCATGAGAGATGTGAAAAGAACATTTACTGTCACCCTGGGAATCGCTTGAGAGTCTGCCTCTGTTGTTAAATATTTTAGTAGTCTACCCAGAATGTGCTAATCAATATGATAATTTAGTTTTCAATATGTCTAAGCATAAAGTCTGGAGCTCTTCAAATGGAAAATGTATGAGTGCTGATAGCTTGACACTCGGTGAAAAGATTGCTCACTGGCAGCCACCCATCTAATCTAATCTTGTCATTTTCATGCATTAACAATCCAGGATGCCAGATCAGGCTACCGGAAGATCCTCACAGAATCCGCCAGGAAGCTCAACGCTCAGAGCTCTCAGCTTGGTGGCTGTATAGAGAAAGCAAGACCCTACTATGAAGCTCGTCGCCTTGCGAAAGAGGTATGTTAAGATAATTTGTGTGTCTTAAGACATGTGTCCCACGTGTTTCGAAGATAAGCTGCAGTATCTCAGGATCAAGTTTGTTATCAGTCATGTGCACAGCAATCACAGTGTCGTTCTCAGGCTCACGTCAACTTTGCTCATACAGTATGCATACAAGGAAAGTCACGCAAGTAAATAAGAAAAAGAGAATCTCAGACACACAACCTCAAAATAGTGTAGAAGTGAAAATGTGAAGTAGAATTCATTACATTATCGTGGTAGACTGTTGTACAGTGAATAAAATGTAAGGTAGACAGGTTGGGCGGTGTAGTAAATGTATACGTTTATGACCAATCAGTCAGTGTGATGGATGGGTCGTTGAGTGAGATCAGAGTGGTGACTATAAGTAAAGAAAGACTGCTGCATCAAAGCCACAGTAGCACATTTTAACACACACCAAAAACACAGATACAGAAATAAATTTGTTGTATCTCACCCCTAATAATCCCTAATAACCGTACATACCGTGTTGGTTTAATGTTTAAAAGTTAATGAAATAAAAAACATCCACTGAGAGGTGTGCGGATAAAAAGATATACATACAAGTGATGTACACAGTTAGTTATTCCACTTTAAATACATTTTACTAAATTGATATACGCGAGTTTACAACACATACGTTATTCTACGTGGTTAGACAGGCTGTTGCTTACCTTTGTAACTAAGTTTCAGCCTGAGTGTAAACAAGGTCGTCTGAAGAGTCTTTCATCTAGACCTTCAGAGAGCAAGAGCCACTTTCTTTTACCTGTTTAGTTGTAATTGGCCGGTGTGAACCAAATACAAAAATACATCAAAGAGGATTTCATTTAGTTGCTTTGGTGTCAACCTGCGAACCCAAACCCCAGCCTTTCATCTCATAAAGTGCCATAATGCATCTTGGGATGAGCTGATCACAAGTGGAAAGCTCTCAAAGACTGAAGTAGCTCCCAAAGTGCATTGTAGAGAAATATTGGATTTTATTGTTCAGACAGCATTTTCTGAGGTGGTCAGGAATGCATTTGTCCACATACATAATATCTTCACTGCAAGTGCATTCCTGGCTGCACTGAAGGAGTGTTCATAGTCGTCGGAGTGCGTTCGCCATACAAATCATTTCATATGCATGTGAGATTCATTCTACTGCCAAATATGACGTGTGATCCATCTTAACTAGATGTAACCCTACACACAATCTGGACATGAGATGCTTGTTTTGTTGCTACAGGAGCGCTAGCTGTGTGAGTAAAATATGCAAATTCAAATGAAGGTATTCGAAAGACATCTTATTTGTTTTCCTATAGCCACCTGGCCTGTTCCTACATTTTTCGTTGGCCTAATGCATTTTTAATTTCATTAAACGTCAAGCATGTTAAATCAAAAACTCTGATTTACAAATCCACTTTGACTGAGGTCTGATTGAATTGGACTTAACAGAACAGGGGGTCGTGTCCTTGTCATATTCCACTTCTGTAGGCAGTTTTGTCT
Source organism: Diplodus puntazzo (assembly GCA_963678695.2). Taxonomy (NCBI): domain Eukaryota; kingdom Metazoa; phylum Chordata; class Actinopteri; order Spariformes; family Sparidae; genus Diplodus; species Diplodus puntazzo. The sequence goes on along the minus strand of OZ023160.1, from coordinate 7,331,159 downwards.
GCTCTCTGTAGGCACAGCAAGAGACCCAGAAGGCGGCTTTGAGCTACGAGAGAGCCGTTTCTATGCACACAGCTGCCAGGGAGATGGTCTATGTGGCAGAGCAGGGCCTGATGGCTGATGGGAAGAACACCCTGGATCCCACCTGGCAGGAGATGCTCAACCACGCTACGTCCAAGGTAACAAAGAGGAGAATGAATACATGCTCTAAAACAATGGCGTTAAATAAAACCAGACAGGATGGATGCAGGACGGTTCTCGAGTCTCATACGGGATGAAACACGTGGTGGATAGTAACATAGGAATAAAACAAAAGAAGCTTAATCCGTGTAAATCCATGATCTTGTTTATTATTTGAGCAATTTTACATGTAGTAGAGAAACAAGCAATGGTGTTGTCTTTTTTTTAAATTCCACACACTCTTGCTTGTCAAATCCCGCTGCCAAATCCCTGCTCCAGTTTAATTCATGTTCTCTCACGTACACATATTCAAACCTTATGCTAAAAAAAATGAGTCATGATGGCCTGACTCATGAACTCTGGTGAACTCTCTGCTTCTGTAACGTGAAAAGAAGTATGCATCATCACAACAACAAGCCAGTTTAACGTAACATCTGAAGGTAAGGTGGACTTAATATATTTAAAGCGTAAATGGTTTCCCCTCACTCGTTTCTGTGTGATTGTTTTAGTACTGTGATATTGGATCATGTTTCCACTGAGCTGGCTGACGTGTACTGGTGCTTTTTACCGAAGATGTTATATTTGCATTGATCGACTGACGTGCTGTTGTTGCTGTGGATTTGATGCATATTCATGACTGTTATTTATGGCTGGGCAATATATTGATATTATATTTTTATCCTGGTGTGTGTCATCTTAGATTCTGGATATCTTTACATCATGATATGAAATAATGTAAAGTTATAGTCTGAACTAAACAGACTGTTGTACTTGTCCTGATAGTTGCTTTCTGCCACTTATATCCACTTTACTGATGATTATTTCTCAACCTCATTTTGTTAATAATTTGTGATGTATTGTAATATTTGATTTGTGTGGCCCAGTCGTAGCATTTTCTGAAGTACTTTTGAAGCGATTTCAAAATATCAATAGGTGTATCATGTTTCACAATATAGCCTAAAGATTAAACAGTGTTTTATGCCGAGTATTTTCCTGTTGTTGGCTCTTCCCTTCTGATGCACCGTTATGCATCTCCTTCCTATTGTAATGATGTAGCCTGACCTCATAACAACCCCGATCGATACAAGATGTGACTAATTGATGCTGATACCAACACTGGGGACTAAAAAATTTCAGTAAACCTACATTTTTTTGTTATCATTCCTAAAATTTGGTTCTCGAAAACTTTTTTGTGTGACTATAATCTTCACTGGGAATTTCTTAATTATAAATGACCACAAGCATCCTTTTCTGCATTATGTCATGTGCAAAATACACAGTTTTCATACTGATAAGTCTGCGATAAGCCAATATCTGCTAATAATATCTATTGCTAGTATTTCAATGTGAGCACTGACGCCCTGGCACGCCTACGTTACTCACAGTGGAGCTTGACTGCTGACCTAGTTGTGGCTTTCTGTATGTAGAATTGAGCTACTTTTGCCTTTATTCACATATGCAGCAATACCCCAATACCTGTAAACAGACTTGATGTGTAAGATAAATGAACTTCCCTTAAACATTAGCAGTTTGTGTGAGAGGTTACATGTCGCTGTCTCACTGTTCAGTATGTAACAAACATCACTGGAGTTGATAATTCAGTGAAGAGATTTACATGCGTCGTACTCATTAAAACACTGCCTGTGTGTCGCTGTGTGTGTGTTAACACCGTGCTCCTGCGTGTCTGTCAAAGGTGAACGAAGCCGAGGAGGAGCGACTCCGCAGTGAGAGGGAGCACATGCGAGTCACGCACGCCTGTCAGGAGGCTGAGGCTCGAGTTCAGATGCTGCAAAAGTCCCTTAAAAGAGTGATCGTGAAATCCAAACCTTACTTTGAGCTCAAGGCCCAGTTCAACCACATACTGGAGGTAATGTAGACACACAGTAGAAACTGTTTTTGAAACCAGGAGCACACAGTATACAACATGTTCTGTGAGGTGTGTGGTCAGCCCCAGTTTCTCATTCTTGCAAGAAAAAAAAATCTGTTTTGTGTGTTGTTGTAAATATGCTGCTGAGATGGCAAAAAATGCTGTAATGAATTCGGTATGTTATAGATTTACTAGAGGTCACTGGTGGGTTATGACATAAAATCAATGTTGAAATGAATGATGGAAGTTGCTGTGCCCTCTGTGTGACTCCAGGAAAACAAGACCAAAGTGCTACAGCTGGAACAGCAGGTAGCCAAAGTGAAGACCCGCTACTCCATCGCTCTACGAAACTTGGAACAAATCAGCGAACAAATCCACGCTCAGAGAGGAAGGGACCAGGCAGAGGGAGGGTGCCCCACTGTCTGCGGCGGGCGGAGTCCCCCCGTCGGAGCCGAGTCCGACATCAGAGTGAAGAAAGAAGTTGGAGCCTGCAGCGGCGGTGCGGCCGGGTCGGATCGAGTAGATGCAGCCATCGACCTGGTTGAGAAGTACAAAGAGAACGAAAAGGAGAGGGAGAGGGAGCGGGCGGGGTCGGATTCCCTTTCAGTCTTCAGCCTGCAGACCATCGCTTCCGACTTGGAGAAATATGACTCCATCGAACACCTCGGGGACCTCAGCGATGTTGGGAGCGTAACAGGGGATGAGGGGGAGAAAGAGAAAGGCGGAGTGATCGATAGAAGAGACAAGCTGACGGAAACATCCGCCAAAGAGCGCCAGCAGCAGTTCTATAAGCAGCACCACCGAAGCTTCAGTTTGTGAGGCTGTCATAGATGTAACAGCTGTCAACACGGCAAAAGTAAAACATGAGTTATCAAAGAGAACATATTAGGGCAATCATCCCTAACACATAGGTACCAACCAAAGTATAAGACAGTGAATTAGCTGTGAAACTGCAGCGGTGCAGTTGTAGGTGTATGATACTCGGTGTAAATAAGCACACGTACGTTGACTGACATTACTCTAAAACTGACACTGATCAATAGTTAACATTGCAGCCTAGTTAGAACACTACTGAAATCTAAAGAGCTTTCATCCCTCCAGGACAAGTAAAGTGTATATACGCTCCCTGTGAGGGATTCTGGGTAGAATTTGTTCCTTGAGCATGAAGGAACAGCGAAGACAGATCAAAAGCCCTGTTCAGACAGACATATTTAGAAAGACATCATTTCTTACTTTTCCAGGCTAATCGTTGATCTAATTTGGTGAGACTGGAGAAAACAAATCCCTCCATCGTTCTCCCCCCCCTCGGGTCATGTCGACTCCTATCAGCGGTTGCTTCAAGGTAGAAGGGTGGCACTGTCTCTCCACACACACTGAGATCCACCATCACATCCACCCTCATCAAGTTGGCGCATAGGGAAGAATGACAGAAACGTCTCTGTGTCGTTGAAGTGAAAGCATGTTTTGAATTCACATTTCATATATTTATTTCCAGTCACATGCTGCAAGTAGCGCTTTGTTATTTCTGGCACGAGAGAATGCGTTTTTTGAGAATTCCTGAATCGATGAACGGAATGAATGGAGTCTGGAGATGATAAAAGACTCCATTTTACCACTCCGACAGCATGCACTCCTGGCTGGCTTTTGAATTAAAACAGATATTTATGACATGTATTCTGGGCTACAAGCTGAAACAAACACTGACACCTTTAAAGCTACGATGATGAAGCTCAGCCATGTTTTCTTTTTTTTTTAATGTCGTTACGCTGTAGTCTTACGATGCAAAGAGCCTTTTTTCCCGAATTTGTATCATTTGAATATCGTTTACATTTGTATAAGTGGATTTCTCTGGCAGTGAATCTTCTGTTGTTTGCCCTTAAGACAAAAAAGATTGCCCGTGTTGTAATTTGAAGTGTGCCTTGACACAGAACAAGTAACAAATTTAGCATGAGTCGTACTTTTATCGTAAACTCATCTGTAGTTCTGTTTAGAACCGTTTAAAGAACAAAGGTGTGCTCTTTTTATGATTTAAAAAAAAACATTTTTAGTAATCTGACTCACGCAGGCACCGCACCCGCCGAGACTTGAAGAGTTATGATTTATTTTTCGTTTGTCTTGATTTCTGTATTTTTTTCTTTTTACGATATTGTACTTTGATTGTCAAAGATGCAAAACAATGAAGTCAAGAAATGACTTGTAAATGTATGTAATTATTACAAAGCTGGAAAATACTGACATGTACAGTTAAAACATGCGTTGCTGATTTGAATATTTGACAGGTTTGTTGTACAGACGTTCTGGATACCCGCAGGTTGTCGTACAAGTGTGTATTTAAATCATTACCGTTGCCTGAAACACCTCACCTTCACTTGTGTCTTAACATTTAGTCTTTGACCTTTTACTGGCATTTGTGAATTAGTCAAAAAGATGTCACTGTTTCCAAAATTATGCATCATCATATGTATAATCAATAAACCAGATCATACTTCTTGGGCTCGTGTGATTCCCGTATTCTCATATTTCATTCGGTACCCTGTAGGATGTGATGTGAAGAGGCAGAGGTAGGATGTGGAACTCCTGTTTTTACAGATACAGCAGGAGGGAAAAAAAGGGATGGTGAGAGGCAGAGGGAGAGGTTATGTCTTCCCCAGCCTTCCTTCAATTATTCAGCAGATATATAAATATGAAGCAGGGTGCTGATCTCAGAATAGACGGCAGAGGAGGAGCAGAGAATGGTGGGAAAGACACAAAAGGGGATCTGAGGGAGTCGACGGGCTTTGATTTAATAGGTGACCAGTGTTGTAGAAATGACTGACTGCTGCTTCGTTGACTTAACTCCAAAGGGCTTTAAGGAAACAGGCTTAACAAAGTAGTCACTGTTAATACCACAGCGCCATATCTGCACCTCCATCCGTGTCTAGTCCTCCTGCCGTGTTATAATTATACACGGTGGGATAAATCCGCGAGCTTATCATAAACCCAAATCCTCCTCGTGAGATTCATCATGATATATATATTTTTTTTGCTTTTGTGGGCCCAAACCTTAGCGTGTTTCATCTCTGGGAAGGAAGGAAGGGAGGGAGGGAGGAGGAGGAAAGAGAGAGAGAGAAAAAAAGCCCAGATAAATGCGTGAGAGAGAGACTGTTACGCACGGTGCGTCTCCATCATGACGTCGTGTATTAGCTCAAGATCGTAGAGGGGGAGAGGAAAAAAAAAAAGGAGGGGAGTGTGGTGAATCGGTGTTTCGTCGTTTCTGGGGACGCGTTTGTATATAGTGCATGTATATTTTTTGTATGGGTGTTCTGTCGTTTCTTACCTTTGCCATGCGTAACTGCAATACGCGGAGGAAAAACCCCGATTAAAGATCCGCCTCGCTTCTTCTTCTTTTTTTTTTTTCTAACAGTCTGTTTACGAACGGAGCAGCTTGCACAATTTCTGATAGCCATATTATTATAGCCATAAATAAGATAACAACAACAACAACAACAGCGCCGAAACGATGCACAATTCTACCAAATAATACGGCACCGGGGCTTTTTCCCCCCTTTCTTTCTCTGGCGGGTCCCATCCGGAGGACGCACTGTTATCTTGACTGAGCGCATCGGAACTAATAGTAAGTACACATGCTACAGCTTTTGCTTCAGAGGAGGAGGGGAAGCTCGATGCTACTATGACTGTGGGTCGCAATATCAGGCTTACATCTGCCCAGGAAAATACGAAATTAAACGCTCCGTTCGCCGTGTAGATAATGTAGACAGGTGCCAGATTGCCTCTTCGTTTCGTATGCAAAGGCCATACAGTACATTCTCGATGTGCACAGGCCAGATTTGTTTTGAGTTCTTGCAGGAGGGAGAGACAGATAGAGAGAGAGAGAGAGAGAAGGCAGCGGCATCCTGTCTGCATTTACCTGCACGGACACGCTCTTTGATATCAGGAGGACACCTTTTTGTGTGTGTGACAGTGTGAGCAGGTGACATTTTTTTTTATTGTAGATCCGCTCACACGAGGACGACACGGAGCTCCCGTTAACGCGCTCCGGCCTTCCTTCCTTCCTTCCTTCCAACAGGCCATCGCGGATTCCCCTCGTCAACAGCCGACAAGTAACTATACCGGCAGCATACGGTTGGTGGCAGCCTCGCTGTGACCCTCACGTCTCAACAGTTCATGCTCAGCCATGCACGAAATAACAGCATCAGTGTGTGTGTGTGTGTGTGTGTGTGTGTGTGTGTGTGTGCGTGTGTGTGTTGGTGTGGACCGTCAGAGTATAGCCACGACTACGGGCTCGTGTGGCGCTGTCTTTGGTGCTGAAACGCACCGGATCATCCCTTTCCACTGCAGCTTCCGGCATTATTCACTCACACACACACGCAGAGAGAGAGAGAGAGGAGGAAGCAGAGCAGTGTGTGCATCAGTGACATTAGAGGTGGAAGCAGTGTGTGTCTGTGGGCTGCATCGGTTCTGGAGCTGTGAAGGCGCTGCCCGTGTCCGTGCTGCTGAAGCTTAATTGCATTTAAAGCTTGAGGCTGGTTGGCGCCCCCCCTCCTTCCCCATCCCCCCCCACTGTCTGCTCCGTGCTACTGCAGCCACAGCAGCTGATGGAGTTAGCTGGCTCTGTGGCTCTGTGCTGTTTTTTTTTTTTTTTAGTCTGTGCTACACTCACACACATACTTTGCTTTTATCCGGCTCAGTGTGTGATCGCAGATATTAATGACTCCTGCTGGGCTGTCCTTCTTGCTCCCTGTTTTCTCTCCCCTCTCCACCCTCCTCCTTCCCTCCCTCCATCTTTCCCACACAGGACACAAGCACACACTGTACGCTGCCAACACACACACACACACACACACACACACACACACACACACACACACACACACACACACACACACACCCATACACACACACACACTCTCTCTCTCTCTCTCTAGTGGTGTCTACCTCCTGCATGCTTCTTGTCAGTGAACTCTAAAAATACACTGGATAATGCTAATGAACTATCCAGTGGAGTTTGTCTCTGTCTTCAGCGAGCGAGAAGCCTCACTGCCATCTGTCTCCCTCACTGTGGTGCTTTGCTTTTGTTATGCCCCCCTCCCTCCACACACACACACAGATAGACACACACACCACCCACCCACCCACCCACCCACTTCACCACACACACACACACACACACACACCCTCCACCCCCTTTGCCGCCTTGTTAACTGTGGGAGTGTATGTATGTTTGGATGTGTTTATGTTTGTGTGACAGCCTCATAAAGCAACATTTATTATTCAAAACTGCAAATGAGCAGCTATATATAGTGTGTTTATCATTGATACAGTCAGTTGTGAGTGTGTGTGTGTGTTTCCCTCCCTCCCGGCACTCCAGGCACTGTGGCTCGTGGGACTCAAGGGTCTTTTGACTTTTTGCTGGTTAGCTCAGCACACTCATTCTGTACTCATGAAATCTGCACATTAGGCAGTCAGTGTGACGGACAAGTGGCCGCTTGTTTTCGCCAATCACCATTCTTGCGAGGCAGATGGAGTATCTGTACACATTAAGTAGAATTACTATTTACGCGGGCGCTCCTCAGAGTTCAGGCATCAAAGTCTGTTCGCAGGTCGGTACGAGGCCCCTCTGTGGCTCCAAATGGGGAGCTTTGCAAAGTGGGCAGAAGTGCCTCAAGTGATGTCACTCGAGTCAGCGTCGGTCGCGACTGAAGATTGCAAGTGGGGAGAAATCTTTTAGGTTAAAAAAGCAGTGAGCTCATTAGACCTCTGTAGCTCCTAATGTCTGCTACAGCCACACTGACAGCTAGGAGATTAAAGGTCCACTGTGTAGGATTTAGAGAGATCTATCGACAGAAATCAAATATAAAATGAATGATAATCTAATAATCCTTATGTTTAAATGATCTTAAACGGGCACTTTGTGAGATATGTCCAGATGTCTGACGTCTAATGATGAAGTCATGTCAGAGACGCCTGTCTACCTGCTATGTTGTGGACTTATTTACTGAAGTTAGCATCAGGGGTGGACGCCGGCTATTTGTTTAAGAATCCGAGCACTCCTAAGACGCACATTCACAGTTACTTTACATACATTAATCAATTATAACCGACCGTGTGATTAAATGTCAGTCTGACTTCATCGTGTGGAGAACAGGCTATAAAGACGCTAGCAGTCAAAACATCTGGCATCATTTTGAGTAATTACTTTCATACACATTTGTCATCAATATAAGCAATGTTATTTTTTTTTATGTCCCAAGAAATGAAAGGATGTTTTGCTGCCTTTTCATTGTTAGCAGATGTTATCTAGCCGTAAACTGGGGCACAAAGACGACCTGCATCTTTTAAGGTGGAACATTTTTTCTTGCACGTTACCCGAAGCACGAGTTGACGTCAAGAAATACTCAGCACACGTTTTTTTAAAAATGTGTTTTGGCTGTCTTGCGTAACTGAATCGTTTTAAATGTATGTAGGGGTTTAAAATGTATACAATTCTCAGCCAGACAATGCCGACTGTGAACACTTCATTTCGTCACTTCCTCACAGAGATGGTGCAGCGGCGCTCCGTCAGCACTAAAGCTACAGTTAGCATGCTAACAAGCTAGCCCTGGCCTGTCCTGTCTTGTAACACCACTTTGTACCGGAGGCGATTGTCCGACAGCCCTCGTAGCTGTTAGCATATTAAATGAACAAAAAAACTCTCATAATGTCAAGAAATGAAATACTCTCACTGCTGTTTTCCTTAATAACAGGAAATGAAACCGTACACCATCTGATTTCAAGTTTCTCTCTTTTATCAAAGATTAGCTGAATTGCCTCGTTAACTCATTGCAAAATGACTAATTCCAACCCGAGATGGATCAAATCAAACAGTCTTGGATTGTCTTTCCACATCCACCTCTGGTTTGGTTCAAATAAATCCTCGATTCACAGAGTAAGATGTGAACAATATTACAGGTCTACACTCTTTTTTAATCACCCGCTGCTGATGTCTGGGCCGCTGCTGCTTCTCTCCGGCTGAACACCTCTCCCGTCCCCGCCTGCCGTGTTTTGTCATCCCCAAAGTCAATAGTCCCTTCTCACGGCAGACATTTTGACTTGACGGAGAAGGAAAAGCACAGGTGGCATTTATAACATTAATGATGGCTGCATTCCATTTAGGTGAGCTAATTCCAGGGTTTACCGGGACAGATAACAGAATGGAGCCAACGTTAATGTCATTGGTCTCACCTGTGATGTCTCTGCTTTCAAATGCCTGCTGTGAAATTGGTCCGTCCTGCTGACAATCATCTCGTACTGAATCCCGTGTTGTCAAACTAATCTCAGTCAGTGTCTCTTAGGCTCACGAATCTAGTTGAACTTCGCCCTGTCACCCACAGCGACTCCCCCTGGGACCCGAGGTCCCGGTCCAGACAAAAACTGTAGGGCCGCTGGCTTCATGGCTAACTGAGCTACGAGCTACTTAGCTCACAGTACCTAGCTACAGCCAAGGATAGCTAGCAGCCTGCTATGTTTTTGAAGCTACCTTCAAATTGTGGTTATATTCTACCAATTATACCTTTAAGGCCTTTTGACAACAGGGACGTGATGAACAAATGCAAAAATGCAAAAATACTTGACTGTGATACTCTGCTCCAGTATATAAACTGCACCCTGGTATATTAACACTGGCTCCAGGCGGAGGGGGTCTCTGAGCTGAGTCCTGCACCCCTGACTAGCTCGCTGACAGGTAGAGAGGTCGCATTCACAGAGTTCATCTCAGCTGACTGTGCCGGGTCTCCAGTCAGGTCCATTCAGACGTATCAACATGTTGAAACACCAGAGTCACAATCTCCACAGCAGCTCCCATCTGGTGGATTTGAAGAGATCTCAGGTGGATGTAACAGCTTCATCTCCCTGTTGGTCAGAGCAAGGAGCAATCCAGGTGACTCATCCCCAGTCACCTTCGTCACGCTGTCTTTAAAATTACGTGTCCTTTCTCATATGATACAGTGTGACAACAAACATAATGAGTTGTGACATGTCATGTCTGTTATGCCCTTCATGATCGGTTGATGCCTTCGGTCGCGGTGCTAAAGCTCAGAAAAATCAACCTCGTTCTGTTAAAAATGACGTCGCTGTTTCTCCGCCCAACATACTCGTGACAAAAAAACAGCAAAATACTGACGGATACGAATTCAGTACAAAACTGCCCGCAGTGTTTATTCTGGGGACTCCCACAAAGTCTGTACTGCCATGTTTCTACAGTAGCCCAGAGCGGACACAATACTCTGGGCTCCAAACATTTTGTCTTCTCAGGCGCCATTGTAGGAGAGGGTGAGGCGAGGCGTGTTCAGTTGGTTGCAGGCTGCACAGTGGACCTTCAGCACACCCAGAACTCCCACGAAACTGTTCAGACGTGCATTGTGGGCAACGTAGGCGCTATTGACACAAAGAAGAATTGATGGGCCTTTTTGTTCTTTTTTTTATATATAATATGCCAGAGATCTGACTTAAAAGGGGGTAGAGAGAGAGAGGCGATGACCTGCAACAAAGGGCAGCGAGTCGGAATCGAACTCAGGCATGCTCTACCAGGTGAGCTACCTGGACGCCCCCTGCTGCATTGATTTCAATCTTTTTTAAAAATAAGACTGTCCGTCGTGACTCTGACAAGGTTACGGGAGTGCGATGCTAAATCTGTCGTCTTTCTAACGTGGCCCAGAGCTTCACTGCCAGTGAATAGGCGGGGTTTGGTCATTGTGCCTGAAAAAAAAGCTTTCAACACACCTAAAAAAACCTACTTTCAGCTTCTGTTACCAGCGTTTTTTACAAGCTGTCCCAGATACCTTTCCACCCTCACATGAAGAACACTCCAAAGCCTATTGAGTGCTGCCGTGGTGTGAAACGTTTCCATGGGCAGCCACTTTGTGAAAAAAAAAAAAATAAATAAAATATCAGCCATCAAAAACCTCAGCTGAAACCTTGTATACAGGGCCTTTGAAATTAAGCCAAGCTGGCTCTCAGCTGAGCATGGGCTGTCTGCACTGTAAATACAAATAGAAGCAGGGAGAGAAAAGTGGACTCATCTTGCGGCTCATCCTCTCCCTGCACAGTCAGGCGGGCTGAAAAGAAAGAGGGTTTTTTTGCCAAAAAGTTGATGCATCCCTGTCAGAAGGACAGGCTGCAGTGGACTGAAAATGACTGTATCTGAAGACTGTAGCGTGTAGCATTAATACTGTAAGAATGTTTCCTCAGTAATATTTTATTTTTGCCTCTCGTTTCCTCTTCTGTCTTTCCCCCCCCAAACCCCTCAATTTCTCTGTCACACTTCCCCACTTTCCCTCTAAAACCTCTCTCTTCTTTCTCTTTCAGATCCAGCGATGGCACGGCTATTGTTTCTGATTGTTCTCTATGCTCTTCCATCCCTTGTTGTGCCCATACATAATTCATCAACTGGAGGTAATTTGTGTGTGTGTGTGTGTTTGTGACTGAGTACGTGCGGGAGTGTGTCGGCGTGTTTGCTCTGTGTGTGTGTGTGTGTTTATAATATGCTCTAATGGACAGAAGAAACTCCGCAGAGATTCCTAAGTGACCTGAATGAAGCGCTGTAATTTGCGCTGCGAGGAAGCCGTCAGTTAAACCGACAATAGATCATGTTGCCGTAATGCATCTACATTATCTGGAGGCAGAGCTTTCCCTCTCCGCTCTGGTCGTCCTTAATTTTTTTTTCCTCTTCTCTTTTCCTCAGGCTGTGCCATCATCCGGCCTCCCAGGGATGGGGGGATCCGCTACAGAGGCCTGACACAAGAACAGGTAGAGAATGACGTTACTGCGCCGAATCTTAATCACAGAACTTAATCACACTGGCCAAACGAAGCACATTCAAGCACAGCTGGCGTTAAGATTTCTCTAAATAGAAAAAACGTAGAATTGGAAATATTAAGGAGCTAACACTCTTTCTGCTAACTGTCGTGTCATTTCCTCCTAATTTAGCTGAAAATAGAAAACATTTTGTCAGGCTGAGGAAGAAAGGTGGCGACATGAAATTAATTCCAATCAGCTGGTGATAATGACTTCAAATGATGTGGGATATTTAAGACAATGATAATGATGGTAATGATGGTGTTAATGATGTTCATATGTAGCTTATGTTTGACTTTTGAGTTTGAATTCTTGCAAGAGGTGTAAAACTTTTTTCTTTTTATCTAGAAACAGTTTGCTCGGCCGTGTCCTTCAAGGTTTTTTTGTCACAGTGGACTTCCTGATTGATTGTCTGTTCCCCACCTAGTATTAGAGGTTGATTATCTGATCACTCGCATGTGTGTTACGAGGAAGCAGCCTGTGTAGCATGACTTCCTGTGTTTCAGTGAGGCGATGAAAGCAAACTTCACATGGAGCCGGAGTGTGCAACACTTTTCTTCTCTTTTTAGCCTGCTGTCAGTGATCAGCACCTCAGTATCGCCCTTGGTGCGCGTTACCTTGTCAAACTCTGCACAAACATCATCCTCCACACCGAAGGTCACAAAGCGAAATTTCACTGGAGGGCGACTTTAAAGCTCACAAGATTGTATTTAATACTATACTGCAGCAAAAACTCAAATCGAAGGGCGATTAAAGGGGAAGATTAAAGCAAAACCTCTGAAACTTACGCCGCTCAAATGTGTGGAATCTGATTGCGAGTCACATGCAGCACACACGCAACATGAAAGACGAGAGACAGTGTAATTCAGAGCGTGACAGAACATCAATCCAGACGGTATTGCCATAAAACGTTCTTCCTGTTGGGGCTTTATTGTCACGGCCGTATGGTACTAGACATGACTGCACTGAGATAAAAGATGGAAAAACTGGTGGAATAGAGCATCAATCTCATTTTACTGACTGTCTCTCTGTCCGTGTGTCTCTCTTCCAGATCCGCAGTGTGCAGATCCTGCCTGTGGATTACGAGATCGAGTACATCTGCAGAGGAAACCGGGTGATCGTTGGACCCAAGGTCAGGAAATGTTTACCCAACGGCACATGGACGGACATAGCGCAGCACAGCAGATGTTGTAAGTCCCTTCTGGTCTAATTCTCATCCTCCACACTGTCCTCATCTTATCACAGATGTCCCCTTTCCAGGCAGCTCTTGTCGTATAATAATCAGTTAAGTGTTCTGTCTGGTTAATCAACATCAAAATAAAGTCACAGCTCCAGTAAGATGAAACCTCGGTTTGTTTTGACAGCACATTTCCGCCCCTCCTCGTTTACACTACACACACAGGAAAGTGTGAAGTACTGTGCAACCTTCACTCTCACTCTCTTTTAAGATCTGGGAATGGAGTCCTATATGACTAATGTGAAAATCCTAAATGAAGCTTACATGAAATCAAACCACTCATATAACATCATGATACATGTTGTTCAAGGACCATCACTGCGACTGACCAATCATGTTTCTGTGATGTCACGGCATCGCAACTCGTGGAAAAAGACCGACATTGGAGAAATGATCCTTTCTAACATGTGGCTGACGTTGTGAAATGTTCTAGTTTAACCAAGAGCTTCTTTTCTTAAACCTATCCAAGCATATCGGTTTCCATAACACCCAAGTAATTCCCGTACTAAACCCATTTGCCCATTACAGCATTAAAGACTTTGCTTTTTTAAAAATAGTATATGTATTAATTCTGCATTAAATTGTCGAGAACATTATTATATATTTTGTCGAGTTGTGTAGGTACATTAACAGGCGTTCTGAATCAGTGCCCCGTTTTAAATCACTTCCTAAAACACACTTGTAAAAAACTGCTTTTAACAGCGGATTTAGATAATTTAGCTTTGTTTTAGTATCGCAATTATACTTATTTAATTTCCCTGTCTTACACTGAGCCCTGATATGTATATTAGTGCTTACCACCACAGTCACTTTCTTTTTTGTGATTCTCTGTTGCGTGTAAAGCACTTTTTTAACTTTTTTTTAAAGGTGCTATATAAATAAATTTACTAGTATCATTATCCACAAATGTTCCAACAATGTTAAAACTCCACAAGGTTAATCAAATAAGTAACTCGTTGATTGACTGCTTTAGGTCGCTGCTGGTTCTTCCGGGACGGGGAAGTCAGCCAACAAGCGTTACCTCATCTGTGAACATTTGCGCCCGAGTCACATCAGATGGATTCTCATCAGCAGTCGTGGTTCTTTAGTGGTGTTTAAACTAACAGTGAAGTGAGTTTGACAGCAGGAACATTGGTGTTTAGTTGCATCACTCGTGCAGTGTTTATCTGCCCCGAGCAGCCAGTTTACTTTACTGTACGCTAGCCGTAAGCTAACGTTAGCGAGCAGCAGCACACACACAGAGCGCGTGGTTTAATTCAAGACAACCGTCGGTGAATTCAGTAGCTTCTCTGTCTTCTTCCCCCCCTCTCTCCTGTCTGTTCATGAGGTAGAGAACATTTCCCCTCCAGCTCCAGTCAGCAGTCAGCACTACAGAAGACAAACAGCAGAGAATGGAGGTCACCTCTGCGGATCGTTGTTGCAGTCAGGAGTGAAGATAAATCCAGTTTTTAATCCCGAAAGTTTAAAAGTAATCCTCCCGTTGGTAAACAGTTCCAGATCAGAGCAGAATCTCAAGTGACTCCAGGTGTTTATTCTCCAGAGCGTCTGGCTCTAATCCGGACTGTAAACAGCTGAGCTGCGACTCTTCACCTCCCCGGTCCGCCCGGTCCTCCACACTCCAGAAACATCTTTTGTTTTGTTTTGCCAGAGAGCCCCCTCGCAACAGAAGTTACATATTGTATGTATGGGCAGCTCTGGCTCAGGGGCAGAGCCAGTGTCTTGTTATCAGAAGGTGGCTGGTTCGATTCCCCTGGTCTGCATGTCAAGATACTGAACCCCAAACTGTCTCCTGATGTGCTGGTCGGCACCTTGTATGAATGTATGAATTACTGTGAGTTGCTTTGGACCAAAGGTGTCTGCTAAATGCCCTAAAATGTAAACGTTGAAGTTAAGCAACGCCACCACGAGTTGCTATGACAACACTATGACATCATAACAGCGAGACTGGTCAGTTGCAATGACGGTCCAGGAGCAACATTAGTTAGGATGTTGTCACACCAACACGGCGATATCAGATTCACTTTTCAGGTTGTGAACAAAAACACTGACATCTCTTCATTTTTATTTTGATGCTGTGAACTCGTTAGCAAACTGCTGCATATTTATACATCCAGCAGTAACGGAGACACATTTTTATTTATTTGAAGTCGTGTTGCTGTCCAGCTGGCAGCATAAATCCAACATTAACTTTGATTTATCTCTGATCTGGCTCTTTAGCACTTTCCAGCTAGTCATTTACTTCGTCTGTCTGTCTGCCAGCAGGTAGTGTGCTGTGGGATTTCAAAGTTTAAGGCTTTTTTTTTTGCATAAAATAGTTGCCTTCTGTGGCCAAAAACTGCTCTGTGAGAAAACAGTAAAGTTGAGGGTCGGATGGCTTAACAATGAGCATAGGGGGGAATTCAGATAATAATTCAGTAAGAGCGTCACCTTTCACATAGTTTTCATACTGTCATTTGATTTATGCTGTGATACAAATATCAAATATAACGGCTTTAAACACTTGCTGTTGTTCCAAAATTGATGTTAAACGCCCATCAGTTAAAAACGATTCCAATTTAGAGGATGTTAAGGAGAGAAGGAGGCAAAATAACCTCAACTCAAAGGCTCACTCACTAGATTTCTTCAGGAGCTTTCAACCTAAACCAGTGACAACAATGACTGAGAGGCCAGAGGAGGCAAAGTCCATCCTCGAACAGTGATGACAGCTGAGCATGATGAAGGCTGTAAAATACAGTTTAAAGCTTATAAAAAAGCTAATAGTGGACCTTTGAGCTGAAATCTTTTCAGTGAAATCCGTCTTTTACTGTTCAGGTACTTTGTTTTGTTGTATTCTGATCTATGAATAGATTTATTTTGCTGTTTCCTATTGATTACTTATCAGCTTTTTCTTACCTGTGCACTGTTATACCCTCCACAGAGAATAGTTTGGGCTGATGCATGCTGGGTATTGCGCCTAGATGATGTTTTTTTGTGCAGCTTCCACAAACTGCTGGAGTTTGTGATATCTCTATTCATTAGTATTTAAGTTGTTGTATTGCTTCTAGATGCTTTTAATAGGCTTTCAAACCAAAATGAACTTATTGGACACTGCAGCACGTCATTTCTACTCATCTCACATCTACAGCGCCTCTTCAAATACTGAGAATCAGGCCAGAGATCCAATCAAATCCCTGTTATATCTCTGTTTTTTGTTCTTTCGGTTCACATTTAACATCAGTGGAATTTCTTTTTTTTTCCCAGGAGTGCGTTCTCTCATTTTTTTGTGTTTTCTTTGGCTTATGTAAGAGCGCAAGCTGCAATGTGCAGATTGGTGTTTTATTATGTGCTCACATGCTGGAGGGGAGATTCAACAAACTCGGCAGCTAAACAAATTATATTCAAGAGCTTGGCTGTTTTGTCAAGAACAAACCAAGAAAACAATTGCTTAACTCTTTGGCAGCTGTAGCATATCAAGCTAACGTTGCAATTGTGTAACCTAATATGGTTCTCGGTGGTAAATGACACATGAACTAGTCTTCGTTTGGGTCAAAAGAGCTCCCATGGCAGTTGAGGTTACATTGCAGAGATTATTTGTGTTATATCGAGTCTGTTTTGTATTTGGGTTCATCTGTTGGATGTAAATTGTATATTAACATATGCAAACATTTCACAGAGGTCAAGCTGCTTGAGCGAGAGTAGGCTAATCTCCTCAGCAGCTGATGTTTGCAGCACATTTTCACATTAGCCTTTAACATTTGTGTCCTGTTTTTTACCTATTGATTGTTCACATATAAGAGACATGTTGGACTAATATCACTGACTAATTTTTACACTATAAAAGCTCTATGTTTTCTGATTAGCTGATGTCGCCAGCAGCAATAACCAAAAGAGATCCATGTAATCTGTTGCCTTTGCATCGGTGGCAGGAGTTTGTGATCGCGTTGCAGTTAGCAAATGCTAATGTGCTTAACTAAAGTAAACATGGTAAACATACTATCAGCACGTTAGCATTGCCACTGTGAGCGTGTTAGCTTGCTGGGTTAGCATTTATCTTAAAGCACCACTGTGCCAAAGTAGAGTCTTGCAGAGCTGCGTGGCTGTAGACTCTTTCAGTCTTGTTATCCTCCAGTAAAAGCTTGTTTTCCTGCCAAATCTTAAACAGTAACTCCAACAATTTAACACAATCAAAAGCCTTTATGAGAAGCTCACACGTGTCCTTAACGGCTCTGTAAGGACACTCCCACACAGAGTTTAAAAGCCTGCAACTCCCCTCGAGTTATTTAGAAGTGAAGACGCCTCTTGGATGAGAGGTGAAACGTCGTCCAAGTTACCTACGATACAGGACTTGGACTTAACATAGTTAACTGAGAATCTTCATCAACTGATGCTTTAGCAGCAGATAAACCAGATATCCCCTTCAGGGTTGGTAGAGACCAAAAACAGAACTAAAAGAAAGTGAATATTGGACTTACATTGATCGTGTGCCATGAAACTGGACTCCAAATGAATGCTAGTGTTGCCCTGTTTGCTCTGCTGAATGTGGGCTGTAAGTAAGCAACATGTCAACTTGTTTACCATAAAAGCATTACAAGGTGATAACAAGTCAATGTTGCCTTCACAGCTTGGTCTGCGCTCAGTGGCCCATGAAAAGTGAGCTAGTTAGCTAACCTGCTCTGGTTTTATGGCTACACTCACTGAACTTGACAATCAAGAACGTTATTTCCTCATCCGAAGTGCATTTTTCCTTTTTTTTTCTTTTTTTTTAGAAATATTTGTGTAGCTGCAGCTAAATTCCCCATTTATTATGATACCTTTTTCTAACCGTGTCTCTGTCTCCTTCTCTGTCTCCCTGTCCTCTGTTTTTAAAGTGCTGCTGTGCCCGCGGGTCTGGACTTCCCTGGAGAACGGCCGTGTGACGGTGAAGCCGCCCGGGCCGCCAGTGGAAGGGACGGTGCTCCATTACAGCTGCCACGCCGGCTTCATCCTGGAGGGCAGAAACATCAGCCATTGCACTAAACTGGGCAAGTGGGACGCGCCTAAACCCACCTGCCTCTGTGAGTATCCGAGCCAGTGTGACTAACTGAGAATTTACATTAAGCTTCCAATTACAGTAGAGTTAAGGAAACGTGGTGTGGTGGGATGTCACTCACTGGGGGCGACACAGACAGTAATTAATGAGATTTACATTAACACTGCAGCCAGTTTAGAGGAAGTGCCAGCAAAGAAAACTTCATGCTGAGTAAAAGTCAAGATATCGCGTTAAAATATTACTTTAAGGTCACCCAGATGAATAATACTTGACTAAAAGGCTGAAAGTACCTGAAAGTGTTGAAAGTTATTATCTGGCAATAAATATACAAGTAAAAGTAAATTATACATAAATCTACATGTGTCTATTTATTATATAGTATGGGATAGACTGATTTTTGGATCAGATTTTTTTTTTCTGATTTTCAGAATAGGTGTTTTTTTTTGTTTTTTCATTTGAATGGCAATAAAATAACAATAAAAATGGAGTACTTCAGCTCTGATGCAGCAGTATGATGTTTACAAAAACAACAATTACTTCAATTTTAACGACATTTTCAGTTTTATTGCAGGCGGTCGCCCAGCGTCAAGGTGCAAACTGCCACCTGCTGTGACGTAGAGACAATGCATATCTGCATTTCATCTACATCTTCATATTTAAATATCACGATTATCGTCAATATTGTTACATTGCTACACAAAACTGAATATCTTTATGCTGATGAGATAAAACAAGCAATGTAAAGTTATCACCTTGTTCTCTAGTAACTATAAAATGCATTTTTAAAAAAACTACTCACTGACATTTTCCAGTCAGAATCTATTTTTCAATGAAAATTTAACTAGTAGATTAATTTATAGCCCGTTTAGATTTATCCAAATAACTGATTCTTTATCGGCATGAATAAACTTGGTAGTCTGATGAACAGAACACATCCTGTGCCATTTCATCGCATAAACAGGGCTCACTTTGCAGCCTGCCGCACAAAAATGGGAACATAAGGCTTTAAGGATGGCAGATAATTACAAACACCTGCTCTCCCAATGGTGAGGCTCGGCTGCTAGGCAGCAAATGATCCAACCAATCAGAGCGTAATCCTCGGAGGCCAGCCTGCACTGTTGGCACAGGCAGGTAAAAACAAATGATGGAGACAAGTGCAAAAACCTGATGTCCCATACGTCAAAGTGTACACAGGATAAATACTCAATGAATATTGTAACGAGAGTGTGAGGGGATATTTCTGATATCGCCGACACCCAGGAGTGTTCTCGTTTACAACAGTTGGCGTTCGGACTGTCTGAAGAGATTTGTCCAAATTAGCACAAATATATGACGACTGGAAAAAAAAACACACATAGATGAAATGCAGAACTGAAAGAAACGAGACTGCCAACTGGTTATCAGAGGAGTTGTCATGGCAACCAATAAAGTTGCTATGGGAATGGTGGTATTAAAATGGATGAAAGAAGGAATTATCAGCACAGTTGGACCGGGGCGACGGAAAGTAGGCTACTTATTGTGTAATAAAATTAACCTAGAAGACGTGCACAGGGTATACGGCTCATTAATATTTGTAAGTAATTAGTAATAATAACCTCTCATCATGACTTAGTCTCACATTGTTGTTGTCACTATAGGATGAGCTACTGTACCTACACTGTATGACTATATGAGATTTACAGTTGTGTCTATTTTTATGGTATCAGAGGATTACATAACATCCATCATCACTGCTCTGCATCCAACCAGTGTGTTTCTCATCAGCACAGCGTCTCGTCGCTGCCATCTAGTGGAGGGAAATAGTTTGAATTTTCAGCTTCACTGCACCAAATCTTTCCAAATTTGACGTTACACAGGTGAATAATTTATTTGAGAACAACCTGGATTTTGTATTCATAGCTGTCCTTTTTTTAATGCTGCAGCAAAGCGAAATGTTTCTTCCTCTGGTTACCTGCTCTGTTTCCATCTGAATTTGTATTTTCTAATCTTTTGTCCTTCTTTTCGTGTTTGCCGGCCAAAGATGACAGAAACTACACAGGTAAGAATTTCTTATTCTTATTATCATGTCTTAATATATGATGTTATTTACTGTGATATGGACGTACAGGTGCCAGCTCACACTGACTTAAATACAGCAGACGATCTGTTAATTACCAGCAGGGGGAAAGACCCGGTTCGTTTCATTCAACCATGACTTGCAAACAGACTCTACTGGTTCATTTGGACCTGGTTGGGACTAAAGATTATAACTTTCACAAAAACTCAGTAAGATAAAGAGCCTATAAGTCATGCTCACATGACACTAAACATACAGTTGATGTGGTGAAAGATTTGTCAGCAACGTATAACATTTATTGGAAAACTACAGTAGTAAACACAATACAGCGCATTCCTCCGCCAAGGCCCAAAAGTCCCCTTTATTTCAATCAAGCCTGATCAAATAAAACATATTTAAATCCGCTAGAAATTTTATTTGGATCTGCATCAGTTTATCAGAAATTAATTCTGACAAAAATGTTGATGATGTCCTGTTTCACATAGTTAAAGAAAGTGAGAAAAATTGTCGGTTTCTATTCTGGGCCAAGAACCTATAGATAACTGAAATGGCCAAAATCCGAAATAGATACATAACATAAAAATGTTATTAAATGCACCAAAAATAATATTGCAAACAAATAAGGCCAATAATTAATATATAAAAAATGTGACATAAATATGTATTTCTGCTTTAATTTTGTGTTGTATTTATTCACCTTTGTATTAATTCAATTCATTGTTTACTTTCAAATGTAATTAATTTATTTATTAATTTCTAAATGTATTTATTTATTTATTTATTATTATTTTATTTCTCTATGCTTTTTTTATTTTACTTTTCTGTATGCATTTATGTTTTATTATCCAAATTTTATTTTTGGTGCAATTAATGGCATATTAATTTATTATTTATTTACATATTTCTTTATTTATATCTGATTTAGTCAGTTTCAGTCTTCATAGAGTCCCATAGAAATTAGGGATGCACAATCTGGATTTTTTTTCAGACTATAGGATAACAAATAATTACCTGACTCTCGTGGATGATACTGATAAAAACGGATCATAGAAATAATTTTCTGCTTTTTTACGCCCACCTGAGTGTAAGAAAGGCTGAGATATAGTGAGCTAAGATGATTTATTTAATATTCCACAACTGTGATAAGAATTTGTGGTTAAACTTGAACTTGACTTTTCCCCTCATGTTGTGTTTTACTTGTAAAAAAAAACCCCCATCCACACCAGTGACGACACGGGTGGCTCTACACATTCTGCACTTGTTGTATCAACAAAAGCAATTTGTCTTTGTATTATCGGCTATAATGTCTTTATATGTTTATATGTCTGTCTGCCAATAACCGATAATGTAAACGTTCCATCATTAGGCCGATAATGTATCTGTTCAGGATATATATGGTGCATTCCTTGTATAAATCCTTTCAGCAGTTTTTGTGTAATCCTGTTGACAAACCAACCAACAAAAGGACGTTTTCAAAAGTAATCGGCCCAGAAAATAATCAGAAATGAAGATTTCATCAAGTAAGTGCAGCTCTGAAATCATCATACAGTTAAAGAATAATAAAACACAAGATCTCTCGCCCATAGATCAGATCTCATCTTTAACTTCAGGAGGACCATTAAACCCGTTTCCACGTCACTGTGCCCACTGAGATCTTCAGCCTATTAATTAAATTCTGCCTCACATAAATCCTTCAGCTGCAACACGTACTGTGGCCACAAGAGGGCAGCAGCAGCTCATGGCACCAACAACACTGTCTGTAACTGAGGGTTTAAATCCCCTGCTGGCAAAAATCATGTAGGAAAGTAAATTCCTTCTGTGAAAAACTTGTCCAATTAAATATTTTCCTTCAGTGAGAAACAGGATTATAGTTTTAATTGTATTTGGCGTTGTTACTCAGTTAAAGAAATTAGTTTTCATATCTAATATTACAGCACCGACATATTACAGGGACTCCCTCCGCTCCTCCTCAGCTCATAACGCCACCAACATAATTTTTTCAAATCCCAGAGCGTTGAGCAAATCCTTCTTTTATGAATCAAAGCGCTGAAAAAGAACATTAGGGCTATTTAATGTGCATCATTAGTGTGGTAGCTTAAACGAACCCCCTTTATGTCTGTAGTTCATTTTAGTTCCCAAGTTTTAATGAAAATTGTGTGTACTTATTGGTTTGTCGCTAATCGTTTTCGCTCTGCTCCTGCCGTCTGCCGAAGACTACAAGGGGTTTTTGTAACAGGAGAGTGTTTATAGGCGTGAGGAGAGCAGCTGTGGTCGGTGGGAGGATATAAGATCACTCAGGAAGAAAACGCTCGGGATAAGTTGAACGAACTCGATAATTTAAATCGATGTGGTGATTCCAAACTAAAGAACAACAGAGAGATGAAGCTACCACCATTAATTCATACTTTATTAATGCAGAGTGCCCTTATGATTTGTGATTACCTTATTTAAGATGTTTGTTTTTTCACTTAAAAGTAAGTCCACTAACAAAAGATGTGCGTCGTCTCTGTGGTGCAAAGAAAATTAGTGTCTTGCTTCAAAATATAAACTATGTTTTAGAGCCCTTTTATGAGTTTTAAAGGGGCTCTGTGTCAAAGTTTGGTGGAGTTTATGTATGTATGAATCACTTTTCATTCGAGCGGTTCGTTACGTGACGTGAAAATGAGACCTTCCCCCAAACTTCTGGATGATTTGTTCGAAACAACTTAATGTAGTAATCTGTATTTTTTTTAGATTTGGCGCCCTCCAACTGTCGTGCAACACAACTGTCGTAGAATTCACAACCCAGGTTTTTTGTAACAATTCATCAGATGCAATGTGAGGTTGTGTGCAGACGACAAACAAAACTCAAAGTCTTGAAGTAAACATGCACGCTCAACAGGCAGTCAAAGTGCGTCACACACAGCTGTGCAAAACAGCTGTAACCTCGAGACGACGTGATGCTAACAGCTTTAACAACATCGCCTCGTGAACAAAAACTTGCGAGCTGACAACTTTGCCAACGAGGCCAAACATCATGCAACCGTGACGACACAGAAGAAAAAAAAAAGGCCAATCTGAAACGCGGTCACTGTCCATTGTTCTCTTCCATTTTCCCCCTGTCATCGTCACCTCTGTCACGATGTCTGTGGAGGCTGCTGAGCCCGCGTCGTCCACCCAACAGCTCAGAGCTGCAGTCACAGGATGCATTCATGAAACTTCTTAAATCATACATGGTTGCAGCAGAGCAGCCTCAAGACATTCTTTGCATAAAATATGATCCAGTTTCACCAAAAATCAGTGATAGTGGGTGCTGTGTGTGATGTGTTATAGACACAATTCACCCTATTACAAATCACTGAGACAGTAAAAATGAGTTTGAAGCCGTTATTCTGAAGTAAAATAGTTTCATAATGCTGCTTTTAGTTCTTTAAAGCTGCTGGTCTGTGGTCAGATTTTCCTCGACAGGCAGGGATGTGACTTCCAGCACAACACAGACGTTCCACGGAGCCCATTTGAAAGCTAATTTAATGATTATAGGGGTAATGGCCGAGATAATCGTGACATAAAATGATCATATCGTCCCATGCCTGCTCACCATGCGGGCATAAATATAATCAGGTGTGGAACAGTCTGCTCACGCAGCCCAGTCCATCCTACATGCAGCTCTATTAGAACTGTGGGTCCAACGCTGTGAGGGTAAAACTGCACGAGTTTGCAGCAGGTCACTTCTGCAAATGAGCTGATGTGCTACACCAGCCTTCCCTGGAAAAAAAAGAAAAAGAAAGGGGGGCGGGGGTGTCAAAACATCTACGAGTGCAGCCATTTTATCTGATCCCCGGCACAGGATGATGAATACATTTGTTACTGTTGCAGGATGGCTCACCCTCTTGCACAGTTATGTCACCACATTAGGAATTGGCCAGATATTGAATCATACGCTTGCTACAATCCTTGGAAGGCGCACAACACTGCAGCGTTACACTAATGAATTAGGCACAGACCCGTTCTCGCCTCTCATGAGCCAAATACTGTTCGTACACAGACAAAGATGCAGCGTGATGCGACTCCGAGCTCGATGTATAGTTTTACCAAACTGATCCCCTCCTAAGTTACTGATAGAAGCTTTTTTTTCCCCAAATGTCACGGACTTACTTGACGAACGCACAATTAACAACGCAGCGGAGAACTCTGTTTCCTCAAATAGAAATTTCCATCTACTGTCACAACACTGACCTCCTTCTGGCTCTGCTCCCTCGCTCTCCACTCCATGTGCCATCACCACCCACTTACTGCCTCCTCAGCGGGAGAAAGGTTAATACCCTGCTCCTGTCTGTGTCTGCTCTACCTTGTGTGTGTGTGTGCCGCACACACATATATGCAGCAGGATCTCTAGTTTCAGTTTCCTCCCCGTACAGCATAACAAAACCACATATAGACAGTGAATACAAACAACATAACAAGTTAACACAGCTGCTGTTGAAACTCTACGTGTGCACCAGGGCTGGCCAATACATCAATATCATAATGTTCTCGTGATATGAGACTATATAGTGCTACATATTGGATATTGCTTTATTGTGATTCACAATTAACTGTTGTTTCTCCCTGATTTTAAAGGCTGCATTACAGTAAAGTGATTTTATGAACTTACCAGACTGTCATACTGATGACTGCTGATCAAATATCCGATTGAGTTAACATTATTTAAGCCATCCCTACAATATTGTCGCAATACCGATATTGAGGTATTTGTGCGTAGTATTAATAAAGTGCTTTTGAGGTGATCTCAGAATATCAAGATATATCAGAATCAGAATCAGAATCAGAATTCCTTTATTGTCCCGCAAACGAGGACATTTCTTTGTCCCAGCAGCCAAAGGACAGCAAATATTACAATAAACAATAATAATAGTAAAAAAGAAACAATATTATAAAGAATGTAAGAAATAGGATGGACTCGTATATATATAAAAACATAATATCGTACAATATAAACATGTTGTTATAAACATTGTGGCAGTCTATTGTTATTTACAAATAATATATATGGGTATTAAAACATTGTCCAGATATATTGTGTATCACAATATTATTTAAAAGCCATGTCACCCAGCTATATTGTGTATAAACATTCGTATGTAGAAAATATAGCGAAGATAATCCTTAATTATTCTGTGCAAAAGGAGACATTCAAACACTTTACACAGGAACACAATACGAGCTACATTAAAGGGTCACCAGGTACTTGAAAGTGATAATTACATATACTTATACATATAAGGGGATAGACCGATTCAGCATTTTTCAGATTATCAGTACCTGTTTTTATTCTGTCAGATTTCCTGTAAAATAAGCTAATTTAAAAATGTGCTACTGATGATGCAGCATCCTCTCACAGGATGTCCCGCCCACACCACTATCTGATTGGTAACACGTCACAATTAATAGCCTGTAAACAATAAAATGAACTGAACCTGCAAAGTAACTCGTAAATTAATTCATCAAATGAATGCTGCGGAGAGGAAGTTTAAAGTAGCAGAAAATGGAAATACTCGAGTAAAGTATCTGAAAATTGTGCTTGACACAAAGATTTTAACACAGATGAACATTTGTCCCAGATGTGTCTGTCAGTCTCCCTGATTTCTAATAATCTGAATCATTATCACTTTATTTCTAATATTAGCAAATATTGTAGGAATACCAGGACTAAAAACTGCATTTTTTAAAGACTAATTTGGACACTGACTCAAAATAAGACACAAACATTATCAAGGCAGATAAAGGATCATTTGTGTGTTTTAAAAAGGTTTGGTAACAACATTGGAGTTCTGTGGCAACACAAAGTGTTAGTAGTAGTATAGCTGGATTCATTCAAACATGGCCGACAGTGACAGAGAGGACTGGCGGGTCTATTTGGCTCGACGTCTGATGAAGCATCCTTTAAAAGATGGATTTTATCATTAGCAGGGCAGATTTAGAGACTTGGGGGCAAGAGGCAAACACCATCTTTGATGTTGGCAGTAATAGAAGAAAAAATCACTTATTTTCTAAGTAAATCTATAGTAAAAGTATTTATATAGCACAGTCAAAGTCCTGCATTCAAATGTATACTTAAAGTGAAGCGTGAAAGAGGAATTATCAGCACAATGTACTCAAATGTACTTAACGTCTGTTCAAGTGGAGCTTTCAATTGTAATATAACGCTGGAAAGTTTCATAAATTAGTAAAACGTTGTGTTTTAATTGTTATATTTTGTAAGTAAGTGAGTCGTATCCAGCTGAGTTGAATATTTTGTACATGCTGTGGCGCTTTAGTGACAAAATTCAATATTTTTCACATCCAAACATCATGATGAATTTAAAGCTGTTGGAGCTCGTTTTGTTTGGGCCCCGGGCAGTCGCCTGCCTCGCCTCATGGTGAAGTCTGTTCCTGATCATTAGGATTCATAAATGGGACGTGTGTTACCTGTTCAGCATCACGTGACGTTGTCAGAACATACGACCTGGCGTCAGGAGCAGGTGCTGTGAGCGTCGGGGGTTCCCAAGAAAGTGGAGCTGAGAATTAAAACGATGATTGACCTTGTTGGATTTATCTGCACCGCTCACCTGGCGGGAATGTGAATTTGAGCCTTGCTCGTGGCAGTAATGGATTTTTAAAGCCGACGAATACTTCAAAAAAATTCTGAAATCGACATAGCAGAAGGTATTCCCTTTTCACAGCTATATTGATAATAATATACACGTTGGTTACCAAATGATGCTACAGAGTTATGCCCTCGCGAACAGTGAACTTATTATTCTTAACTCCCCTCTACACTGATACTCAGACGTGATGAATTACTCTAATAACTGCGCCGCTGCAGAGAGCTGGAAACAAGGTAGTGTGTAGTGTGCTGCTGCCGGACAAATTATGTAATGATGATATTGTATCAACGTTACAGCTTTTTTACTGCATCATGAACTGTATTTTCCGAGCAACGCTGGCCGACATTTATGCTGCAATAAATTGTGATTCCAATAATACTGTGATGTCTTAATGAGGCGTGAGGTTTTTTCACCATCTGCTTCTACAAGCAGACGCAAAGAATGGATTTAAAATCCTCTTTGACGAACATGACTCGTCCAGTCAGCACTGAGGAAAAACCTTACGTCGACACAATGTCAGCGTCTCGGGAATCAGAACAGTCACACAATATATTTGCGATTTGTACAATGATTTGGATCGCTCTATGAATACAATGCGCCCTGCAGGTGGAGGACACCGTAATCCGCCGATTTGCGTTAAAAAGGACAACATTCAACACATTATTTTGGCTATAAAACATCTGCCGAGTGAGAAAAAGGCCATTATTCTGAAGGATGCCCAGTGTGCAGACTGCAGACACACAAATATACAGAACAAGACCCCTCATTAAAGCGGCTCAGCAACATGTTACCGCACTCGTGTCTCCATTGCATCTTTTCCAGGCTGTGCCACAGCTAATGTCTTCTCCGAATGTGACATTTGCCACCATGGGGGTTGTTAACGCCGTACTA
Organism: Diplodus puntazzo; assembly: GCA_963678695.2. Classification (NCBI taxonomy): domain Eukaryota; kingdom Metazoa; phylum Chordata; class Actinopteri; order Spariformes; family Sparidae; genus Diplodus; species Diplodus puntazzo. The sequence continues at coordinate 7,303,466 of OZ023160.1, read as the reverse complement.
CCCCGATGCTAGTGCGTCTTGCCTGCGCTGGCTGCAGGCTTACGGAACGAAAAAGCACATAAAGTTCACGGCTGAATAATTGATAGTGCGTTGGATGGGTCACAGGGTGGCAGCGAGGATGAGGAGGTGGAAGTGGAAGGCAAATGCCAGCAGATGATCACTACACTCACCTCAGCCTGTGAGGGCTTGTTAGCAGCTGAATAGCTCTCTGCTACACCGAGATATCCAGATAATGAGATTTGGGTAATGAACCGAGGTTATGTAATAGTCATATTCCATCGTCTAACTACAGAGGGTTTTTTAATTTAGACTGGAGAAATAATGGTCTTCTTCTCAATTGCTGCGATAACTTATTTTCAAAGGGGAACTTTAACAACAACATTACATTGCAATTAGAGCGCTTACACAAGAACCGCAGGAACACGAGCAAAAGCGGGATAAAAACACAGTCAATAATCCAAATAGTCTGCGCTGAAGATGGGATAAAGTTTTGTTGCCGCGACAATAACTTTGTCTTTTTCTTTTTCCTTTCTAACGAGTCGTTAACCTCTGGCTATAGCGTCCCTCAAAAGGACTCGTCGATATCAAATGATGTTCGCAGATGCATCGCTGAAAAACATAATGTTCATTTCAGAGAAGGACATAAATGAAAAACAGCCGTGTGATCATTCAGTTTAACTATAAAGGCTGAAAGGCCATTGTGTGTGATTTTATAGCCGTGTGTGTGTGTGTGTGTGTGTGCAACGTCGCATGTCTTTGTGTGTCAGGGACGTGAACAGAGGGCTCAAACAGGTGTGCAGGGAGTCCAGTCTCTCCCTGATCTACAATAACTACATCACTGTTTCCACTCTTGAAATGAAAGCAAATAAAATCAGCCATGATTGATCCGCCTGCCACATTTTTTGCTGATTTCTCGAGGCAGCCTCTGTAGCATTTTATAGACTTGGCCGAGGAGGGCAGGCAGAAATGAAATGGTCTATGGATTAGCAGAGGTGGTTACAGAGCACAGTTGCACACCGCTTGTGTGCGCAAGCCCAGTAAGCATGGAGTTATTGATTAGCAGGTCACAAAGCATCGAGGTATCTAGGTTAAGACCGGACTAAATGTGATTAAAACACCAGAGGCAGTCCAGGCACTCTAGATGAGAAAAATTGTCAAAATGAGGAAGGAAATATTAAAAACCCTTTATTGCAGTGGCCTTTTAAAAATGATTTAGCCACTATTATAAAAGCTTTTTAATATTTCCTTCCCAGCAGGAAGGGTCATTACGTGATTGACTCTTGATTTTTGAGGCCAGGCTGTCGTGCTGGTTGTATTGGAGCCAATGGGAGATTTGTGGAGAAACTCACTAAAACCCAACAGATCTACCTCGTACGACTTCTAATGAAGTAACGCCTCCAGAAGATGAAAGAACAAAACTTCAGAGAGTCGGTTAACCACTGATTTTTTTGCCCCAAATGATTGACAGGTTGATAAGACTGTGATCAAACGGGGCAGGTCCGACTGATTTCTGCTCACGAGACTGCAGCTACACCGCGAACAGAAACCTCTCCTTCACAAAGACGCGGAACGAACAATGTGCCGTTGAAGAAATCAGTGATTGGATGTAGATATGTTGGGTTTTTCGTGTGTTTCTCCATGTTTCTCCCATTGACTTCAACACAGCTGACACCACAATCTGGCACCAAAGCCAGATTCAGTGACGTAATGACCGTTCCTTCTCTTTAAAGTTCCTTGGTTTTGATACGTTTTCTTCTTTGGGTTGCCTGGATTGCCTCTGGTTTTTGGAAGTACTCTTCTTCCCATTTTCCGGAAGCTCCCGACACAATTTAAAGGTTTTATATGTCAGAATTTGCCGCCTGACAAATTCATATTCCAAACTAACCTGTGGGGCGGCATATGGAAAAATCCCAGTCCCTCCCAGACGAAGACGGTGAATATGGTCAGCTTTTTACCTGCGCAACATCCAACAGTGTGAGCAAGTTGGCATGTTTCCCCTCAGAGCAGCCCTGTGCCTCAGTGCAGCCTCACAGAGCAGCTAGCATGGCTGCAGATTTATAATGTTGCTCTACTTTTTACTGCGCTGCCACTGCTGCTGCTACACACGGCACATTACCAACTGCATTTACTCTATGTGACCTGCATCTACTCTCTATCTATCTCCAACTCTACATAATGTTTTATTCCTTACGTTTTACACACTAGCTTGATTTTTTTTAACCTTCATTCATGTTGCATTCATATCAAAGTCGGACCTCTTATTACCGGACTACCCTGGTAATTCATTAGGCATGCTGCACCTTGATTAATATGCATCTATATTCAGTTGGTTGCAGTGGTCTCATTAGATGCTGTGTTCAAGGATTGTAGTGCAATTAGTTTAAACGGGTCAAATATAACTACAAACATGTTAATTAATCAATTAGTGGATGCTTAGATATATTTATTTAATGAAACAGCAACCTAAAAAGGTTTTTTCGTGCATCTTCCAGTAGTGTGCAGTGGAATAAGATGCTGCGCAGCACTTCAGCAAACGTCAAACGGAGGAAAAGGACTCAAACACACTGATTAATTTGCAAAAAGAGAATAGTTTCAACACACATATAGCTGTACAACTGCTATTGGATAATTGATTGAGCAGGAATTAAAATCGATTGGATAATGGATCCGAGAGTGGGAGTTGCCATAGTCAATATCCAAGTGCCAACCTCCATTCATTATAATCACATCAGAGCACAGATATACTGTAGTTTAAAGTTACAAGAAGAAATGGATGAATAAGTCTCCACAGTTGAAACACTGCTCTGTTTGTATCTGTTTGTGAGTTTCGTGAAAAATTTAATTGGCTTGATTTTGCATTTTTGCACCATTAATGGCTGCAAGTCAATCAGCGCAGCCCCGCTCCTTTGTTATCTTTTTAAATTAACTTTTAATTAACCAAAAAAAAAGCCCAAACATAATCTTGTTTGGGCTTCTAAATTTTGTCAATTTACAGCTTTTATTTGCTTTATAGGTAAAGTGAATAGTTGGATATAACAATGTCCAACAAAACAAGCAATTTGAAGATGTCACCTTGGGCTTCAGGAAACTGTGATGGCTTTTTAAAAATGAGTTTGTGACATTTAATAGACTAAGTGATTATTGGATTAATAGAAAAAAGGATAAACAGATTATTCGATTATGAAAAAATCATTAGCGAGCCAGAAATGTAAAGACCTATGATGCTTTTTTTCCTTTCCTTCAGTGTTTTATATGTGTTCTTGTGCATGTAAAAGGTCAAGACCACCAACAGAAGCTCCTCTTTCCCACAAAAATACCGCTCTGAAACGCCACATCAGTATTCCAGTCTTTAATTCGGTGACATCACGTGACATGCCATTTGCATAATTTATGTCCAACAGCCAGTTTGGCACAGAAGAATTAATTTAGCAGAGCTGCTCTGTTGTTGTTAGCGATGCCGGCTCAGGCGTGTGTGAGCTGACCAATCAGAGCAGACTGGGTATTCAGGAGGAGGGGCCTTAAAGAGACAGGAGCTAAAACAAGAGGGAATACAGAGCTGCAGCAGTATGACAGTATGAGAAAACCGATGTGTTTGTTGAGAATTAAAATATGTAAATCTGTTCAAGAAGTAACCCAAAATAAAATTATGAACCTGAAAATTAGCATTTTTTTTTCTCAAGAGAATTTGGCCTAGTTTTAATGTCGAGCCACTTTTATTAGTTTAATGTTATTGTTGATTGTTTATTATGATAATATATGTTCACATAGTGTTATATTAGTCAAGAAACTTATCAGAGGTTTTGAACTTTTATAAAAGCAGAAATATATATTTTTTCCATAATTGGAGAAACAAGCTGCTCTCAGAGGAAAATAATAAAAAATTCTTCCCTAAAACTCCAAACTGCACCTTTAACTAAGAAAATAATTCACAGATTAATCGACATTGAAAGTACGAAAACAGTGGGACAGATTCACGCATTACATTATTGCTCTCAACATCAGTTTGATTATTTTATGTTAATCATCAATCAATCGATCAATCATGGATCAATATAAGAGAATTCCTCATCATTGATGTTGTGATGGATATTGATTTTCTCCATGTGCTCAGCTGTCTGCAAAAAACTAATTTAATGTTTACTTGCAGAAAACTAATCTGTCTCTCTGAGTATCGAATCGTTTTTTAAGCTGGCCTTTAACCCTGATGATGTCCGTACGTGCCCACATGTATTGATTTAAAGGGGCACTGCATAGTTTTGGAGAAGAAATTAAAATAGTTTTAATATCTACAATGTTAATGAGCTAATAATACGAGGCCAAACATATTTATTGTTTCCATAACTGAATAAACAAGTAGTTTTCAGAGGAAAATAATGTCCACAGAACACTGTTTGAAGCTAGAAAAGGTGGCAGGGTCCGCCACATATAAACAAAAACAAAACAGATGAATTTGTGTCGTCCTTCAAGTCAAGTATACACTGTAATTTTAGCCCGTTTTGACCCGATTTTTGAGCCGCATGACTCATTTTAGATAATTTCAGCTTCGTCGGGTGTCGTTTTCTGTGCAGTGTAGAACAGAGAGCGAGGACCAATCAGCTGCTCCTGAATGGCCGTAGGACGATTGGATGACGCCGGCTCTCACACAGTTGAAGCAGAGCCACGAGTCGATTCCCAGATGTCGGTGCCTTTTTTGCTCACTGCGCCTGCGCGAAGTGGCAAACATTAGCATCTGAAAACGCCGTGGCAACACGACGATGGACAGAAAATATGGAGGCCGGGTTGGCCGAGCTGTGATACTGTGATACTGTCCACGTCCTCTGAGCTGTCTTTGAGTCCATTTGGACCAGCTTCTCTTTTTGTTGGAGGTTTAAGGATTGCACAGATGATGAAGGCTTTGTTAGCATTGTTGCTAATACCTGCCTCAGAGCTTTCAAATGGATCTTTATTGTCTAATGTCAATATCGACAGTCCGCTGGGGCCGACAGGCTGTTTTTACACTACACAGTGTGAAATCTCAAGTCGCCGCTCGACGATCGAGCACATTAATCATGAGCTTTGGCTTTACGACGCAGATGATTAACTTGTACAGTATGAGCTGGAATTAACAACAACATTTCTAAAATCATACAGTGTATAACCAGCTTTAGGTCAGCTTGTTTGTTCAGTCATGAGAACAAAGATAGTTTGTTTGTGTTGTTTGTTTGGCACAAAGAAATCTAAAGTCAGTGAAGATCTTTCTCTTCTGATTAAAAGTTCTTCCCCAGAACTACATACTACACCTTTAACCGAGAAAGTAATTCACAGATCAATGAAAATATTCGTGAACATTTGAATAGTTTCTTGCATCACATTATTGCGCTCAACTTCACTTTGATTATTCTATATCATGTTGTGATTGATATTGATTTTCCCCCCATAAGCTCATCCGCCTGCAAGAAAACTAATTTAGTGCTTAACTCACAGAAAACCAATCCGTCTCTCCGCGTATGAAATAATTTAAAGTTGGCCTTTAACCCCGGTGAGGTCCGCGCACGTCGCCCACATGTATTGATTCAATCAGAAATCGGCTATGGATGCGGCGGAGAGGCAACAGTGTCAGCCAGCAGCTGCAGCACGTGGGAGGAGAGGAAGTCAAAAAGCAAAGAAGAAAATGTGACAAAATGAGGCTGTGTGGGACTCTCGTGGAATGGATGTACTCTTTAAGTTAAGCTCAGCGTGTAACTCATTAGAAAATCTTTGAGGAGGATTTTGCCCAGAGCCCCCTCCCAACCACTCATCCCTCTCTCTCTCCTGTCTGCCCCCCCTCTCTCAGCATACATTTCTCTCTCCCTCTTTTCTCTCTCCTCTCCCATCTTCTCTATCTCCTAGCTCTCTCTCTCCTCCCCTCCTCTCTCTCCCCTCTCTATCATCTCCCCTCTCTCTATCATCTACTCTCTCTCTCCTCTCTCTCTCTTCCACCTCTCCATCTCCTCTCTCTCTCTCTCTCTCTCTCTCTCTCTCCCTCTCTCTCTACTCTCCCTCCCTCTCTCTCTCTCTCTCTACTCTCCCTCTCTATATTTACTCTCCCTCTCTCTCTCTACTCTCCCTCTCTATCTTTACTCTCCCTCTCTCTCTCTCCTCTCCCTCTCTATCTTTACTCTCCCTCTCTCTCTCCTCTCCCTCTCTATCTTTACTCTCCCTCTCTCTCTCCTCTCCCTCTCTATCTTTACTCTCCCTCTCTCTCTCTCCTCTCCTCTCTCTCGCTCACACTCAGCCAGCCGGTGCTGCAGTGGATCAGACGCAGAGCTCTGGCGCGCCTGCATTTCCGCGGCAAATGGTTTCATCTGTTGGAAATACTGCCGCGTTACCAGGAGGGAGATGTAGCCCGCTGTCCCCGCTGCTGCAGCTCGTTTGACCCGATCCGTTCCGTTCCGTGCTGTGCTGCAGCCTCCTCCAGCCTGGTCGCGCGTCCTTTTCCTTTTTTTTTTTTTTTCTTCTTCTGTTGTTGTTGTGCGTAAAAGTCGTGAGCGACGGACGCGCTGTCAAATATTCACGAGTGACTTTCAGCCAAAGACGCGTGGAAAAATGAGTCGGATCGTTGCGAAACTTGACTGATGAGCATCCCGAGGCGCGGAGTGAAGCCTGACTGAACTCTGCTTGACTTTGTCCGGGAGATATCGAGCACGCCATGTATAATTAACCATGCATTATGCCAAATTATACGCGGGCTAAATCATTTTAACTCCAGTCGCTGAACTCTTGCAATTAAAAGTAAATAGTTGGCTTACACAACACCTGCAAAGCTCCGCGTACAACCCTCGGACACGTGTTGAGTTCACTTGAATTCCAGTTGCGCGTAAAAAAACCCCCAACCTTTTCCCGGGTTAATTAGCGTCCTCCGGTTCAACTCACCTTGAGCCATGCCGCTGGTTAGCAGAAGTCCCCCGCGGGTGAGTCGCGCAGCCCGCGGGCATGCGATGTTCTTCCGGGCATCTCTCATCGTCCTTCTCCTCCTCTGGCCACGGCCATCCGCAGGCAAGAAGAAGCTGTACATCGGAGCGCTGTTCCCCATGAGCGGCGGCTGGCCGGGCGGTCAGGCGTGCATGCCCTCCGCTCAGATGGCTCTGGACCTGGTGAACAACAGGAGCGACATCCTGCCCGACTATGAGCTGGAGCTCATCCACTACGACAGCATGGTGAGTGCATGTGGAGGAGAGTCAGAGGAGGTGCGCACTTAAGAGACGTGCGGTGTCAAGTCAGTGAGGGATCTGATGATCTGCCTCTCCAATTATCAGGAGGGGATGCTGAGCCCGCTCAAGTGTTGCAGAGCTTCATGTTTGTCATCACGCTGTGTTGTTTTCTGACTTATTTTTATTTCTCAGGTATGTTATATTTTTACCTTTTTTTTTTTTAAAGGAACACCTGCCTCTTTCTTCCCCAAGTCAGAGCTTTTTCCTCAAAGGTCACCCGGCTGATAAATAACCTGACTCTGGGACTCAAAGGGGGGGCTGCCATGCCATGCTCAGAGCTGGTTTGTGCTAAATGAACAAACACACCTCCTGCTTGTTGCTCATCAATCATTAATCATGGTGGTATTTTAAAATGTCAGCATTATCAACCGCTATAAATCCAATATCCGGCCCCCGACCGCTTTCATTTCCCCTCGCTGCCCCATTTTTACCACCCACTACTCCTGACACACACTTTAATCAAGAAGCACATTATTTATTACTGTAAAAAAGGGATTTATTTGCGCCTCCTTGCTGCATGTCCTAGCTGATATTCTGAAAGTTTCATCCCCCTTCCCCCCCCCAAAAAAAGGGAGGCGTTTTTCTCAAGAATGGCACGAGTGGAGACACAGGAAAACAATTACTGGATATCCCCTCTGTCGCCTCTCCTGAGGGTTATTATCAATCATGCTGCAGGACAGATGCCTGCCTGGAGAGCGGCCGGGGCACCAAACAGTTAACTGTACCGGGACTGGTTAGAAAATTTGCTACGAGCTTTATTCTGATTGGTGTACACGGCTCTGCATTGGAATCCTGTTAAACAGAATAGCAGAGAGAGAGAGAGTGTGCGTGTGTGTGTGTGTGTTTGTGTGTGTGTTTGTGTGTGTGTGTGTGAGAGAGAGAGAGCGAGAGAGGGAGAGTTGGCATGGCAACACAGTTACTCTTGAAGCAAACCACAGAAACAAATAAGGTTTCAGCTCTGTGGAAATATGTGTGCAAATTCATGTACTGGATCGACGCAGAGCCGATGCACGCTTATTCGCATTCTGTTAAGCATACACCTTGTTCTTCTGCAATCAAATGCTGAACAGATCAAACGCGTGTGTGTGTGTGTGCGAGTGCGAGCGTCTGTGTGTGTGTTTTGCGCGTCTGTGCGTCCTCTGATTACAAGTGTAGTGAAGCAGGCAGCTGCAGATGTAGCTGCCATAAACATAAAGATAAAGCAATTGCATGAGCAGATTTCATAGGGATTGGAAAGCATCGCTCCTCGTGCTTCAGGAGTCGCTGGCGCCTCGGGCTCGGAGAGGAAGATGCAGATCCTTTGAATAGAGCGGCTCAAAGAGGCTGGTGTAACATTGTCTGAGTGGCGCTGGTTAATTCCTTGAATTAAGTCAAGGAGGGGGGATTTTATTGCTTCTGCTCTGGGTACAGTGCCTCCTTTTCTTCTTTTTTACCCTCTGATTGCAAACATTTATCACCTGGCTGGAATAGTAATGAGGATCTTACCCTCTGAGAGGCGGCAAAGCAATTATAAGAAGGGGATTAATTAGCCCTCATATTTACATCCCGTTATTACGACTCACTTCTCATTCTTGTTTGGTCAGAGGACAAATCTCCAGCTTGCAAGCTCTTTGTTTAACTGTGAGATTAAGACAAGGGCGTAACTGGCCCTTTGTTTGCTGGCGTCTTAAGATCAATGCTCGAGAGGCGTAATTATGCGGCGGACTCTCTTGACCTGAATTTATCATGATCGGGAAACTTTTACTGCATCTTTTGAGTCTTAACGGCAGTGTTGAATGCGAGGCGTGCTAAAAAGTTGGCAAACAGGTACCTAAACACACACATGTGTGTCTGTGACCATTAGGGTTGCGAGTATCAAGCGTTGTCCTCAGCTTGTTCAACATCATACAATATTCATGAAGCTCAACACTTAATCCCAGCCTGTCCTTTTAATGGATGCAGATACCCCGTGGTAGCAGAACGGCTTGTTTCTCTGGCTATTCTGGCGACAGCATCAGACTATTTACAGCCTTCTGAGATCCACACACACACTCACACACACACACTGACAGACGTGTACACACACACACACACACCACACACACAGGCACACACTCTCCGCGCAGGCCGTTGCCATGGATATATCAAAGCCGAGACTGCAAACTTTGATCAATTATTAACAGTGATGGAGTGAGACAGTGGAGATACAGAGAAATGGTGAAACAAGGTGCTTCCCTCACTTCCGCCCTTTATTTTAATTGGCAGCCGTGACACAATTATCCCTCCCCGCTGTGGCAGAACCAGTTTTCATCACTGGTCCTCGTGCGTGTCCACTGGCATACAAGCCCCGAGTGTAGTGCCAGACGTGATTATGAGGAAATTAGGAGATGTCGCTGAGCACGCTTTGAGATTCAATACATAGGCTGTCCCACGGGCCCTTATCTTATCCCCTCTTTACACCCTTTTTATATTATTCAATCTGGAGTGTAATTAGAGAGTGTATTATGAGGAGCCAGTATCTCGTCCCTTTATTCCCAGCCCAGGGAGCCTTTCGGTTTCTTTAAAGGTTCTCGCAGGCTGAGTTTGACTGATTGGAAGGGCCACGTCGGCGCGTTAACGTCAACACTGATATTGGCTCGGGGAATTTCAGCACAGAGGACGGCGACAGAGGTGGTGCGCCTCTGTCATGAATGTGTGTAAGTGCAGCCGTTCGAGCGCATTTTTATGACTGTGTACACACACTTGCATTAATCTCTGTGTCTGTGTGTGTCTGGGAGCGGCATCGAGGGCCGCCAACCCGGGCGCTCTCATGAGCCAACAGAGAAAGCCAGAAATGAAAGTGGAAATGGTGATGACCCCAGAGGGTTGTAGAAGACAGACCTCCAAGAATAGCAGAGATTCCTCAGCCTTTATTGCATACCTGCCAACACCCCTGTTTTCTCTCTGTTTTTTTTGTTTTTTTCAGGAGGGAGACTGTGTGCTTATTCACCTCTTACTGCACCGTGTTCCCATTTTGTTACCGAGGGTTTCGTTCCTTTACGCTCGTAGAAACAACTTGAATGAAAGGGAGGCTCAGCTGCGGAGCCTGGTGCTGTTCTGCACTTGTGTTGGAGAATAGACCCCCTTCATTATAAGGTACCTTGAGTAACTCTTAAAGGTAAAGCAAGCGAATTTTTTTCAAGTCAGCTTCAAGCTGTTGCTCCTCTGTTTGCTCTTACATTTAAGTTGAAACAGGAAAGAAATCCCACCCCAAGCGTTTCCAAGTGGTATTATTGTTGAGCGCTGCAGTCGCAAAGACAACCAGCTCGCTTCAACACGAAACAAACCCTGAGTTTATTCATTCATGTAGTCTACAAGTGGTGCGGAGTCTGCTCAAAACATGCAATTCAAAATGTGCTTTCGAGAAAATCAAGCAATGAAGCCTGACGCTGTGCTTCCTTTGGTACCAGTCCTCCACGTTGAAATATCCTCTGGGTCCTCGAACGTTACAGATGTTACAGATGCAGATTGTCTTGTAGGGCTGTCACTATTTCCAAAAATCAGGACTGAACAAATTCGTAAGGAAATGACAATTTGTTCCTTTTCTCAATTTGAGTCCTCGATCTTATTAACAAAACAACGTAACGTTAATGTTAGCTTAGTTTACTGATAGGTCAGTAGGACCGTATGCCAAACTGGCTGGACAGTGTGATTGGCTCATAGGCTTTACATTTCAAACAGGTAATCACAGCTCGAATATGAACTTTTCACCCCACGTTTGAATGAATGATTGGATTTCGACTAAAAAGTAGCAGCCCTACGATCTGGTGATGTGAGTGGTTAACAGATCCAGTCTTGAGCAACGCTTTAGGGGACGCATGATGCAATATGCACATGAATGCTGGAAGCAGTGAAGCGTCATTGTGGGGTAGTGACAGGAGTCACTAAGCACATTATCAGCAGCGGGAAGAACAATGAGACTACAAGTCTAATGTGTGCCATCTAGTGGCAGTAACCTCCGAGCTGGACCACGACAACCAATTAGAGAGGCCGTCCCGAAACAGCTGACGTCGCGCTGAGCCATGGCCCCGCTGCTGCACAGAGCGGTGTTCATTGTTCATTCAAAAACGTATTAACACCGAACATGGTCCGTGTACGAAAGTGTCCAAATGACACCAAATTCAACACTGCACATCCTCAGCAACGAACCTGCCGAGTGTAGAGAATATCAGGTGAACCATTCGCAAAAAGTATGAATAACAAAAAGAGGGGGAGAGCGGGTCCTCTAGTGATCAGTAGGTCGCTGGTTCGAATCCCAGCTCCCCCTCGCTGATCTGAGTTGCATGTCGAAGTGTCTTTGAGGAAGATACTGAACCCCGAATTGCGCCTGATGTCCAGCTGGCACCTAGCATGGCAGTGTATGAATGTGTGTGTGAAGGGGTGAATGTGGCAACTATTGTAAAGCGCTTTGAGTGGTCAGTATACTGGAAATGCGCTGTATAAGTCCAGGTCCATTTACAGACAGACAGAGATTCCTTGCTTAATAGTTAGACGGAGCCAGAGAGCAAATAGAAGTGGTGCCAGGCTGACTGGATCGCCAGCCAGCCGTCATTTTCATGCCCAGTGGCAGACGAATTGCGAAGTGAAAATGAGGTTTTTAGGGAACTGATTTCAACCCCAGATTGTGTCATTATTCAATACATATAAAAAGCTGCGTATTTTAGAGGTGATGATTTTGATTTACGTTTTAAGGGTGTTGGCCCGCGAGTGATTGGGTTTTAGCTTCCATTTATCATCCAATAAAACCGTTTATTTTCCTTTTCTTGATAGAAGCTCTGCAGACGAGCCTGCCTCTCTGTCTATATTTAACCCTGGCAGTCCACACTGTCGCCAGGTTTGTTCCAATTAAAAAAGATTAATTCAACATACAAAACGTTCTGATTATTTCTTGCCCGACACAACTTTAATCTGTAAAAAAATAATATTGACTCAAACAAGTGGATGGACTTCATTAACCTCCACAGGGTCCGAATCTGCACTTTTTGCATTTAAATCCAATGTCAAGACATACAATATAAAATGGAACATGTATAGAAACAACCATTACTTAAAGCTGTGATGTTGGATGGTAAATGATGAATTGATTAAATCATTTAAAGATGATCAGCGTAGGCGCTGGAGTTCCGCTCATATGGTTAAAACACTTTAACACCAGAAAGCTAACAAGCTTCTTCTCAGCATGCAGTCAGCCCACAGCCACGGCGACAGAGAACACAAACAACCTTCGGGAAGGAGAGTATTTAAAAAACGGTCTGTGCTTCAGTCTGTGCCTCTCCCTCACACGAAGATAACACAGCAATTTGTTTTACGAGGAACAAGCAGCAGCGATTTTTACACCAGGAGCACCAGAGAGGAGGAAGCGGTCTGTGAAATCAGCCGGTGCAGTGATTGATCGGGAGGAAAAGCTGCAGCCTCTCGGCACGGCACGGCACAAGGTTGCCTATTCCTCTGTGACATCGATAACGCGAAGCATCTCTCAGAGTCAGTGTTAATGCTGTTAACCCTGTGCATTGAAGATGGGCAGCAGTGCATGGAGACTGAGCCATTTTACAGGCACACACTCTAATTAACTAATTATTCAGAGTGGTCAGGTCAGGTTGATGTCAACATGTAATGAGATTCCCGGACAGATTGGATTTGTTGGTCAGTGAGTGTTTTTTTTAACAAAGATGTATAAGCCAGCTCTCCTAGCACTTCCTCTGCTGCAGATCTTTGGGTGATAAAGCCGTCCTGCTCTCTTCTGGTGGTGTGTTAAATTAGAAGAAATTAAACTATCTTTGATCTTTGGACCCCTGTGAGGAATTGGGGCGCCACATTTTTCAAGGATTTGTCCCACAGTTGGACTGCCAGGTGGCTTTGAAGGTAGAGAGATAACATGTTCAGGTGTTTTTTTTTAAAGCCTTGATTTCGGCGTTTTGGCCGCTGTCATCTTGGTTCTTCTTTTTAACCTTAAGTGATCGAATTTGGACAAGAGGGTGGAGCTGTGGAGGATATCCTGATTGGACACGCTGTGGTAGCAAACCAAGCTTTATCGTCTATTTCAATCTGATTTGGAAACATTATTTACAAAACGAGCATCGCGCTGTATTGACGAAGTTTGATCGAGCAACTGAGTGAATCATGAATGTATTAGGAAGATGCACGAGTTGCATTGTGGGTAATGTACGTGCCAGGGTTTTGACAAGGGAGGAGAATGCATGGAGTTAAAATAAAGATATATCTCAAGTTCTGCTGCATCAATTTTTATCTTCTTTCTTTTTTAAAAAATTGTCGATCGTGAGTCTGACAGTGTTATATTTAGCGGGAGTGCAAGGCTAAACTGATGGAGCAGTGTTTGCTCAGGTGCCAGACTGAGAGAACCTTGAATGGAGAATACTTGTTTTTATACACATTATAAATACACTATATTGCCAAAAGTATTGGCTCACCTGCCTGGAGAAGAATTTAAGTGAAAATACATTCTTAATCCATAGGGTTTAAAATCACTTCGCTCCACCCTTTGCAGCTATAACAGCTTCAACTCTTCTGGGAAGGCTTTCCACAAGGTTGAGGAGTGTTTATGGGAATTTTTGACCATTCTTCCAGAATCGCATTTGTGAGGTCACACATTGATGTTGGACGTGAAGGCCTGGTTCTCAGTCTCTGCTCTAATTCATCCCAAAGGTGTTCTATCAGGTTGAGGTCAGGACTTTGTGCAGGCCAGCCAAGTTCATCCACACCAAACTCTCTCCTCCATGTCTTTATGGACCTTGCTTTGTGCACTGGTGCACAGTCATGTTGGAACAGGAACGGGCCATCTCCAAACTGTTCCCACAAAATTGGGAGCATGGAATTGTCCAACATCTCTTGGTATGCTGAAGCATTCAGAGTTCCTTTCACTGGAACTAAGGGGCCTGAAATACAACCTAAACCATAATCCCCCCTCCACCAAACTTTACACTTGCAGTGCAGTCAGACAAGTACGGTTCTCCTGGCAACCGCCAGACCCAGACTCCTCCATCAGATTGACAGATGGAAGAAGCGTGTTTCGTCACTCCAGAGAACGCGTCTCCACTGCTCTAGAGTCCAGTGGCAGCAGGCTTTACACCACTGCATTCGACGCTTTTTTCAATTTCAATTATTTAGATGGGTGAGTGAATACTTTTGGCAATATAGTGTATGTTTTGTGGCTTTTTTTTTGCCGTTTTCGGATACTTATAGCGTAAGAGAGGATGACATGCAGCTAATAGCCCACACTGGAACTGAACCTGGGCCTGGTCTGCATGTGTCACCATGTAGAGGAGATTCAGCCTCTGTACATTCACATAGTGAGCACATTCTACCAGGTGAGCTGCCGGGGCGCCTGAGGTCAAAGCATTTGATCACATTTCAGCAAATGTGTATTTAAGAAGCTAAACTGTTTAAATACATGCATTGAAGCATCTCCTTTAAAGATTAAATCTCTTATGAAGAGTGAGTATTTGATGATAAGAAGCACTTTAGAATCAACTCACCATTGTATACTGAATGAAACAAGAATCAGAATACCAATCAATGCTCCAACCTTTAGACGGTATAAAGGCTCGAACTGACTGTTGCTTGCAGTAATGCAGCATTCTCCTCAACAACTGTAGGTGGCAAACGTCAATGGAGACTTGTTTTGAAATGTCAAAAAACAACCGAATAAATGCAGCTTGTCTAGAGCCAATCCATTCTGATTAATAAGAAAAGATGTTGTTTACACCTGCGAGGTGCGGTCCCGCTGCTGAAGGGGTGTGCGCTAACACGTTTAGCCTTGCAGCTACGGTGCAGATATCTGCTCAAAAAAGGGTGTAAATAACATCTTGTCAAATCAATGTGCGATCTCGTGGCTTCTGGAGACTTGAATTGCGCCGGACAAGGTGTAGAGGAGCCATTTTGTGTTTTCCTCAGTTGTTTATTTTCGTTTTAAAACCAGGCTCCATCTACTCCACTTGTTCCGGCGACACTGTTTTGCTGTTTTGTGGATTATGAAAATTCACCCGACTTTCAGTCTGCATGGGGGCGAGTAGATAATGACTGAATATTCATTTTTAGGTCCTCTAATCCGTCCCGGCTTTCACCCTGTAGCCCAAACGTGGCTCTAATCAAAGCTATCTTTTAGTGCAAATAAGTGCCAACATGACTTCAATGGTAAGCTAATGGACAGGGTGCGTTGAACTGTTTCCAATGGCCCTCGGTTTAAAAGTCTTTGTACGCTTGTTAGAGCTAATTAGGTCAGGTGATGCAAAAGTTGTCACAGCCCAGCTCTTAGATTTGGGACAAAAAAAAAGGGAGACCAGGCGAGTTTTCAGGCTGTGCACGAGCATATTTATCCACAAAAACATAAAAAAGGGAACGTGTAAGTCAGTAATCACTAATGTAAGTATGTGTGGGTGTGTGCAAACGTCTGCAGCAAATAAACCAGACCAGGATGGAAGAGGGGATCTCTGGTGTGTGGGGGTGGCGGTGAGTTTTATAGAGAGAAGCACACGGGGCTCAGGTGCGTCTCATAAAGTCCTCCTGACCTTCATCCTACAAAACAAAGCAGAGGCAGTAAAACAGACACAGAAGCCCCTCGTGGAAAGGAGGGGTCGTGACAAAGGTGCAGACAAAGATTGATACAAGAACGGTCGCAGGTTTCGATCACAGCTAAAACTCAGCTGTGCCTTTTGTCTGCCGTGCCCTTTTCTTCTGATTCGGTCACCTCCACAGTTTTATTTCCCGGTGGGTGCCCGAGCTGCCCGAGCACCCACCGGATCAGACGCAGGAGATGTCACGGAGGCTGTGACCTTGGCTCTCCGCAGCCCACAACGATCACCTTGATGACGGTTTGTTATTCGGCCCCAGAGACCCGCTTTTTCACGGCAGACGTTTTTGACTCGTCACAGGTGGAATTTATATCATTAATGATGGATGCGTTCTATTTAGGTGGGCTGGTTTGAGGGGCGGTGGTGTTGTGCGTGCTCACTCACTGACACGTCTCACAGGGACGCTCGCCCCTCGAGTCCATCAGGCGCGTGTCTGTTACCTGGAGTGTGCGATGCTGTTGTGTTCCGTCCTCCACACAGCTGCACATCCCACCGGGAGCATCTCAGAGGCGGAGCGTCACGTCTGCCTGATGTTGCTGTTGACTCGCTCAGATTGTGTTTATTTTGTCTTTTTTTTTTTTTCCTTTTCATTGTTTGTGTGTTATTGTTAATATTTTCACCTTGATTGTGCTGTAGATTCAGAATCTGCACGTGGGTGTTATATTTTGAATGCAGCTGCGGTCCGCTTCTGTCTAAAAAAAAATGGACCCGGCGCATATTCTCAGAACGGACTTCTGGGACGCTGCTGAAATGTGCCGTGGTGCAGCCGGTGGACACGCGAGCGTTGTCTAGAACAGCTGCAATAGGCTCCGGCAACTGTGGCCCGGCCCAGTAGAATCTGGGGGGGTTAGGCCCCATCCACGCGTACACAGGTTTTTCTTAAAAGGAGGGTTTTGGTTTTGTGTTTTGGCCTTTTGTACACAACGTAAACAGTGTTTAAAGTCACTGAATACTGAGCTTTTGGAAACCTCTTTCTAGGGAGAAGATACTCAGAAATGCATATTTTGGAGATTTTGTTTTTCAGTGTTTGTAGCATCATTGTGAAAAGTGAACCCGGAGCACGTGTTATGATATCGGAGCATTCGAGTTAGTACGAATGGATGTTTATAGACATGCAAACATAATAGAATGATGATAATAAAGAGACGAGAACTGCTGCTCACAATGTTTTGCTGATAAATTATCCAGGAGGATTCTGTGGAGAGCCGTCACGTTTCACCGCCTCGATCGCTATGTTTTCTGTAGCCAAGCAACCGAGCGGAGTGCACAATCTGAGCATGCTCAGTGTGCGTTAATGGCCATGAGATGTGTGTTTTCAGGTGTGTTTTATGGACGGAGATTATTTCTGAAATGGTGCCAAAACGCTCGTCTGGGCTGAGATGTGTTTATTCTAAAACCCTGTTTCTAAAAATACTCGCGTACGTGTGAACCAGGCCTTAATGGAATGGAGCCATCGTTAACGCTGTTGGTCAAACCTGAGATTTTCCTGCTGTGAAAAATAAATCTATACATCAAAGGTGGACTAGGACCGATAAAGAAACCCATAGAGAGAGTCAACAGTCAGACAAGTCAACAGTTTCTGAAGGAACAGTTCATTCAAAAATGAAAATTCAGTCATTAACTTCTCACATCCATGCAGATGTTTGAGTGATACAATGAAACAATGCAGCAAGAATTACGTTTGTTGTTATCCAAGTCTTCGTAAATCCATAGATTCCACATTGATTTGAAAATATGTTGCAACCTACAACATTTTTTAAGCCGAAATCTTCACTGCAGCTCAAATCAGTCTGGGATCTCGGGGCTCCCGGAGGCTTTGACTACGCCGGGCGGCTGCATGGCCGTCAGAAACCCAAAATGAAAGTCCCTTGAAGTAACTGTAAAGGATAAGCTCACCAAAAAGTGAAAATTTGGTCACTATCTCCTCCTCCTCATGCTGATGGAAAGTTGCTTGAAGTTTTAAAGTTCACAAAACATTCCTGGAGCTTCACAGCAAAACAGAGTTGCAGCATTTTCCTAAACAACTGAAGTAGACGGGGAATAGATGAGGAAAAAAATGAATAAAACCAATTTAGTCAATAATGTCATCAGGCTTCCAGAGATTTCCGGGACAATCTGTACGGTTGTTTTTTGTTTTACGATTAAAACTACTGCAACTACTTCCACTTCATTTGTTGTTGTTGCTGAATTTTTCATTTTGTGGTGAACTGTTCCGTTAGTGCTTATCGTATTTCATTAACTACTGCATGTTAACATCCTGACTTCTCTCTGCGATGGCATGACACTTACTGAGGGAAAACACATTACTCAAGTCCAGCTGTACCACGTGTTCCCGGGTCTTGAGTGGTGATTACCTCCTCAGAAAAAAACATAAAACTAAATCACAGTGCTGCATCAAAGAGACAATTCAGATGTTGAGACAAGCACCACAATTAGGAGCCATATTGGTCGGCGCCATCATCGGCCGCGGCGTGATTGTTTGTGACACTCATCTGGAGTGTATTTCTTTTTTTTAAACGTGCATGCGAGCGCTTGTGTTTGCGAGCCGCGTCTCCTCTTCCATGGCGAATCATTAGACGTGTCAGGCCAGTTTATCTGTGACTCTGATGAGCGGCGCGGCGGTGATGGCCTGTCGGTGATCTGGCTGACAGAGCAGTGATGGATCATTCAGCCACACTCTCGCCGCCGAGACGCGCTGCAAATGACTTTATTGGAAGGGTTGTAATGACTTGTGATGGCTGCTGTTTTGGTCGTCGGCCTCACTTTTGTTTGCTCTCCGGCTGTCTTTCTGCTTTTATGTCTCGATCTGTGGACGGCGCGTTGTGTTTTCGATGATACGTACTGGCTGCGTTTGGACGTGAACTCAATGCGAATATCCAGCTCGTCTCTTCTCCTCGCGTTTGCGTCTGCGTCTGCGTCTTAGCTGCCCGCCGCCACTTTGGGGCCATTTTCCTTTACTTTGTCTTGACCTCATCTGCTTTTTTTTCGTAACAATTTCCCCTACTTGTCCTTTCCTTTCTTCTACTTTTCTCTTCACATTTGCGTTGGCCTTTTTGTCGCTCCCTGCCTTCCACCTCTGTGTCATTTCCCTTCACTTTATCTACTCTCTTCCGTTATCTTCTGTCTGTTCGGTCGCCTCCGTCTCCCACACTTCATTGCTTATTTGTTCCTTCCTGTTCCCTCGCCCTCTGCTCTCATTCCATCCGTCTCCCTCTCCCTCATCTTTCCCGTTTTTTCCTCCACCTTCGCCTTTGCTCTCTCCTCGAGCGCCTCTGATCATTTCTCTTCCGCGTTATTGATCCACCCGTCCATCCATTTAACACTTTGTCATTTTGTCCTTGCAGTGTGACCCCGGAGAAGCCACCAAGCTGCTGTACGACCTTCTGTACACAGAGCCCATCAAGATCGTCCTGATGCCCGGCTGCAGCGGTGTCTCCACGTTGGTCGCCGAAGCTGCTCGTATGTGGAACCTCATCGTGGTGGGTGACCGTTTAAATCTCCCCTTCAACACATGTTCACAATCCCCAGTCGTTTTCTTTTTTAACCCAGTGTTACTGGAAGGTGTGAGCTGCAATTTCCGCCAAAATTCATACTCGTTTTCAATCATGACTCGTCGATTCAGAACTCACAGACATGAAACACAAACTCTGATGTCAGTCGCAAGCATAAATCTGCTTAGAAATAAAAAAGATGCTCATTTTAAGTCCAGAACTTGCCAGATTATCGCATATTTATCTTCAGTGTCAAGAAGAGCTGTTTATGAAGCCCGCCAAGTGAACATGTTTCTTTTTTCTGGTGATCCATTTACACAAGTTTGATCTCATTTGTTTTTTCTTCTTTGTTTAAGACTTGAGAACTTGAGGTGAAAGAAAAGTTTTGGTCCAGGATAACATTTTTTCCATCTGTGAAACAATGTTGTGAAACAAAATTCATGTGTGAAACCAAGTGGAGATTTTTTTTTCCAGGAGATTTTTTTTTTTTTTCAAAAATTTGCATGATTGAAAAAAAGAAAAAAATCTGTTTTTAAACACGAAAAAAATCATTTCTCCTGATCATTCCTTCCAACTCTTTCATGTGTGAAAACAAGCGAATTGTTTGGAGGTTTTTTGGGGAGATTTTCTTTCACTTAAACGTAAACGGTCTCTACGGAAACGCTAAGGACTTTTTTGAAATATTTTTTTCTGATGTTCTATTTTCAAAGTCTGATCTAAGTAGTTTCTCTCTCTTGTGTTTGTAACATGAGAACTGGTGAAGTTTCTCATATTATTTCTAAGTTCCTTATCTTATTACTTTTTCTCATTTTCTTCTATTTTTTTCAGGATTTTTTATTTGACGTGTGAAACTTGGGGAAAAGGACATTTTCTCCAAAAAAAAACACAATTCACTTGGTTTCAAACTTGAAGGAGTGGGAAGACATTTCCGGGGAGAATTTTTTTTGTTTGGTTTCACACATGAATTTTTTTTTTTTTACATGTTTTCACAGATGGAAAAAAATATTGAGGAACTTAGAAAGAACATCCGGGCCAAAAAAACTTTAATTCACTAGTTCTCAAGTCATAAGCACAGGAGAGAAAACAATTTATATCACCAGAAAACATTTGTTCTCCTCTCTTTCCCCTCAGGGCTTCTGTAGGCGTCACATTTTTAATTAAAAATCTAAAGTAGGATTGACAGTTCTCCTGATAGTTCTTTCTCCATCCTCGCCAACTTGTGCATCACATCCTAGGAACTATTTCTTCTAAAACACTCTACCGCACGGCAAGTCTAGACTGCAGCCGTCTTGTCAGAGCAGCGCTCGAGTGATGACGCCGTCATCGAGACTCTGAGGTGTCTGTCTCGACCGGTTCTGTCAGAATTCAAAAGTGTCAATGAGGGAGCAGCCAAACTTTCTGTGCAGCGTGCTGTTTTCCTTTAATATGCGCGATTATTCCTGTATATTTTACCATCAGTACGGATGCATGTGATTGATGTGTTGGAGCAGCGTGGGTCGCAGTGAGTGTGAGAGTGAGAAGCAGAGCGACGGCGGCTGTGCTCGGGGCCGACGGCGTTGGCTATCAGAGCAGAAGCAAAGGTTAGACGTGAAGTCGTCTGGTGGCAGTAAATATACAGTGTTTGCAGTTCACCGTGAATAAACACTGCAGCTCCTCAAGTTTCGGTGTCGGGCTTCTCAGCTGCTGGGCGAAAGGGAGCGAGAGTCTGTGGTCAACAGAGGCACACTCTGCTCCACCTCGGCTTCTAAGGATGAAAATATTTAGATGAAAATATTTATTCGGTGCCTTTTTACTGGGTTTCAGCGTTGCATTACTAGAGTGTTGTTGAAAATACGGACTTGAAGCTTGAATAAACGTCTTAGGTTGCATTTACGCCCCTTGAGATGCAGTTGAGACACTGACGCACTAAAGCGAGGAGCCTTCTTCTGTTTGTCCTTCATTTATCTCGAGAATTGATCTTCCAATCCAATTCCCACATGGCGAGTTTGTTGCTGAGGACCTGAGGAAGTCTGGCCTCGAATTGTGATACTTTTGGGGGCAGACCCGATGAAACTGTGAGCAGTTCAGGATGTGTAAACCGGATTAAAACGAGAGCTGAGAGACCTCCTGCGTGAGCTGCGCGTGTTCGATGCGGAAAGGCTTTTCATTTCGCCGCCCATGTAAGCAGGTTTGAGCCGCCACACAGCCGGCGTATCCTCTGCGAAGCGGCGGCGCTTCATCCAAAGATCCCAAATATTTTTCTCTGCAGAAATACACCTGAAATGATCTGTTGGACAGTTTGAAGAATATGTTAGGAAAATAAAACACACAACAAGTGAAGGGCACGGTGAGATGTCTCTGTCTCTCGCTCTTTCCTCCACGTGACTTCATATCCCAACGGAAGCGTTTCAGAAGTGGAGCGTCACGCTTGCCTGATGTCGTTGACCTACTCAGAATGTGTTTGTTTTATCTTTTCTCCCTGAGTTGAGTCCTTGTCATTATTTGCATGTTTCAAGTGTGTTCATTGATGATATTTCCAACTGTGTTATTTGGTAGATCTTTTGAGAATTGGCTGCTTTGTTTCCGTTCCTCTGTCTGACTTCCTGTCCGGCTCGATCTGCTCTGTGCAGATCGACGTGGCTTCTTTTGTCAGAAATAGACTTGCCGTGGATTTTGCTCCTGAAACACGAGCGCTGTGTAGAACGATCAACTCCCGCGACCGCATCGCGGCCGAGACGGGTCCAGTGGAACCTGTTGGTGATACTGCCAATAAAGGAGACCATAGCTGAAACAATTTACAACGTCTGTCTTACAATCAGGATCACATTAGCCATAAAACCTGTTGCTTCCTCGCACAAAGACACTGCAACTGAACCAAACCTCCGTAGCGACCAAGAGCTAGATGCCAAACAAGCCAACGTTGCCTCTCGTCCCGTAACTCCGTCTCTAGATAACGTGGATGAGGCTGAACGAGCTGATTAAAAAAACCTCGACACCGACTGCTGAAATCCCGAGCGCTGCTTGTGCTGGAAGAACGTCGTCCCCGTGTGAAAAGCTCTTGTGGATGCTGCTGCACGCTGACGTTCTATCTAAATGATGATCTTTTGTGCTTGTGATTACACTAACTTCCCAAAAATCAATTCCCTACTTGTTTATTGATTTTGAAATACTCCACGCTGCACTTTTGTTAATTAGCGATGACACGTCACAGGGCAGCTTGACAATACGGCACTGACAGGATCACTAAGTGCGAGACAAAACATATTGCTTCACCTCACCTTGACCAGAGAAGACGCTTACAACAAGCACAAACATCCCAGATCTCTAAATCCGACCAGGGATCTGCTTCTGTCTCCTGCTGCTGCCTTTTATTCCTCCTTCAGTTGGTTTATTTTGTTTATCTCGTTCTCCGTCTTCTCTTGATCTGTCTCTCTGTCACTCACAGCGTTCTGCTTATTAGCTTTGTCCCGTAATTGAAGTTTCATCCAGAGATTAGTCATCGAGAACAATCAGTTCTAGTGGTTGGCGCCTGCCCCTCTTTTTCTCGTTTCTGGTCTTCGTCTCTTTGTCACCCTTTCTTTCCTCGTCATTAAAAACTCCTTTCCACTTTTCGACTCTCTTCCTTCCTCTTTCCTCTGTCTGCCGTCGCAGCCTGGAGCCGGTCTGCTCTATTTCAGCCTCTATTTCTTTCCTCCCTCCGTTCCTTCCGCCTTTCCATCTCTACCATCTATCTCTCCCACTCTTCATTTCCGCCTCGCTCCCTCAACTCGAGCAGTCGATTCTCCCCGCACACAAAGGGATCTGTCTCTCTTTACTACACGCCACCACTGGCACAACCTCCTAACCGCCACACTCAATTATTTCTGTACGCTGGCTGCCTGCAGGATCCTCCTCGCATGTCAAACAGCCTCATCAGAGTGCCGGGGAGGCAAAAAAAAAGCAAGCTCCATTTCTGGACGGTGATCAAGGAGGGGCTCTCGATCAGCTCTTCTTGGCACAGTGTTAATTTGATCCCCCATTTCCCTTTTCCTAAAAGCACTGTAAGCTGTAGATGGACATTGATCTGCCGCTACAAGGCTCGGGGAGAACTGACGAAACCGAGAATCAAGAGATATTGTTTCTGGTTTTTGGGAAGCTTCGATGTGGAACTTTGCCAGCGTGTTGCAGAGTGCTGCTACGTCGGTCTATTTCTGCCACAGCAGCTTTTCACTTCCCGTTTCAGTTTTGTCGCCGCTTTCGTGTCTTGTTGAGGGGTTTGTTTGACTGTCACCATCAGGAGAAGCTTTGCAGCGCGAAGTTGGATTTTCAGGTTGTGGCTTCATTTAGATTGTTTCACGTTCTTACGAGCCAAAAACAGACCTGACAAACTATCACATGTGTCGGGGCTGAGACGAAAACACCTGGTTGACTTTAACAGGTGTATTCATGCGTTCTCGATCACCTCCTGTCGTATGAAGCCATGTCAGTAAACTGTATGTTTTATTTGTTATTTGAGATTTGGGCCCCTGAGATTCTGCCTCTGCCTGCAAATTTGGGGGGAATTTCATTTGTGGTGCTCACCGGATTGAAATATGACGTTCATCAAGTTCAACAGCAACGTGTCAAAAGACGACTATGTCTGAAACTGCTCCCCATATAACAGATCAGGGACTCTACATTTGGACCGAACACAAACTAAATCCTTAAGTTATGAAGACTACAATACGTTATGAACGTTACATTTTCTATGTTTTAATTACATTTTCCATTGCTCCACACATTGTCGGCGAAGTTGAACACACAGTGTAGCTGGAGATCATTTACAGCGCTCCTGTTGATGTGGCCTATTTCCCCGTCGTAGTGGAGAATTTTCTGTCTTCTTCTTGATCGCAGTTACATAATGTGCCTCGTCGTAGTTATAAGAATTTGTCATAGACAGATTCCAGGGGCATCATTTCTGTTTGCCGTGTAAAACTCCTGAAACGCTCTGTGGCTTGGCAGTTTGTACGAAAGTCATTTAATAGAAACTACGCTGAACATCTCTGCTGCATGTCTCCATACATTTCTTCTGTGCCTTTTTTGCATACATTGGATTAATACAACGTTGGTGCTGTAGAGAGTATTCGCAGCAGAGGGACTGTGTGGGACTGACTTGAGATAAACTACAATGGCTGCGATGAAGGATCATGTCACTCAGTGCGGTTCGTCTCATTGGAGCTGTCACAACAGCTTCTTCTGTTCAGCCATGTGCATATTTCTTTCTTTTTTTCTGTTTTTTCAGCCTGTGAAGTTGAAATCAGTGAGTGTTCCCCAACAAGTTCACCCGATCCCCTGAAAGACGGGAAACACCCAACGGCTGTTCCCTGTTGCGTCATTTTCTCCCATGCATTTACAACTTAATACTCTGAAAACAGAATTCATCATTTTGCAAACAAACAGTGTTTACCGAAGTGATCCCGCGCCCGCGAAGCAACAGCTGATCTTATTTTGTCCTGCTGGTGTTCACACAGCATCATTATGACTGTTGCTCGTGGAACATCTTTGCAGCTGACCAATCACGTTGTTGTGATGTCATATCATTGTGACTCGTGTTGGTGTTGTTCCTGCAGCATCATGATTAATGTTGCTCCTGGTGCAGCATTTTACCTTCATATCCCAATGGGAACATGCTGTTTGTTTTCCTTTTGTTTTGTTTTTTTTTTCTCAGTTTTTTGTTTTTTAGGTGACAAAAATACTTGGGCAGGTTTTGGAAAAGATGTCTTTGGTCAGAGTAAATCCTCGAACAAAGTAGTCATGTGTAAGAAAGGATAACTTCACCCATGTGTGGCGTTTTTCCCAAGTTACAAAGCTATGACATTAAAAAAATGCCCCATCCTTGCTTGTGAATGACTTGAGTCTTTCAAGGATGCTGCTTTCATACCCAATCACACCATCACCTCAACCGACCACGCACAACTTTCCCAGTGTTTCGTTGCTCCTGTCTCAACTTGTTTGAAACGTGTCGCTGGTATAAAATTCAAAAAAAGTCATATATTTACAAAAATCAGTGAAGCTGAGGTAGAACGTTACACACACTGTCTGCATCCTGCTTTAAATTGGAATTATCTTGAAAAAGGATTAGCAAATTATTTGTTTATGTTTGTTTAACAACTTCTACCGGTTCGTCCGACGTACCATCCGTTCCTGTTTCTCGCCTGCCTATTCCTGGTGTTTCCAGCTCCGTGGCTTCTTAGTTTGCCCTCGCTGACGGATTACCTGTTGCTGAATCCTGCATTAAACTCTTACCGAGTCAACGGTTGACGGGTTTCAGCTGCTCTCCCTCTCAGTCCTGCTTGTCAGTCCAGATGTCTGTGTGCAGAACCGTTACGAGAGCTCCAGCACAGGAGCAGGAATAAGCGATGAGGCTTTTTCTGTACAGACCACTTGCTAGTGAGATCAATTAAATGTTGGTCGTCGTTGTTTCGTGGGATTTGTTCATGATGAAAATGAAAGAAAACATGGAATATAGCCGTATCCTTCAAGAAGTGTTTCTGTCATTTGACCCCCCCCCCACACTGTCTGCCTACGCTCAACTACGTTACGAACACCTCTCACGTTTATTATCGAGCAGGTGTCATCCGCCGAAGCCGCCACCGGTCTCCTCCACATCTTTCCCTGCCGCGCCCAGATCATCTGTCACTTCACGTCTGCTTCCCCCATCTTTCGTTCTGATGCCTTCGCCTACCTGCCTGTGCCCACAGGGATTTGTTATTGTGGAAAGTCCACATCGTACATGACATTTGACATCTATCATCAAGCTCCCAGTGGTGAATCTCCCAGAGCTGTATCAGTAATGGGGCTGAGATTAAAGCCGCGGAGTCGGATAGGCTGTCTGTGTCTGTAATGGTTCCCTAAACGCCCAGGTTCCTCGTTTTAAAAGAGGCCTGTCGAGGATTTTATCTTGAGTCGTCACTGTGAAACTAATTGTTAGAGGAACAGTCTCTCTCTCCGTTTCGGTTGGCATTTTCCACCATCCGTCCTCCCTGCTGATTTGGACGCACATCTTAGCAATCTGCCTCCTTGTGGGAATTGTGCCTGAGATTTGAAAATTACATGGGTCCAAATGAAAGAAACAGATGATCACTGGGGCTACTGTTTGCAACGGCAATAATTAGACATTTTTTTTGTGTGTGTCTCTTCCGTGCGTACATGTAGAATGTGTCATTAAAATTTCATGGCGATGTATGCACGGGAACTCCTGCGTGCAGTGTTTTGTGTTTTTCTTACTGAATTACAGAGTTTATCGGCGCACCTGATAAGCCGGAGGGAAGCTAAAAAGAGGGCGGGAGGGAGGGGGAGTGGATGAAAAATGAGAAAATGGAAGCGGGGATTGTTTCTCTGGTTCTGTCTTTTTGCTGGATTTCCTCTCTGTTGTTTGCTGTTTGAACCAGTCATCATCAAAGAACACTGTGTACAGGGGAAGAACAAGAGAGTCCTGATTTGAATACATTTTGATTGAAGTCTGTTTACTACTGATGCCTTGAAGGACCTTCAGAAGTATATTTTTCTCCTGTTTGTCTATATCCTTCTCTGCTAAACTTCTATATCCTTTTACACCTTTTAGCTTTAACAAAACCGTCTCATTTTTCCCACTTTCTGTCTCATGTCTCGCAGCTGTCCTACGGCTCCAGCTCTCCAGCTCTGTCAAACCGCCAGCGCTTCCCCACCTTCTTCCGCACGCACCCCTCGGCCACCCTTCACAACCCCACCAGAGTGCAGCTCTTCCAGAAGTGGAAGTGGACCCGCATCGCCACCATCCAGCAGACGACTGAAGTGTTCACCTCCGTCAGTGCCTTTAATCTTCCTCATCTCACTTTCACTCTTACGGCTTTGATACGTCTCCAGCTCTTTAATCTCCCTCCCCGTCTTTTCTTTTTATTTTCTTTTGCAACCATCATTTTTGGTGAACACGTCATGTTAGGTGCAGCAACCCAGTCAGGAGAATAAATGTTGTCATTCTCGATACTGCAAACCACGGCTACTTGGAACTTTATGTTTTATGTTTCCACTTTAGCTTTATTTAGGTTAGGTTAAGGCTCCAAGGCCAGTTAGGAAAAGATCTTGTTTTGTTGCTACAAATAAAACTAGAAGTACCCAGCGTTTTGATAAAAAGAAATCTGGATTGTTGCCACATAGATGGCAGGAAACTGCCCCGATGTCTGGCTGAAAACATCTGGTTTTGCTGCCACAAAGATAGCTGAAAATTGTCCCAATATCTGGCTGAAAATATCTGTTTTTGTTGCTACAAATATGGCTGGGATATGTCCAGGCGTCTTGTTTGAAAAACTGGCTTTGTTGCCACAAAATGGCTGACAACTGTCCCAATATCTGGTTGAAAATATCTGGTTTTATTGCCACAAACACGGCTGGAAATGTCCCGATGTCACGTTGAAAAAAATCTAGTCCTGCTGCCACAAAGAGGGCAGGAAATCGTCCCGATGTCTGGCTGAAAACATTTAGTTTTGTTGCTACAAACATCCCGATATCTTGTTAAAAACTCACTTTTCTTTCGTCACAGAGACGGCTGATATCAATATCATCAGATTACCCAGTTGAACTGAGGTCTCTAGCTTGCTCGCCGTCTCCATGCCAAGCACATCCTCCTCCTCCTGATGAGACTCATTTACAAGCGGTCTGAATGTAACCGCCTGTGTCATTTGCAGAAACGCACAATGCAAACATTTTACTCCGCTGGCTGAGCGGCTGTGTGTTTGTTTATGAGGGCTGTTGTGCTCTCGGGCTATATAACGCTGCTTCCAGCGATCCGTCCTGGCGATTGATGGAGGATTTTTGCAGTAATTTGTTCGAGTATTGGTTGTGAGAAATATTGATCACACAATACATCACTCGCGGGCACGGCGGTCGATACCATGACACTCGGGTTGGTTCCTGTAATGGAGGTTAATGATCTCCCGCTCACATTCTTTCCTCTCCCTTCTCACATTCGTCTTTTCTTCTTTCCGCTCGTGTTCTTTGTCTAAAAATCTATTCCCTCTCCGGCTGCCTTTATCACACATCCGCACGCTGCCCGTTCCTTTCTTGACATTTCTCATATGCACTTCAGATTTTTTTTTTTTTAAATCTATTTTCTTGTCTGTTTGGACTTGGTTGCCTTTTCTTTTGTCTTGCTCTATAATCTCAACCCGCCACCTCTCTCTGTTCCTCTCTGTTGAGCTGCCTCTCTAACCTCTCGCTCCTCTCTCCCCCCCTCCTCTCTCTCCCTGTCTGTCTCCCTCTGTCCCCTCCTTTCATCTCGCAGACTCTGGATGATCTGGAGCAGAGGACGAAGGAGGCAGGCATCGAGATCAGCGTTCGCCAGAGTTTCCTCACCGACCCGGCTGTCGCTGTCAAGAACCTTAAGGTGCTTTGATTAAAAATTCACCTCAGCTGCTAGTCGTCTCGCTCCCCCCTCCTTTACTTCCTCCTCCGGCTCACAGCTGCACACGACACCATTAGCATAGAGGCGATTTGATAGAGGAAATTAATGCGCTACGCTAATTAGCAACTCCTGAACAGCAGTGCGTGCCGTCCTGCGAAGCAGCAGGAACTTTGGCACACCGAGCCGCCACATCAAGCTGTGCTAAAGTGAAGTTATATCGCTGCTACTGATGTAACTAAGCAATGTTTTGTTTTTGCCTTCACGTCTCGATGCAGCGCCAGGATGCAAGGATCATCGTGGGGCTCTTTTACGAGACTGAAGCCAGGAAGGTGTTTTGTGAGGTTCGTACCTTTTCTCCCCGATTGATCCCAGTAGGCCGAACCTGACTTGGCTATTAGCAAGAAATTGAGCTCTGTAATGAGCTGTTTGAATGTCTGAATGAATTTCCTTGTTTGGCAGTTATACAACACGCTCAACACATCTCTGGGA
Source organism: Diplodus puntazzo (assembly GCA_963678695.2). Classification (NCBI taxonomy): domain Eukaryota; kingdom Metazoa; phylum Chordata; class Actinopteri; order Spariformes; family Sparidae; genus Diplodus; species Diplodus puntazzo. The sequence goes on along the minus strand of OZ023160.1, from coordinate 7,274,275 downwards.
ATAACGCTCCTCATGGTTATTTATCATTTCTCTCCCTCCCTTCATCCGCCCTGCATATCCGCCTCCCTCCCCTCCGTGCTGCAGGTGTTCAAGGAGAAGCTCTATGGGAAGAAGTATGTGTGGTTCCTGATCGGCTGGTACGCAGACAACTGGTTCAAGATCAAAGACCCCGCCATCAACTGCACGGTGGAGAACATGACGGAGGCCGTGGAGGGACACGTCACCACCGAGATCGTCATGCTGAACCCCGAGACTGTCCGCGGCGTCTCCAACATGGTGGGATATTTTACGATTATATTAGAGAGGCGTTAAGTCGCCTTTGTGTCAATCATCAGCAGCAACGTCCCCCGCTTGTTCGATCCTGGAATTGATAAAGCGCGAGTCTTATATCAGACTACAAAACACTTCAGCCAATCCAGGTCCAGGGTGTTTAATGAACTTTTAATGACATCAAACAGAGAACACCTGTGCTTTGTCATACAGTGCACATGGGAAAATGGAGTTCCCAGATGTATTTCCCGAGGTCAGAGAACATGGGATACCTCTCAAATGCAGCACGTCACAGAATCAGAACGATTACGTCGAGAAAAAATGTTGCACAAACACCTGCAGATCCATCATTAAGTACAAACAACCCTCAGAGATCTCAGTAAATCTCATGAACTCTCTAACGAACACTTGAATAAGAGATTTTAATGAGAGCAAAAAAAAAAAAATACTCAGACACTCAGAAAAAGGAACAGATTGGTTTACACCAATTATCACCTGTGTTTTGCACCCAAAAAGTGAAAAGAAAAATGGGGATTAAGTGCAACTGCGATGCTGCTTATGCACCGGAGTCTCCTCGCTAATTAAAAATAGACTGTACAGTGTTTGCTCTGGGGAAAGGTGCTTCTTTTTTTTCATCAGTTTAGCAATTCCTACAGAATGACTGAAAAATAAGCATGTTGTCATCAACATCGTGAGTATGTTTGCATGCTGACAATCTTAGTCTTTTTAAACTGCACATGAAGTCCTAAAATAAAAACAAGGGTTTAAATTTCTTCCCACCGTCGTCCTGCCATGTCTTCTCTCTTGCAGATTGAGCCACTTATCTGTTCATCCGTGGTTAAAGCGTCTCTTCTTGTGTCCCAAACAAACATCTGCTGCCTTGTTCATTAAATAGATTGTTTGCAATGTGCTCTGAACAACAGTTTGCCTAAAAAAGTGATTTTAATTACGCAACAGTTTCCCTGCGACATACATTTAATATAAGGCGTCACATTTAATGCAGTTTTTTTCTGCTGTGTTGAGTCAGTGTGTTTAGATAAGATAACTAGACGTGTGTTTTATTACAGGAGATGGAAAAAGCAATTTGAAAATTACTTTTATACTTTTACTTTCTTTGTTTATTACATTACTTTTATGTGTGATACTTTATGTTCATTCATATGTTACAATTGAATGGCCGCAAAAAGGTTAACGTCTGCATCGGCACTGATTCAATTTAGTCAGTAAATTTATTCACAGTGACTCAATATGACAGAATAACTTTGTGTTGAATGTGACACTTAAGTGAAAAATGTGCATGTGATTCAAACTAGAGCTGCAGCTATCGGATATTTTTAGAATCAAGTATTCTACGATTATCCCATCGATTAGTCGAGTAATCTAATAAAAAATCATTTTGCATTATTAAACAACAATACCAAATAATGCATAACGAATTTTTCGAACGTTGATGGAGTTTCTTTGAGTCAATCAGAAACTGAGAACGATGACGTCACGGCTTCAGTGACCTGGATCAATATTAAACGACTTTGCATCCGCCCGAAATGGCCAAACATCTAATAACATGTACGACCTCATGTTGTGTCGATACACGCTGACTTTCATCTATCATGTTGTTGTTTTAGAAAGGGGTTTGATTTTCTACACTTTTTCAAATCCATCAAAGGCGTTTATTGGGTTGTTTGGCTGCTCAGAGCCACCGTAGTGTTGTGAAACCCTCTGATAAAGTCTGATAAAACAGGACAACGACTGACCGTGTTCAGGACCGGTATCTGCGGATCCCGGTGAAACTGACACATGCTTTCCGGTGGCACAATTTGGATTAATTATGCGATGTGCTGTGTGTGTGGTGTGTATCTGCGTGTGTGCATGTCACGACATCTGGAAACACACCTGGAATCTTAATCAGGACTCTGCAGCTCCTTCATCAGCCGGTGAAACTCCCCTCGCTCTTGTCCTGTTTCCAGGAGAAGATGGACCCAGTAATTTATTTATTTATTTTTGTATTTATTTATTTATTTTTTAGGTCTCATATTGGAACTGAAAAATCAACTCATCGGACTCAGTGTGCCGATGTGTTTTTAATCGGGTGACGGATTAAAAAACCCACAGACGAAAAAACAGACAGGTGTGAAAAGGCTTTAAGTCATCAATCACTGATCGAGGGCAGAAACATAGACGTCGCCCTCTTTCTCAACACCTTCCTGCATAATTCCTGCCCCGCTTAGCTTCTCAGTTACCTGTCGTTCTCGGCTTCTCTCTCGCCTGTCGCTCTCCCCTCTTTCACCTTCTCTAATCCTCTTAAACTGTCTCTTCCTCTCCCCGTCTCTCCCATTGTTCGACCTTCTCTGACTCTGCTGGTCTTGCGGTGGATCATCCTTTCATTCTTCTTGTTTACCCACCTCGCCTTCCCCTTCCCCTTCTCCTTATCATTTCCCCATCCCCACCTTTTCCACCATCCCCCCCCGGCACCCCTCCTCCCCTCTCTCGCACTTCATCAGCAGCTGTTGTTTATATTCATACAGCACCTGCCACTACCTGCTGATTTAGCTGTTGACGTGCTGCTCAACGGGTGATAAGAATTACAGCCAGAACTCCTGCTCATAGACAATCCATTCAAATTCAATTTCCAAGTTTGAAATTGGCATATTTTTTTCGAGATGGAGCAGTCAGATTAAGCGAGTGTGCCGATGCTTCAGGGTCTGCAATAGCACATTGTCAGCTAGTTTTCAGAGGGTAGTGGCGGATTTAAATGCCAACTGCCAAGATGGAATTTCAATGAGATGAATTTGACGTAACTGAGTTGGGAGTGTGTCGGCCTAATTGGCCCCGGAGAATCCACAGGGACACCGCGATGATTGGTAGCAATAATTTCCCATCACACATGTATCCTCGCCTTCAGAGAAACAAGTTTATTGGTGTTTAATTAGCCGACAGAAACAGTTCTAAACAGCCTGATTATGTACATGTGAGAAAAGGAACAAATCACTTCTGAGGTTTTTAGTTTTTGATAAAGCTTCATGAATGATTCCTTTTATTTTTTTGAGTGACTTTAACAGGTGTGGGTGTATTTTACTTGTATTAGATGTAAATTAAAAGCAAGAAAATGATAAACTTCATCATCAGAACCAATATAATCTAGAAACAATCATTCGACGTAGTGTGTTGTCACAAAGTCACGTAATTAAAGGCGAGACTACTGTTGAGGTGTTTCGGCATATTCAAAAGAGTAGTTCAACATGTTGTGGAAGACGCTTTTGTGCTTTATTGCCAAGAGTTGGATGAGAAGATTGACATCACAGCCAGCATGCGATTAGCCTAGCTTAGCATAAAGACACAGGGAGTTGCATGTGCCTGCAGTAGACGAGGCTGCAGTTCCTCTGGACATTAGCCACCAGCAGCCTGAAACCATGCTGTATTAGCAGGGCTCTTATTCCGACTCTCCTCCTCCCTGGGGCAGTCCAGCTGCTCAGGTTGGACGGTCGCTAGGCGCAGCTGGCCGTGATGGACTCAATGTCTGCTGCTCTTAATCCAAAACACCTGCTTTCTTCTCCAGTGCTGATGACTGTATTTCCGCCATACGCAGTACCTCTGTCAGCAATACAGACAAAAAAAAGTTAGACAGTCAGAACAACAAAGATGTAGCATCATTTGGAGGAGCTGTTCACTGCATTTTCATCCAGCACCGTTGCCAGAGTTGTCAATTTGGCAGCACTGAAGCTAAGCTAATGGCCTGTTGGCTCCAGCTCCACATTTAGCGTAGTGGTATCAATCCTTTTACCGAACTCTAATATTTTTAAAAATGTCAAATCCGTTCCTAGCTCTGAATGCCAAAGGGCTCTTGTGTTTAAAAATATTTTTTGGCAGGATGTGTTCTTATAGGACATGCTGCACTGCTCATATGTTGGGCACTTGAGTGGTCCAGGTGGTCTCCGGTCAGCTCTACTGCCCCTTAAAAAGCCCTCAGACTGGCCCTAATTCCTCCCTGACTGTTCATGCCATTTACTAATCTGGCGGTTTCCGTGACAGACCACCTACTCTCTGCTGCCACCCACTGGTTGTTGTGCGCCGGACCACAAACACGCCGCCTTTTAGGAATTTTAGATGATGCTGAGCAGTTTTAATCCACATTTCTATTCTAGAATGCGCAATTTACTAACTACTTTGCTCATTTACATTTTTTTTAAACTGTTATTCAATGACGATATATGTGATTCCTCTTCATATGTGGTGGTGTGTGGCTGTAGCGCCCTCTATCGACCAGCCACAACAAGGCAAAACCCCAAACTCTGCATTTAGAATTGGTGCCGCCTCTTGACGTATTTCTCATTCACCACCCTCCTTCTTATTTTTGTCAAGGTTTGTATATATTTTGGCATATAAAGTGCTGTTTATGTTGGGTGGAAAGACTCAGGTTGTTCCGTAGTCTTCTCGATTTCATCATGGAGGTTAAAAATGGCATAGCTTTTTTTTTTGTACCAGCAGTGTTTTCTTTAAAGCCGTTTGTAACGTTATTACTTTTAAGAATATGTTCATGTAGGACTTACTCCAGAGGTGTTCCAGATGTTTCTCCACTGCTTCCCTTTCACCGTCTCGTCCTCTTTGCCAGTATAGACATGTTATATCTAAAAATAGAAATATCAAAAATACTCTTAAAACTATCTTCATTTGAAGCATTGCATTTCTTCACAAGGACTCCTCGTTGATATCAGTTCCGTCCTGTTTCTATCAGACATCACAGGAGTTTATCGCCGCCTTGATGTCTCGTCTGGGCGGGATGAACCCAGAGGAGACCGGCGGGTTTCAGGAGGCCCCTCTCGCCTATGATGCCGTGTGGGCTCTGGCCCTTGCCCTCAATAAGACTGTGGCTCCACTGAAGGCCAAAGGCCGACGACTGGAGGATTTCAACTATAACAACCACGACATCACCTCCGAGATCTACAGGGCCCTGAACACAAGCTCCTTCGAAGGTGTTTCGGTAAGTGCAGAGGATGATTTAATATGGGAAAGTAATATAAATAATCAAAGTAACTGCTAATTTGGTGCCTTATAGTTATTAATCCTACAACAGTATGCAGTGTTTTGTTTGGGTGTTTTGACTGCCGTGTTTTTGACTCTACAATTCCAGTTCTTGCTCTTCATGGTGATCAAACGATGTCAACGCTCTCATTTCAAATCTCTGCGTCGAGGCCTGTATATGTGAAGTGTACATCTGTGTGGCTGGAAGGAACAGATAAAAAAATGTGTTTGATATCACAGACAGTGATGCCGCTGTTCACTGAAACTCTTCTTCTCAAAGAGGGAAAAACTTTCTGATAGAAATGTGCAGTGTTTCAATACAAATCAGTATTTTTAATGGAGTTGATAACAGTAATGGTGATCAGTGAGAGCAGATCACAGTCTGCAGACTATTTGATGTACCACGACATGACTGCACATTAGCTCATAGTTTTTGCTTGTGTCTGTGAGACACCCAATTATTTTCTTGCTGAATTGATTTGTTCTTTGGTCTATAAAATGTCAGAAATGTTAATTAGTATTTCCCAAAGCCCAAGACGTTGTCTTTAAATGTCTTCTTTTGTCCACAACCCAAAGACATTCAGTTTATTGTCATAGAGGAGCAAAGAAACCAGAAAATGTTCGAATTTTGACCTTTTTTGCTCACACTAGATCAATTATCAGAGTGGGTGGTGATGACAACTAATCAATTAATAATCTGGCCCATAGAGCATGCACACCAAAGACTTCCACCAGACAAGCTGGCTAACTGGTTTTTCTAGAATTTCCATATTTTATTGGATGGAATGGCTCAAATTATCATCACTGGGATGCTCAAAAAATGTATCCGCCAATTTACAGCTGCTTCTTTCACAACGTAAGCTTATGGAAAAAAATATTTTTTGGGCCACGGTGCATCACGTGATGCTGTAATGATACAGTTCGGCCACTATGAACGTTAGCTTGGCTGGCTCGCCAAGAACAGCTAGCAAAGAGCAGCAGTTGTCTGTTACACTGGTGATATGCTGCCACATATGATTTTGGACCCATAGGCCATATTCTTTTAATGATACATTTAAGTGGCCTTCCATTGTATTTTTTTCCGGAAGGAGGCCGTAAATCTTTGAGATATGTGTTGTCTTGAACACCACTAAGCTAACTGCCTGCCGGCTGTAGCTTCATATTTAGTGTGCAGACGTAAAAGTGGTATTAATCTTGTCACCTAGCCCTCGGGCAGGAAAGCAAATATTTATCAAAAGGTCACACTACTCCTTAAAGGAAGGAGTTAATCATTTGCAGTAAAAGATGAATAAGGAAACCTTCCTCCCGTCTGTGTCTCAGGGCCAAGTGGTGTTTGACGCCCAGGGTTCCAGGATGGCGATGACTCTTATCGAGCAACTGCAAGGTAAAAACACTCCCATGCTGTCCTCCCACAGTTGTTGTATTGCGGAATCTGTGCCGGGCAGTAAACTCACTCATTCATCAAAAAAATCACCAGTGACTAAAATCCATCATGTATCGATCGATGCTCTCAGCTCATTTCAGTGCGAAGCCTGGCTTTTTGGGGGCGGGGGGGGGTCGTCGAGGCCTTCACTGCGATTGGTCTCGACGTCCTATAATTGCACATGTGGAAAAAAGGGGGCCGGATGCAGGAATGTGTTGACTGTAAGCTCTGCTCTAATTGGGCACAAGCCATCGTTTTAAGCCGTTTCTGGAAATGGCATCCTATTTGTCACCAGTGACTTAATGAGTTTCCCCGCGCCGGATAAGGTTGAGGATTATTTTCTACCTCTGTTCTCTTTGGCGTCCTAAAGGATGAAAATTTATAATCCTGCCCCTTTCCCCTCACACTCTGTCTCATATTTCCTGTTGTGGTGTCGAGGTAATTTGACATCCACAATGAGACGACCTGACTTGCATCCCTGAATCACTGTGGGTCCTCATCAGTATTCCTGGTCAAGACCGCCGCATAAGCTCCTTCCCCCCTCCTTCCTTTTCTCCTTATTCTCCCCTTGGTGCGTCTTTGTTTGTCCTTTCTTCATGCACCTTTTCATTCATCCCACATTTCTTTCTTATCTGTGCATTGTGTTTATATTTCTGTACCTACAAATTCTATTAATATGAAAGCGCAGGAATAATAGAAAAATGGCTTAATAGTAGTCGCGTGAATATGAATATTTATCACTTCTGTCGAGTTTTGTTTTATTGTTTGAGAACATGATCCGCCACAACACACCAGGGGAGGAAATGAATTACACGAGCGAAACCAATTAAAATTGTATCTTTCTCCGTGACTTTTGTGGTTTTGTTTCACTCTCTTAATCTGTTTTTTTCCTGTTTCTTTCTTTTCTAATCACACAGGAGGCAGCTACAAGAAGATCGGCTACTACGACAGCTCTCAGAAGAACCTCTCCTGGTTTGGCAATGATGTTTGGATAGGTAAGATGGAGTTCATGACACCCAGCTTCCTGTGTCTGTATTTGTGTCCCGTCTGTCTCGCTGTGAGTCAACAGGGTCACATCTTTGTGCTGTGACGTAAGACCTCCTCGGTGTGGCTTAATTTAGACTTCCTTATTCTCTAAATTACATATAATCAGGCTGGATTTTTTTCTAACCGCTTGTTTGGGTGAAGCTAGTTATTTGCGAGCTGACGTTCGTCCACAGTGAGCCGCCTGCACACTCACCATCCAACATGTGTTAAAATGTTGGTGCAGCAGATGCACAGTAATCAAACCGAGCAGCAGCTAGCTTTGATTTGCTAACCATGGAGTTTTCACTGTGGGGACCCCCCGCAGACCAAATCAAAGCCATTGTACCTTCCAGACGCAGCCTCCTCTGGTGAGTCAGCTGTCTGCAAACTTGAGCCCTGTTGTTTATTTTACCCAAGTCGCACATTTAAATGAATGCCGAATTAGCTATTAGCACGTCCTGTCTGCAATGCTCACCTGTAAATACAGGCAACTGTCATTGGATCATTGTGACACTGAAGTGAACTTTGAATTTGATGATTTATTCGCAGAGTTCTGTGTCTATGTTCTGATTTCTCAGCAGACTTATGGATGTTTATTGGTGATGGATATTTGAGATAATAATATCCTCAGTGAGCGCAAGTCGCACTCAATCTAGAAAAGTGCAGTATGTGTGTGTTGAGAGCATGTCTGTGTATCTGTAAGTAAGTGTTCACCAAAAAACTGACAATACAGTCATTATCAACTCACCCCAGTGCCGGTGGAAAGTAAAGTATCGTAGTCCAAAAAACATTTCTGGAGCTTCACAGCAAAACAGTGTTGCAGCGTTCTCCTCAACAATTAGAGTAGATGGAGACTAGAACCCAGAGATCCCAAATTGATTTGTGAAGACGTTATATAGTAGCTGCTAAGCTAAAAGCGTTAGCGCCCACCCCGTCTGAAGTGAATACACGAGCTTGACCACATGTCAAGGCTGTATTTAACGTCTTTTCAAGTCAATTTGGGATGTCAGGGCTGCCAGAGACTTGGAGCTCTATAAAGCCAGTTTATTATTTATTTTCTGCTGTTTTTTTGTTTTAAAACTAATCTACTTGAGCTGTTTAGCAGAATTTTGCAACACCAGTGTTTCCCACACATAGACTTTACTATCAACCAGGTAGATTAACAGCTACCAAGCCATATTTTGTGACATTTTTAATTTTTTTTAAATTTTTTTTTTCAAAATTTTTACTTTTGCCTCCCCTCAAAAGCAAAAAACTTTCCCTCTCATCTACTGACATTTGCACACACTCTGCAGAGACCAGACACAGAGAGAGAGAGAGAGAGAGAGAGAGAGAGAGATAAATCTTTTGTAAACGCACTGATTGTGTAGCACCTCTGTTGCCGTTGTTTAGTAAAAATATGTAAGCGCACTTGGTTGTCATTCATCACCATGTTGGTTTCAATAGTTTGGATCGGCTGCATCATCAACAACAAGCTTCCTCTGCTCGCAGCTCACCTGCTGTTGTGAAAATGAAATCTGATGCGAGAAAATCTAAAACATGATGAGATTTTTTTTGGGGCGACTTTGGGTGATTTTTGAGAAATTTGTGAAATACCATCATCCACCACCACAGGCTCACCACAGGCACACTCACGCTCTGGGAAACACCAAACCCTGTTTTCTTCTCAGAATTGTTTTGCAGACTACTTTAGAGTGAACACGACTGAACTTTAATTTCTGGGAGAGCTTTTCCATTGATTTTTTAATGAGTTGTGACTCAGTTATAAGTCATGAGTTATGCCCGAGAAGGAGTGCGACTTCAGTGGCAGGTTGCAGCGATCTTTGAAAGTACCTTAATTGCCTCCATGAGCGTGTGTCACCGTCACTGCCGCAGCTCCTACTGCTGATTGTGATGGTAAGTGGGACAAATCAGCGCACCAACACAATAACTTCCAGTTATTTTATCAGATGTCACCCTCGTCCCAGTACATTTGCCTCACGTCTCTCCTTCCGCCCCCCCCGCTTCACAGTTAAAAGAACCTCTGAGCTAACTCACCAAACAAAACTATGAGTTCATTTTTACATCATTCTCCTCTTTGAAGGAGCTCGAGTTCACGTCACACAAAACAGAACCGACTCTCTTAACTCCTGCTGCCCATATTCTAGTTTGCTGTGAAAACCTATTACTGCTGATTTGCCGCAGACACCAAGACCAATTCTGTGGTTGTTTACTGGCCCGTCCCTCCCCGGAGAGGTGACATACTTGTGCCTGGACAGAGTGTGCCACTAATCAATCCTACACGCCTCGGTGGCCCGTAGAGAGCTGCCTTTTTTTAGGCTTTTAAGGAAATGATCTGTTGCCAACGGCTTAACAGAACTCAGAAGAGGTAGTGATTCCAGGTCAGCGTCAGTGGCAAGGGACGAGTGACCTGTATGCATGTAGGCAGCATGTCTTTCACGAGGGCCGGCTGCCAGCTCTTTAGTTTGGCTCATTGCAACGTGACAGGCTCTGTGTTAGCCCAGTTAAAACCTGCTGGGCTGAAAACTGACTCGCTCTCCAACTTGTCAGAGGTGAGTTCTGTTTACCTCGCTCTCGCCCCGGCCTCCTCTTTTGGAGCCCGATTTATTTATTTATTTTTTTTGCTGTTTACCAAATAAAGACGCATCCAACTGACATCTACTTATTGTGAGGAAATGAGTAATTTCCTGCTCTCTGGAGCTGAGTCAGTTTGGGGGAAGTTTCTTATTTTTTTTTACTTTGACAAGGCGGTGGGTGCGTTTGATTTGCTCCACACTGACAGGGTGGAGCACGCACAGGGGCTCTCAACTTAACCCCTCCGCTTGTTTTCCTGCGTGTTAACCACCAGGCGCCTCCCTGCCTCACTTTCTCACTCTCTTCACGGTCGCCCTAACAACCACTTCAGCTCAGCTCTGCCTCTAATCGCTGTGGCAACTGTTATAGAGCTGGGTCTCCATGGCAACACCCTGTCCTGATTCCTTGATCAAGGACGGACAGTTGACACACATGCACACACACACACACGCATATGCAGACATATGCTCACGCAGCGTTAAAGTAATAATCTCAAAGATTTGAATTTTAAATACAAGTGTGTTCAGCCACGATCTGTCACATAATGGTGATCGTGCCTTCAGGCTACTGATGAAAGTATTGCAATATTTAGATACTGTATGAGCAGTATTACAAATCGGTGTTCTGTGGTGACATTCTTGCAAAACATGCTCTATTAAGTGACCATCAGTAGGCGATTTGAGGGGGTTAGTGTTTGAGGAAGGAAGAAGAGGAAGGACGTCATTGTTAGCAAAATGACCAAACTGTGTCACCCTTGTTAACCTGCAATGTCCTCTCCTCTCCCCCGAGCTCACTAATAAGCGAGCCGCTGCTCTGGTTTGAACCCGACACCATTGTTTCCGAGCGGGGACATAAACCTGATATATTATTAAACATTATTACATTTTGACAGAGCGTTTCCTTTCAGATATTCCCAGTTTTTCTTGCTTTTATGGCTCTCGTGGGCCAGGAAACTGTCACACCAATCACGTGCATCGTAAAAGCACTCGCCAATCAAATCTGTGTATTGTGTTAAGCCCGAGACGACGGCGACACAACAGTCGGAGAAAATCAACAGAAAAAACTGAACTCGAGTCAAGCACGAACTCCTAAATGTTCGTGCTTCCAACAGGCAGTTTGGAAATAGTGTGACTCATATCTGAAATCATAACGAGCATTAAAAGCGACAATGTGGAACGCCACTATTAGACAAAGCGTGTTTAACATTCGTCATGTTAGAATTTGACAAATCGCTTGTTTGTTTACTGCGAATGCAAACCGTACATCTCAAACTGCTGCCGCTTTTAAGCATTTAAGGTCGTCACAGGAAATATTTTGATCAGTGAGATTAGCACTGACTGTTTCATCAGACAAGCGAAATAACAGTCATTTTCTTGCATTTCTTTGCATTTTTTGACAGTGGAACAGTTTGTTATAATTCTAGGTGTAATGGAACAAGAAGGAGCAGCGATCTGCAGGCGACACACCTCCAAATTGCTTTCACTGCACCCGGCTGTTCGCAGACTCAGATCATAAAATCAGATCATAGTTGCTCACATACTGACAGAAAAAGCTCAATTATTGCTTGACTTCTTTGTTAGAACAACAATAACTTGCTTGGCTCCACCGAAAACAAGTGAAGTATTGAACTCCACTCGCTGTTACTGCCAGTAACCACAGGTGTTGCCAAATCAACCAGGACTGAAATCTTGTAGATTAGACCTTTTTAATTGCTGCTATTATACACATACATTATTTAATACAATCTTTTTTGCATCATACCATGGTCATAAAATGTTATTTTATAGCAGCTGTTGTATAGTCCATAGTAAATGCTCCATTCATCATTTACTCTTTATACATAGCTCAAAGTATTTCAGGTCAGATTGTTTATTTAATAAAGAATTTAAACAAATACATTGAAACACAGAAAATCAATGAAAAAAGGTAAGATTGATGAGAATGAAATTCAGAATAAGAAATAGGAGGACTACTACTGTGTGTAGTGAGCTGTACAGCCTGCTGTTGAAGGCTGCGCTCACTTTACTTGTTGTATACAGTATGTGACGACTCCAGGTCACTGCACATCGGTCTGCTGTGCACGCTGTAAACTGCAAAGGGGGACAAACGTTCTCATAAATAACACATTTTCTTTTTTGTCAGGTCAATAATTGTGATACCGTAAACTGAGGCGTTTATTTCCAGGATTTGAACAGTTGAATTCAGTTTCCTCAAAAAGGCTTTAAGATATTAAACGTATTAACACCTGTAGAGAGCGATGTTGTTGATTATAAAATGCTTTTGTATCCGATTGAAGTCAGGAGATGTTGTACAACTATAAACCAAGTCTAAGTTAAAACAGTGGACTGTACTGTTAATACTGCTCTCTAAGGTAACTCAGAAGCTTGTCCTTTAATCATGTGCAAGTTTTGATTTTAGGAAAAACTTGCAACAAACAGTTGCGTGGTTGCCATTGGCAACCATTTGAGAAGTCTGCAACCAGATCCTGGCCTTTAGTCGCCATCAGTGACAACCAGTTATTCAAAACATATAATAGGGACAGCAAACAGCAGAAGTGCAACACAAAATAATTATATTTTTAACATTTGTTGCATTATAGATGTATAGATACTGTTACATTCAGAACCAGAACCAGACAACGCTGCACGTGCTTTCAGTGTTCCCCCCAGATCTTCTTGAGTCGGTAACCTAGCAACACTACCCGGAAGCAAATTTTGAAAAATAACCCTTTAAATTGTGACTACTGGTGAGATTTGAAAAAAAAAAAAAATATATATCATTTTCAGAATTTCAAATTCAGAATCTTTTTTACCATTATTTTCTTCATCGTTATATATTTTTTATGGAAACAGATTCTGTTTCAGAAATCAGTGTGCCGCATGACATGACTATTGAGAAAAAAAACATAATTTCTGCATATTAATATCCATATGAAATAGAGGAAACACTAAAATACAATAAAAAGCTGTGTCTAATTCATCCAGTTTACTAATACAATCTGCTGCTGGTTTGGAGTCACTGGGTCACATGACATGGAAGATGTTGAAAAAACTGCAATTATTTTGTATTAATATATTTATGCTAAGTAATTTTAATGATGGTCCCTAAATCAGTTTCCAGAGATTCAGCGCGAGGCTCTGGAAGGTGAGCGAACTGTCCTCCTGCTGCTCACACTGGGAGAACCTCAGTAAAGTCTCGGCTGGACCCGAGTGAATAGCCACCGAATATCCAACCTGAAACTAACTTCAACCCGGTTCGATGAGTCGCCTGTTGCAGCCTTTGAATAGGATGACGAGGATTTCAGTCACTCAACTTAAACCGTGACTTGTAGAAATTATACAAATAACAGTATTGACAATAATAATCTATTTCAAGATAACTTAAGGTGTAGTGCTTTCACTGTGTGCAATTTAAATTCGCAATCCACCTGTGATGTTAAACCAACAAAAATCACGTCTTTTTTTGGGTACTTTTTTGCAGAATGTATACAGGGGAAACACTGCGTGCTTTGGTACATTTTCTGTGTGCACACAGATGTCTGTTTTAGGGACAGTAGCAAAGCAACCAGGGACAGCAAGATGTCAAAAAAATGTCAAGCGGCTGGAATCGCTTTAAAGTTTGCAAAAATGAACCCCAACAAGTCGAGTGCCAGATAGGCCAAAGGAATCTGGCATATCATAAGTCTACTACGAGTTTGTCCTGAAAACTCAGCGGAGACATCGTGCAGTTTTTTTATGACAGACATATTACGGCTTTCGTCGTGTCACGAGATGACATAATTCTCACTGAAGCCCCAAAGGTGGTGTTTCGGAACCGCCCTGATATCGTCTCTCCACTGGTTTCCCATCGGAATTTCATATTTTCATACAAACATTACCATGGAATTGCACTCCGTGTGGTAATAAACAAGTCTTGAAAATTCTTCACTTGAACTTGGTGAATGCTGCATAATCCTTCTTACACCGCCATCCCTCAGCCAGATGACACCAGATACACATCGGCTGTGTGACGCCGGCGACAAGCATCTAAACAGAGCATGATGGGCGTCCCGACACCCTGCGGCCCCCGAGGGTGCGACAACTCTGACACTTTCCTCTGACATCTGACACATCAGCTCCACGCGATGCTGACAATCCCGCTCAGCTTCCACTCTGACATGCACACACACTCTGTCCCTCTCCATTTCTCTCTCCCACTCTGACACACACACACACTCCACACGTACTGTATACATGCATTAATGCTCCGCTGCACTCGTATTCACCCTCATGCTCACTTTATGCTGTAGGTCTTCATGCTCATCACACAGTAAATCCACAGATGGCATATGCGTACTCAGGAACACACAAAGACGCACAAATCTGCAAGCAGTGCCACATTTAGACAGATAGTCCGGGGCTGCTGAGGGTAAAAACAGGCTCCCCGTCCATCTGCCCCTCTTTGAACCTTAACTCTCACTGAGGAATTCTGCTGGAAGCCGCACAAGCATGAATAATTGGGTAGTTTATAAAACCCTGAAGCTACAACTCGTACAGTAATTAATACCAAAGTTGTATTTCTTGCTTACTCCGTCACATTACGGTACAATAACGACCGACATTTATTTACGACTCGGTTCATGATCGTATATTTGACCCCTCTGTGCCTTTCATCAGTATTTAATGGAGGTTGTGGAGTTCATACACTGGTAGAAGGAAAACCTCTCAGCTGTGTGTGTATGTGTCCGCTACTGTATCAACACAGAAAAACCACTCTTGACACCTGTGGCATGATGTCAAGCAGTATTTTCATTCAATGCATTATACAAACAGACAGAATCATGGTTACAAGTGCATAGCGAGTTCTTGTTGACTTGAGTTTTGTTGAACTTGCTGAGCATCAGTTCCCAGGGTGGAGGTCGGAGTTCAGTGGAGGCTCACACACAGCACCTTCACTCCGCTGTTCGCATCCTGTATGAAGCTACACATCTGTGAATTTTCCCCCGAACCTAACCGAACTGTTTCATGTTTACCACGTTAGAAGTTAAATCAGCCAAACTTCAGTCGTTATCTTCTCACCAGAGTAGTCCATGCGAGCAGTAACCTGAGCGAGCTGGAGGATTTTGGATGGAGCACAGAGCAGCTTTTTTTTTTGAAACGCTTGATTGGCGCATCATCTCCCATTCCATCTAGCTCCAGTCTTCGCTCAGGTACAGCTCTCATAATGAGTCCGAGACGATTTGGAAAAAATGGGGTTTTTCTGCCGCTCAGTCATTTTGGTTGCCAGGCGACAGTTTAAGCTAAAATTGAAATAAAACGCAGATTTATTATTTGGATTTTTTTTTGTCTTTTTTGGAAACGAGCGGTGAGCAATTTTGGTGGAGCGGGGTGAACTCTGAGTGGAGCACAGAGTGGTTACAATTATATGATTCTTCTGCAAAGTTCTGCATTCTTCGCTCTGATTTCAGAGCAGATTTATGGATGTTGATTTGCAATGAATATTTGAGAGAATGAGTGAGCAGTCAGTGTAAATGTATGTGTGTTAAGAGCATGTCTGTGTATTTACAAAAAAATCTCCCCAAAATTAAAAAATGAGTCATGATCATGGAACTAAACGAAAATGGCGGTGTAATCCAATTTTGCGGAATCCCTGAGATCCCAAATTGATTTGAAAAGATGATATTTACCTCTTTTTTTAAAGCAAAACTCTTCACTGCAGCTGCTGAGTTAAAAAGCTGCATACCAACTGAAGTGGGTGCACGAGCTCGAGGGTCTAAATAAGCATCTTTTTAAATCGGTTTGGGATCTCAGGGTTCTTAGAGGTTTGGAGTATGCTGTACTGGAAGCATTTTACTTTTTTTTTTCTGTTGCTTTTTTACATTTCATTTTATTTATGTTTGGTTCCTCGCTGAATCATTTGAGTGACGTGTTCTTTGTCGTCTAGGATCAAAAGTGCTTGTAGTCGTTTCAAAATGCCTCACTGGTGGTGACATGAGAAGCGTGCGTCATGGAGACGGGGGGAATGCATGTGATGTTGTTTAAATATGAAGATAGTGCTCATTTTTCAGACGTGGAGAACATTCATAGTGTTCACAAGAAAAAGGACGGACAGAAATAGTTGCGTTGTAAAAGATAGCTCGAGAGAAAAGTTTGAATCAGGGTGTGACGGCGGGATCGTGGGAATGTCACAGAATCGATCAGAGACAAAGATCTGGTGCTGGAAAGGTGTGGGCTCCTTAAGGAATCATGGCCGCTTGACTTGATTTGATTTTCAACTGTTGGGCGGTTTTTACAGCGTTGTGTGAATGATGTTTGTTTGTATCGATGAAGTGATGATCCAAATGGATCCACATGGCTTCACAAACGTCTTTGACCTTGGCTGAATGTCTGTCAGACGCTCAGCTTTAGCAAACAGGCATTTCTTGACAGCAATTTAATTTGAATGATATCGATGCTTTAAAGGAACGTTTAACAGACTCCGTCTTTTTGTCTGTTCGTTCTTTAAATGAGTCAAAGAAAAAAAAGAGAGAGAGAGAGAGATAGAACATGTGTGCAGCTTATGAATTTATTTGGTACCTCCAGTGTCTAATGTAATTTTGTGCAATTCTGTGTTGAGCGCTGATGTATATTGTACGACAGCTGCAGGCTAACGTCTCTGTGATGAACAGATATTACACGCGGCAGTCTCTTGTGACTCAGTCAAACATGCATTAGATCAGATGTGCGTAATATCTCAGAGGGCTCAATGACTCAGTCACAATGAAAAGTCCTGAGGAGTCTGGAGGTTCTACTTGATTGCATTAATTGGTCCTCTGATTCAGTGGGTTCCCAACATTTTTCTCTAATGCAGCCCCACAGCTCTGTCAGATGAGCTCAAGTACTCTCCATCGACACCACCCAGTCACAATTAAACATGCTAATTTGAATTGATTTTAAACCGGTTGTCTAAAGCTTTTCCAAGTGCAAATGTTCAGTTCAGTTTTGTCAAGTGTGCATTTGCTCTACTTCCAAATCAGGAGTGGCGGCCTCTGGACATTTCACCCGTTCATCTGTTACTTTTAACTATTTCAAGTGCTAATTCTCCACTCAAAGCAATCTATTTTAACCAGTTATCAATCATTTTTAGTTATCTGTTTGAATCATTTGTCCTTTTACTTTAAGCAGTTCCAACAGTTCAACCACTACTTTAGCTCTTACATGATTTTTAGTTTTAATACTTCCTGCTAACTCTTTCAACAGCTAATTCATTTCTTTGAAATAACAATTTCAGCCATTTATCGACACTTTTAGCAAATTATTTCCACTGTCTCCGGTACTTTTAGCTCACTGTTAACTATTTAAAGACGGTCAGTGGAAGAATATTAGTTTAAAAGAGAAATATTTCCTCACATAGCATTTAATGAATTGTGTTTCAGAGATATCTACAAAAGCAAGCATGCTAACAAGCTAGCCCCCTCTTATCCCACTTTGTACCTGAAGGGGTGAAAGTCTGAGCCTCCGAGCCGCTGAGTGCTGTATTGCCTGTCGTCAAACTGTCCTGGTTGGTCTCAGAGGCGGTGTTTGGTCTGGTCTCTGGTTCACTTTAAGGCTCCTGAGCCCGGTTATGCTGATCCCCACTAATTCCTTGCTAACTCCTCCCAGCAGTCCAACTCTAATGTGCTACCGATGTTAACGTCACTAACACTCCCCCGGTGCTCCAAGCTCCCGTCCAGACTGCTAGCTGCACGGCTAACTGGGCTAACTGGGCTAACTGGGCTGACAGTAGCTATATTCTGTAGCAGTAAGTGATTGCTCTGGTGATATGTTGCCCCCTTTTTGTCTGGAGGATGATTTCAACAGGTGGATTCTTACATAATGCACCTTTTAGCATTGCTGGTAAAAGTCTTTATTTTAGTTTGTCTGCTCGCTGCGAGCTATGTAGTGTTCAGTTGTTACAGTCGACTCAGTCAGTGGATACATGCACACAAATTAGTCGAGCTTCTCTTCGATCTTTCCTTGCCAACTGTAGAAGTTCCCTCCCCCGGGGGGTACAAATAAATCCCGGGTTGGGAATCACTGCTTTAATGAAGTGCGCTTGTTAGTTTAAGATTGTTGGCTCGAGCTCCGGACCAGCAGGATTAATCCGGGTGGGGAAAGTAAAACGGCAACACTGAGGTGCCCTTGAGCAAAGCATTTAACCCGCAGCTGCCTCAGTGGAGCTGTTCAGTCAGTGGCTGGCAGACAGGACTGTGTGAATGTGTGTAACTGTAATTTTAGCTGCAAACACATTCAGGTACTCTCAGCCAGTATTGATTGGCCTTGTAACACTCTTGTTCAAGGAGTATTAAAAGGGGAGATAGAAGAGCTCCAACCAACAAATATTTTTCCTTTTTCAATAATCAAGGAAATATTTTAGTTTTGAAATGTCGCAAAATAGAAAAAATGCTCTCCACAGTTGCCCAGAGCCATCTTCAGTTGTCTTGTTTTGTCTGGCCAACAGTCCAAAACCCAAAGATATTTCATTTACCCTCATTTAAGACCAGAAAAAGCAGCAAATCCTCACATTTTAGGAGATTCAACCAACAAATGTGGTGCATTTTTGCCTGAAAAATGACGGAACTAATTACATGATTATTAGAAATAATTGCAGATAAATTTTCTGTCAATTGGCCAATTAGCCAAACCCAAATATCACCACGTATGAATATCAATGAATCACATTATTGCCGCAAACACACACACACACTGTCGTTTTGTCAATTTTTGAGTGAATCCCACATTCACCATGCTACTCCTAGAAAAAACAACTTGTATTACTCCACCACAGGAAATCGTCCCCAACAAAGTCACTACACACTCTAAACGCTGAAATGCTTAACACTGCAGCTGACAGATGTTTTGGGAAATTATTTCGCCTTTTTTTAACAGGCTGAAATTCAAAATAGGAAGTAGGAACCGGTGGGTTTGGGTCGGGACAGGGGAGGGAGGTCAAGAATATGTTGCGAGATGGATTAACCAGAAGTTGCTTTTGGTCTTCTCATGGGGAAAAAACAACAACTAACTTATTTTATTGACATATTGAGGTTTTGGCCAGTTCAGTCGAACACACTACTGTATCCGGATGTGTCCTTGACTGAGAGAAGACGGCTCCAGAAGCATTCTCCCTTTTCACATTTCTTTCTCTTTTTCTCCGTTCAGGCGCTGGACCTCCGGCTGATCGGACGGTGGTGATCGAAGAGTACAGGTTCCTGTCTCAAAAGCTGTTTGCTGCCGTGTCCGTCTTCGCCGGCCTCGGCATCCTGCTCGGCATCGTGTGTCTCACCTTCAACATCTACAATGGCAACGTCCGGTGAGTTCACTCACGCTGAATGAGAATAAATACATGCTCTATCATCTAATTCCCAGGCTATGATCGATAAACCTAAAATATTTTACAGGAACTCATTAGAGCTGCAACTATAAGTCAATTTATTGATTAATTTCTTGGTTCTACAAGATATTGAATTTAATATTTTTAGCTTCTGGGCTTTTGGTCTGACGAATGACTTTGATGCCAGAAGTGTTTTCACTGTTTTCTGAAGTTTTTTAGACAAAATTCTTTATCGATTAATCTAGAAATAATTGGCTGGTTAATTGAAAATTGCAATCGTTAGTTGCGGCTCCAGTATTCATTATTTCACTGCAACATTTAGATTCGAGTGGGTTTAGTTTGGTGAGTTTTTTTTCGCTTTTCCACTCTTCCTGTTTGTCCTTCCGAGAGGCATCAGTAATGAGCGATATCTCCGATAATTTTGCAAATAAAGTTGTCCTCCACAGAGGAAGGTCATGGTTGAAAGGATTTTTTAAAAACCTGAAAATAACGAGAATTGACAGATGAATTAAACGGGGCGTCAAAGGTTAAAGGCATGGTTTTGTTACATGAAGGTCACCTGTTTGAGGAATTGCAACGGCCCCGGGAGGCGAATGGAAATGACTTCCCGTAACAACCTCCAGCTGCTCCAGCAGAGCTGATCTTTCACTGTGGTTGCACGAGTGCGAATAAATGATTATGTGAAGTACGTGAGACAAAGGGGAAAAAAATATTCACATGCTCACCGGAGATCCTTGCCTCTTTTGAGGTTTATGTAAACACTGAGTGGCTCTGCTGCTTCTTGAGTTTAGGGACTACAAAGTTTGTGATTTGGGTGTGGCTTCTCTCGATCCAGCAGCTGGTTTCATTGTCGCAGCTTAAGCGTAGCCCTGGACCAAATGCAAATAGACTTTCCCTAAAACATGCCTTTTGATCTTGGATTTTTGAGCTTAATACATGTCTGTGAACTTGGCGCAGCGTATCTCTGATGTCTTCTAACAGTATTTTTATGTTTGACCGGGGTCAAAGTGATTTAAAGTCCCATAAATCCACGAGCTTATCGAGAGTTTTTCGGAAAAGCGGGAGAGGTTTGTTCCTTTGGGGATCTTTGGCTGGCTCCAGTGTGGCAGTCAGGCCCTCTTCCAGCTTTGATTATATTTCAAACACAGTTTCACCGAGGGCTGCTCTCAGCAGCCAAAACACTGTGAGTCAGATCAAATCAAATCAAATTTATTCAGTAAGCTGTTTTTAAAAAAAACAAGTTTGCGACCGACTGCCTCGTTAGGAGACAAAAATACATAACCGATTCATTTTAAAAACAAGAAAAAGTCAAACGCAATCACAGTCCTAAAGGAGCAATACTTTAGAAACACTGACACCCCTTTAAAACGGCTACAAACAATGTATTCTTATAAGAACTTTTCAAATTGAAAATGTCAAAACAACGTGACAGTGTGAGGGGGGTCGGTCGTAGCGATGTACCTGCAGAGAATTAAAATCTGAATCTGCAGCTTCCATCGGCCTTACGGAGCTCACAGGGGTTCACTGCGGTCATATCAGTGTTTTCCTCTGAAGCAGGGGACTGTTTTCAGTGAAAAGACGCTCAAACATCCAACTGAATTGATTAACGGGTTAATGTAGTTTAGCATTTAGCAGCCAAAGATCGAGATATTTCACTCTGGAGATGGTGGAGACCAAAAATGGAGCTAAGAGAAGGTGAATATTGGACTTTAAAACCTTATAAACGTAGAAACCTTAAATGGTGACTACATGTCTGTAACGACTGGTGAAGCAATCGGCAAAAGACCCAATTTCATGATTCTGAGACAGAATGAAATACAGTAAAACAGGATGTCACCATGTCAGTGTTGTTTAGCCCCCAAAAAATCAGTTTCTGCAGTGACGCTGCATTTAAGTTTGATCACAGAATATCCTCCGGTGATTTAAAACATCAACAATATAAATTTGATTTTTAAAGCACCCAACTTCTTTTATTCAAAATATTCAACAATGTCCACATACAAGAGAAAAAGATGATGGCTTTTCTTCTAATAACAGCTTCAATCAACTATAATTCAGAGTGTCCTCAAGCGCAGTGCATAATAATGGAAGAAAGCGGCACTCGCTGTTAGAAAATAACTCCTGCAGCACAATGAACATCATATATTCATGGTATATAATAGCATTAAAGGGGTTTCTGGGGTATGAAAGGTTGGACTGGGGCCAGTGTGCATCCGTGTGTGTGTGTGTGTTTCTGTGTGATTGGGTGTTTGCATGCAGGCTGTATAGTAAATAAGCAGCGTGGCCTCGGGGCAGCAGAAGGGCAGGTCAACGGGATGAACGAATTAAAGACACACCTACAGCTGCAGGATGAGCCCGAGCTGCAGGGCGAGGGAAGGCTGCTGCGCTGGGTGTCGCAGTACAGCGCAGATTATGTAAAACACACAAGTCTTAAATCTGAAGTTTTTTTTGACAATATTTTAACACTTAAATTATCTCTAATGTAGCATTTACATAAACACTTTGTCGTGACCGGGTAGAAAAATCACTGTGCTTATTTTTTTTTTTCTTCTTATGGTAATCACTTTTTTGCTTCATTATCCTTTAAGCTCCAGTCTTTACTTGCACGAACAGTGACAGCGTACATGAAAAGCACAGCGACGCTTTACCGCAGTGACAAGATGCAAAACTTTCATCAGATGTCAAACATGTAGGCAGAGGAAAAGTGTATGAGGAGCGTAAGAACGCCCACACTGAATTGTTGCTGCCATTGTTAAATGACACACCACACAGCTCATCCAGTGAATTAAAGGACAGCTTACCTTTAATTGAATCTGGACACACAGGTAGTTTGTCCGTCCAGTTTTTGAAATCGCTGCCACCACCCGAGTACAGTGGAGGAGAACTGACTCGAGTTTATAATGCATTTAAAAGATCTGATAGAAAATGGAGCTGGGCAATATATCAAGATTATGTCGATACTGTGATATGAGAGTATAAATCATCCAGGATTTTGGATATCGTTGTCATAAGTGTGACTTTCTTAAGTTTTAATAGTTTCTTGTTGTTTTTCCAAGAACTTTCTGCGCTGTGTCACCGTCATAATTTACTTCTCCTCCATTTCCTTGGTGCATTGCATTGTGGGAGACGAGTATCCATCAATGACACACTCATACATCAACCACATTTAGTTTGCATATTGTCTTAAGTATACTCCATCTCCTCACTGTTTTAATTTGACAATTCTGACCATATACTAAAACCCTGCTTTCGACCTGGCGTGTAGTTGAACAACAGCATGTTAGCATTTAGCTCAGTTCCTATTTAGACCCACGGAGGCGTAAGCAATGCTGCAGACTCTTAGTTTTGTCACCCATATGATTAAAACTGTTGAGGGTGTGATCGGAGGATTATCCAGAGAAATCAGCGCATTGTTTCTGTGCCAACTCACAATTAATTAGGAAGAAAGTCCCCTGTTGCCGGGCTCAAGCTCACAAAATAAAGCAATGGCTCCTCCTGCACTAAATCAAATTCCAAATTTTTCTCTTTTTTTTTGTCCCTTCTGCCACACATAAATGTCCCTCTTT
The DNA here is from genome assembly GCA_963678695.2 of Diplodus puntazzo. NCBI lineage: Eukaryota > Metazoa > Chordata > Actinopteri > Spariformes > Sparidae > Diplodus > Diplodus puntazzo. Next base: position 7,251,070 of record OZ023160.1, on the reverse strand, counting down.
TCATTTAAGCTTTATGGTAAAAAACTATACATTTAAACTGGAATAGCCAGAGCAAGGAGTAATTAAAAACCAGCCAGACTGTCTGAAGTAGGACGTTAAGATGATAAAAATTTCAATTAAAAAACAATGGGAGAGCAATTAAAAACAATTGATGGCATTTCTAACAGCTAACAGCAGGACCACCAACACAATTAACGCCTCCTTACCTGCAAATTCACAAATTGTACCTTTCAAGTATAAATAAGTAATTACCAGTGTTTGTTTTTTTGTCTTATTGTGTGTCCCTCTGTGAATCTGTCACTGCTGCAGCTACATCCAGAACTCTCAACCGTACCTGAACAACATGACGGCGGTGGGCTGCATGATGGCTCTGGCTGCGGTGTTCCCGCTGGGCACTGATGGCCATCACGTCCACAGATCACAGTTCCCAGTCGTCTGCCAGGTAAGAGGAGAAAGAGGCGGACACACAGGGGAGAGACGGAGGCAGAGAGGAGCCAGAGGGCAGGACGAGAGCTGTAGGGCTGCCGATATTTGGTCTCACTGATTTGATGCTTAAACAAAAAGCTTGTTACATGATATAATACAAACTATAGCAGCAATTAAATGCCTTTTTTTTTTTACGTTTTATACATTTATTTTTCTCTCTCTTAAAAGTAGTAGTTGCAACTAAAATTCTAATTCAGACCTTGGTTCAATGAAAAACTATTAGTTGGAAAAATACATGTTAGAATTCTGCATTAAACTGTCTAAAAATGACCTGTGTTATATTAAGTTGAGCGGTGTGCATTGTCTTAAATGTTTCCAACAATGTTCAAACCCAGAAAAATCGTCAATTTTACTTCAGATAGCGGTGGGTTTAATTTGGCCACATGCTGCTAAAACATCTGGAGAAACATCAGGTGATGCGTTTAAGGGTGAGGAAGAAAGTCAGCGAACATGACGTGCTTTGTTTTGTATGTGTTCTTGTGCATGTAAAATATCTCGAGAGTAAAAAGATCAAAGTATGCACAAACAGAAGCTCTTCTCTCCCACAGAAAACGCTGCTCCTGAAACGCCTCGCCACTAGTCCCGCCTTTTATTGTGTGACTTTGTGACATCACACTATGTCACAGAGTCATACGTTTGCGTAATTTATACGTAGCGGCTAATTGTTCACTGAAGAAATGATTTAGCAAAGCTGCTCTGTTGTTGTTAGCTGTGCTGGGTCAGGCGTCCGTGAGCTGACCAATCAGAGCAGACTGGGTCTTCAGGAGGGAGGGGGGGCCTTAAAGTGACAGGAGCTGAACCAGAACTTTTCAGGCAGAAAGGGATAACTGATGTGTTTTCTTAGCATTAAAGCATGTAAGCCAGTTCTAGCAGCAACCCAAAATAAAGTTATGAATCTGAAAATAAGCCCAATATGTCTCCTTTAATACATTACCTTCTTTGTGAACAGTTCTGCTGGAGTCGGGTCGGGTTTTCATCGCAGTGATGGTTGTTTGATAATGAAGACAACAAGCTACTCCGCGGCATCATCAAACAAAATCTTTGGCTTTCATTGTTTCGAATGAGAGAACCGTAGTGGTAAAAAATTACCTACTGTGCGTTGAGGGCCTTCAGTAAACCTGTTACCTCCGTTTAATAACCCTTAAAGTCCGACTGAAGTTACAATTAGTCGTGGCTGACCCAAATGTTCGGAAGCTTTGAAGTTTTCAACACTGCTGCGAAGCTCCAGAAATGTTTGGTTGGCTATGAAACCTCATCTGACTTTCCATCAGCGAGGGGGCTGAATAATGACTGAATGTTCCACTTCATTTATATTCTGTTCCTTTAAAGGTTGGGAACATCAACTTATTCCACAGTGACTGTGATTGTCACATTCTATACATATTGTGTTTCATCTTGTTCCAGCTTTTGATTAATGCTATTTGAGGTTTACACTGAGTGAAATGCGTGGAACAATTTTTTTTCATGGTGGCACCGTTCCATGAAATTGAAATATTATCGAAGTCTTGTGCATCATTTTATACACATTAGACCGAAATTCAGCCTGACACGTTTTGGTACCTCGGGATCTCAACTGGAATTTGAAATAAGGTTCTGAGGGGTTAAACAATGTTGGGCTGCACGCCGTGAATGTGGAATGAGCGGTCCACCTGCAGGTCAGTGATGGTTAAAACTTAGATATTTATGTCAACAGTTCATGAAAGTACACCTACTGAAATTTCTCTTAGCAACACTGACTTGTTGTAGTTGATTAACAGTATGGCTGGACTTAAACTAAAGCCCTCTGTTGTCCTGTGTGTGTCTTATTCTGTCGTTCCAGGAGTCTGATCATGTGCTCTTAGTGGACGGAATACGCTAATTGTTTATACACAGACATAACTCATCAAGCATTTGAGCGTGTTTTGGTGCTCGGTGGCACAGACGTGATTTGCTGGACGCCAGAATAGCGCAGACGATAGGATACCAGCACTAATGAGGAGTGGGAGCGCTCCTCTGTCACCCATGTTGAGCCTTTTTGTTGCGGAGGCGAGAGGGAGATTTCCATTTCTGTCGCTTCTGTCCAGTTTTATTCTCTCTCAATCTTTGTTCTGCGTCTCTACTGCACTCTGCCTCTATCTATCTATCTATCTATCTATCTATCTATCTATCTATCTATCTATCTATCTATCTATCTATCTATCTATCTATCTATATAAATGCTCACTCATTTGTATTTTTCCGGGTTAATAAAAAAAATAAGCACATACATTTAGTTTTTCTGTGTTTGTTGTAGTTTAATAAAGGCCCAGGCTGAGTTTCCACTGGGCAAACTTCAGAACTGTCTCTCTGTCTGACCCGCTTTTAAAGTTTCAAGGTGATTTTCTGACAGAAAAATCTTTCAACTCTTAACGTCCATCCGCCACAGTCCAGATGAGAAAAGCAAAGAGAGGTGTTGATAAAAATGTTGATATTTTCATCTGAGTCACCTTCAGTTTTGCGCTCAGAGCAATAAGCTTAAGGATCTGCCGAGTGTTTCGCAGACTTTTCTTCTTTCATCCTGCAGGCTGCTCGCAGACTGCCCCGATCTGATTGGTGTTTTTTTTTTTTTTTTTTGGGTATATGCAGTCTGAAAACGAACACCTGCAGACATTATTATGAAAAAAGTACTCCCACCTTCTCTACATGTTCTTTGGAAAGGAAAAACATCACGATATCGATGCTTTTATTCACAGTGTGCATTTTCTTTAAAAAACATTTCAAAAAAACATCAAGTGGAAAAGGCGGTGAAGCACAGCGCTCCTTGTAGTAAACATGCAAATACAAATGTAGTATGAGTGTAAATTGTGTTTAATGCAGCAAAGATTTTGACAAAGAAGTTTTGCAATATAATGGAAAACACAACAACCATTGTCATCAGTATTTCTTAAATGCCAGATTGATCTGCTTAAGTGTAACTTTATCTAAAAGTACTGGTGAAATAATCATTATAAAATTACGATTATTATTTTTTTTTACTGAGAAACTAGCTTAATAGATAATATCTCCATCAATTTTCCAGCTCACACCAGGATACGATCGACAGCTTTTATTAACAGTTATATTAAAACAACAAGGAGCTCCGTGTTTTGCTTGTTGCTTTGTCAGATTAATTTGTGCTTTATTGCAAACGGGTTTAGTCGTTTATAAAATGTGTGCTGGAACACTGATGTTTTTTTGTCCACTATGGTTTGCCCTGTTATAGCTGCCATCCAAGAGAGAGAGAGACGGCCGTGCACCGTGTGAATTTGCAATTAATTCCTCACTGCTGATACCAAACCCAAAGAAACTCCTGTCCAGAGAGTCGACACAGACACACACAACAGTTTGCGTTGTTCATGTAACGTCGACTGGATGATCTACAGAATTGAGAATGATTTCTTTAAAATGTCTTTGTCAGAGTTCTTCAGTCACAGCACGCTGATAGTAAAGAATATGAACCCGTCCTCACCGGACAAACATTAGGACCCAGGCTGTCCAAAGGGGGTGCCTGACTGGAAATAAGAACATAAAACCCACAAAAATTAAAGAGATTTTACAACCCCACTCTCTTTTTTCTCCTCTCCTCTCCTCTCCTCTCCTCTCCTCTCCTCTCCTCTCCTCTCCTCTTCCTCCTCCTCCTCCAGTTCCGCCTGTGGCTCCTCGGTCTCGGCTTCAGCCTGGCGTATGGCAGCATGTTCACCAAGATCTGGTGGGTCCACACCCTCTTCACGAAGAAGGACGAAAAGAAGGAGAAGAAGAAGGTAGGAAAGAAGGAAGAGTGGTAGGGAGGGAGGGAGGAAGCGAGCGAGCGAGGGAGGAAGGGATAAGCCTCTCAGCTGTCTCGGGAGAGTAGAGAAAAGATGGGAGAGGGGGGCCAGGCCACGCAGCATGTGTGGCGCCGGCTGATAAAAAAAAGTTCAGTTAAAAAACTTTGCAAGCTTCCTAGTCACATAAGCTTCTGAGAGGCCAGCTCGGCATCATTCACTGCGGACGGTGGCGTTAAGGGTATTGGACACACACTGACACAGATACTGTACTTTTTACACATGCACACATGAACACCCACACAACATTAATGCACGGAAACATGCAGACGCAGGTTTTGGACCGGAGCCCCTGATACCACAGTCATCAGCTTTATTTGCATACGGGTGTGTGCGAGTGTGGGGTGTGTGTGTGTGTGTGTGTGTGTGTGTGTGTGTGTGTGTGTGTGTGTGTGTTTATATGTGAGGGTGTGTGTGCTTACCCTTGAAGATAGTGTATCCTGGAGCCAGCTAGATACTGCCAGTCTGCAATGTGTAGTGGGAATTTCTAAGACCTAATCAGAAGAATAAGAGATTAAGCCATTTATGGAATATTTATGAATATGGATGAGTATTAAAGTTCTATGCAGAAATCCAACCTTCGGGGGCTTTATTATTTGAGCCAAAGCACAACGAATCAGGATGACTTTCAACTCTCTTCATGTCCACAGAAGGGCATTTTGCCAGAGAGCTGTAGCGTGAGTATTTAAAGAAACTTTCTCAAAATCGAGGGGTGAATGAGCGCCTTTCAAATCATTTATTTTCATGCAACTCAAGTGGAGAGGCGCTCGGGACTGTGTAATGCGTTTTCTTCTTTATTATATTTTTCAGTTTTAGTTATTCCACGCTTGAATGGCCGCTACTATGTCGGAGGTTCTGGGAGTAAGCCTGGTCAAATAAAAAAAACAAAAAAGAAATGTGTGGAAAAAGAGAGCGAGGGGGAGCTCGGTGGGGGAGCTCATTTCGGTCGCTTGTTTTTCGGTTACGGCTGTATTACTTCCATTATGGCTCAAGTTAAGAACAATAAAGTTGATATCAGCCGCGTCGGGAAACCGTCCACACAAAGGCAGTGTCATCTCGGTGTGTGTAAACGATGATTTCAGGTGGCAGCACAAATATAGCGGCTCTCTGTGAGTCGCCTGCAGATACACAAACGCACACACACACACAAGCAAACTCCCACTGCTCCTAAAATACACATGGAGACGGACACACACACACGCACACACACACTTGAAGACACACATTCAGAAAGACAATTCGCGCCCAGTCATGCAGAAATCACAAGGACGCCTGTCGTATTATTCGTCCCGGTTGTTTGTCTTTGTTTGTGGACCGGCTCGTGATGCCCTTGGATACTGATGACTATTGTGTGTGTGTGTGTGTGTGTGTGTGTGTGTGTGATGTGTGTGTCTTTGCTCGAACTCACACAGCAACACTTGGAGCCATGGAAACTCTACGCAACAGTTGGAGTGCTGCTGGCTATCGACTTCCTGTCACTCATGATCTGGCAGATTGTGGATCCTCTGCACATTACGGTTGAGGTAGAGTACGAAAGACAGATGAGATAATTTGTGTGTCATCGCCCATCGGCGCAGAACGTGCAGCCACTGTCATCAGTCAATATCGCAGTAATGAGACACCGGGCCTCGTTTGTAGCAATGTTCTCTCATTTTGATTCATCTTACGCTCAAAGAGCACCGTCGCAGACAAGAATAAATATCATGTCATTGCTGAACGGCAGTGTAACAGTGTAGCTGTGACATTTATGACTTGGATAATTATATTTATCTATGTGCGAGTGTTTTGTGTTACAGTGTGACTACCACAATCACTGTTAAAGGTGCCCGGAGGCATTTTCTGCCAACAAAATTCAACATTCATCAAGCAGCTAAATAAACAAGTTGAACGAGCTCCTCTCCTCCTCTGCGTTTAACTTCATTAAACCTGCATAGATCAATATTTTCAATATTAACACTGGCGCAAGGGACTCGCACGCTCAGTTCTGGGTATACAATCACCGACTGTGTGCCACAGAGTCTGGTTCTGACAGAGCTGCTCTCATCGGCCTTCATGTGCAATTGTTTCCAAAAAGAGATCGCCTAGACCCATGGTACCTAATCTGCTCAGCACAAAGGAACCTAAAATAGTCATCCTGAGTGCTGCTAAATGCTCCTCTATGTTCACAGCTAGTTGCTAACACTATCTATCTGCTGTTTAGTGCTGAGCAGGTTATATAAATTAGATTTTTAGAGAACGGACAAAAACGGACAGTGTTGAAAAGCAGAACTCTTAGCTGAAAGATGCTAAAATGCTCCATAGGGCTGATGGGAACTGCAGAAACAGATGACGATCCTCACCTGGTCTTTTGTTGACATGACATATTGATAAGTAGCCACTTTAAAGATCTGAAAATTGCAGTGTTTATTTACAATGCCTCCACTGATGTTAATGCTAATAATAATATGCGTCATCCCCTTCAATGTGCATGTGTATCCTCATGCTTGTGCTGGTAAAACATTAGATACAAACAAAACAGGCACCCACTCATCAGAATAATGCTACACAGCGCCACCAGTGGTCAAATCTCCTCAGGGGCTCTTTAATATGAGCTCATTATTACATTACTTTCATGTCTTCGTTGGATGCATCCGTCCAAAGCGACTTAAGATGAGTGTGCTTCCCTGTGCATGAGTATGTAGTATACTTGATACTTTTCTACTGTTTAAACACTATCAAAAGCTGGATAAGACACCAAACAGTGCATCTGATTTGCATGATGCCTGCGCTCATTAAGCTGTTCTCTAAATCGTCCTCATTAAGGACGTTAAATCTCCGCTGGAATAAGAGCCGTACATCATCATCAGCCCCCATCTAAGCAGCATTGACTTTAACTGCAGTCAGGGCTTATATGGAACTTCTAAATAGCCATATTTCATATTTATTGGATATCTGATACTCTTTTAATTCAGCCATCTATATCTGACTAACAGGAAGGCCTGTGTACCCGAGGGGCTCAAGCGTGCAGTCTCTGGGGCTTTTGCTTACTGTGCATTTTTGCCTCCTTCTCCATTCTGCTGCTGTCTCATCGTTTCTTATTATCTTCCCCTCCTCTCTTTCTCCCTTTTTCCCTCCATCTCTTCATCCCCCCCCGTTTCTCTCCCCTCTTCATCCGTCTGCCATGTGAGCAGAAGTTCACTAAGGAGGCCCCGAAAGAAGATTTGGATGTCCTGATTCAGCCCTTGTTGGAGCACTGCAGCTCAGAGAAGATGAACACGTGGCTCGGTATCAGACCTCTCTTCTTCTTCTTCTTCTTCTTCTTCTTCTTCTTCTTCTTCTTCTTCTTCTTCTTCTTCTCTCATATCTCAATCTGTCTCTTTATCACTCTCCGCCCTGCTGTGTTTTTTTAATGTCTCTGTCACTCACATGGACATATGCAGACACATTTGCGCGCGCATGCACGTCACTGCCACTCACTCTGAATTAAACAGGTCTCATATCACAGCCTCCTCCCTCAGCCCCCGCCGCCCCCCTACGTTTGATTCCTCTTTTCTCTCTCTCTCTTCTCTTTTTTCCCTCTTTGCTTCTCTTTTTTGTCGGCCCACGCAGACCCTCTCTCTCTCTCTCTCTCTCTCTCTCTCTCCCCGTCCGTCTCTCTGCTGTCTTTCTTAGCGTGGCAGCTCTTATGAAAGTATAATGGTGCTGAAATTCAAATAATGTGGGTCACAAACTGGGCCATTGCCCCATAGCATTTCCTTTCTCCGAGAAGAAAAGATGGTGCTTTAATATCAGGCGGTATAAAGAAACAATGGACAGTCTGAAAAAGTGTCGAACTCACTCAGTCACAGATTCTCTTTTTCCTCCCTTCTCTCTCTCTCTTTCTCTTTCACGGTTATGTTCTCTTTTCTCTGTCAGTCAGCCGGCTCTGTCTCCCTTTCAACATATTCAAACATCTATTGTATCTGCATTTTTGATTTTCTACCTCTGCACACACTCGCTCACTCCCTCGGTTATATTGAGCTGTTACTCTCTGCGCTAGCAGCAAGCAGGAGCCATGTTTAGCCATTGACAAGATCCCATAATTTGTTAAATACAGAAATTAAAGCTGCACTGCACCGATTTAATGTGACACTTGTTGAACTTTTGAGAGATTATGTTTGTTTGGTTGGTAACACGACTAAAGGCCTTCGCACACCAAGTCCATTTTTGCATATGTATTTTTTAATTTAAAAAAAAGTCAATTGCGTTTATTATTCTAATTTGTTATGAATATTCACATTACGAGACAAAATGAACTCTGAATTGGAGCAGTGAAGATGATGTTGTGGTCCTCTAACTCCTGAGCGGTGGGTGATGTAGGTTTGAGCTAAAATCATGACGGACCACTAGCGTACGGGGCTTTTTGTCCATTGTTTCCATGCAACTCTTTAAACAGACTCTGCATTATTTGAATTACTGCACCATGTGCGTTACGCACACACATTATATAATATTCATTTCCATGGCTGCACACTCATTCATTCACTCTTGTTACCTGCCTTCTCTCACTGTTTCCCTCTTCCTGTAGGTGTGGTCTACGGCTACAAGGGTCTGCTGCTGCTGCTGGGCATATTCCTGGCGTACGAGACCAAGTCTGTCTCCACAGAAAAGATCAATGACCACCGAGCCGTTGGGATGGCTATTTACAACGTTGCTGTGAGTCCAAAAAAAGAAACGGTCATGCCTGAACTCCTGCTTCTGGGTTCTGCTGTCTGCTTTCTGCCATTTTGCTTTTTCTGCAACAACCTTTTCTCCAGTATAGCGCGCTGAGTAACATTCAAGTGGCAATACGGATTTTATATTGCTCCATAGCGCAAAACTGTTGTAGTATATCTGTTGGGGAGGGTTAATCAGTGCCAGTGCCTCAGTGATTAATTTGCCTGGTGTGGAGATTTCTGGCTTCCAGAAGCCACTTCTGCTCATTTCAGAGCAAACCAGGCAGCTGACCAGCGTGTCAAGACATTTCAGCTGCAACGGCTTAAAGCTGCATTCTCGAGGGGATACTCTCTGCATTTTTATGAAAGTTAATGGAGTTCTTGGTCATAACTTGAAGCTCCCTTAATACCTCTGTGGTCCATTTTCTTTATTTGAGTTGAAATCTGGCAAAGCATGACAGAAAATCACATTGAAATACTTCCTGTGTGATGATGATATTATTTGTAGATTAACCATTTTGCGACAATCATTAAAAAAAACATGCAACAAAAGTCAATTGTGGGTGCACCAGAATATTGATTTATGCATTTATGTCTCTTACGTATCTCTTTGGGATGTGCCACACATCATAAATTGATGATAATATACTGAAAAGCACATGTTGGTATAACGCTTGGTCGCAGCGTTACCAGACACAGAAACAGACTTCTATATAAAATATTCAAGCCTTTCTACAAGTGCGTCCTGAGATTTCGCTCTCTAAAATGCACATCCCTTTACGTATTTCTGTTCGAATCAGTAAACTGCAAACAGAAGCTGCTGTTTTGTACGAATCAGACATTTTGATGCTTATGGCGCCTGTGGTGCAATGATACCCACCGTCGCATCTCAGCTCTCTTTTGTAAAATGAAAACTCTCTCTCGCTGGGACTTCCTGGTGAAATAAATGTTAAATAAAAATCTATAAAATACGAAAGACTCGAGCTTGCCTGCGTGAGTGCTTTAGCTTTAGTGTTGAAGCATAAATATGGGGAGAAATCTGTGCGTGGAGATAGCAAACAAAACACTTTGTGTGGAGCTGTTACCTTGCCCTGTGGCAGGAATGGGTTTAAAATGTACCCATTTAGGCACTAAAGTACAGTGGTAAACGCTGCCGTCAGCCACACACATTCGTCAGCCACTGTTGATAGCAAGTGAATCATCTCAAACGGAGGCACCCAGGATGCACTTTACATGAAAATAGCTGCCATTATGTTCACTTCAGCCACTTTAGACAAATAGTCGATGGCATTTCCTCATATTCTTGACACGGGGTAACTTTGTAATTGATGTAAAATGTCTGCGAAAAGTGGCTTCTGTCACTTCATGTTTTCTGTTTGGATGGAGGGCAGGGAACACTTCTTCCCCTCATTCAGTCTTCAACAGTCATTTTGCCAGAAGTTGCCGTCCTCGCCCGCATCGCCGCTAATGAATAAAAGAGGAAGCATCTTAATGAGCATCCAAACATTTATCAGCTTATACTTTGTGGATATGTAATTAGTAAATGGATTGATCTCGCCTCCTCCGTCACGGAGAGGATTTATCATTGATCATCATTCATGGTTATTTATGAGAGCATTAAATGCAGCTTGCACGCTCATTTCATCACATGGGTCCATAATGTGAGACAAGTCTAATGTGATTATTTTATGTTATGATATACACATTTTAGTTTTATGATGGTGTTAATAGTTAATGGTGTCTGTAAAGGGACCTCCTTCCTCTTTGCTAAGCTGGGAGCTGCAGGCCCTGATGAGATGACAATGTGGTGATTGTCAGCGCGCTGTTGCCACTTCAGTCATGACTTTTTAATGCTGTTTTCACATGGGAGCCCTCCCCGGAATGATAAACAGATGCCTAATGCTTTTATGGATGTGATTTTCCTCCCCTCTCATGCTCTCTCTCGCACACTCCACCTCCTCCTCCTCCTCGTCCCCCTCCTGCCTCCGTCTTTCTCTTTATTTTAAACCTCACTTTCCTCTTCCCATGTCCCGTCCTCTCTCTTTCTTTCTCTCTGTTTCGGTCTCTCTCTCCCTGCAGGTGTTGTGCCTGATCACTGCTCCGGTGACTATGATCCTGACTTCGCAGCAGGACGCCTCCTTTGCCTTTGCCTCTCTAGCAGTCGTCTTCTCTGCCTACATCACGCTGGTGGTGCTTTTTGTACCCAAGGTGCTCCAACTCGTTACACACCGCACACACTGAAAAGTATACTTGTAACGCGGTAAAGGTCAAACGTGCCGGTTTCAGTGTCTTCAAGAAGACAGTCCAAACTGCACTGCGTGAAAAGAACTAGCTTCTGAAACGCACATTGTTCAGTCTGCATTCTAGAAAAATTTAGCTTTGGCTGTGTGATCAAATAAGAAGACTACCTAAATGATCAAATCTTTGATAAGTTTGCAAATCCGTCCCTCACGGTGACGATCTTTAAAGTTTCCATACAGAAAGTCTTTTCCGATGTGTAGCTGCTGTAAACAGTTGGTGTTAGAAAAAAACTAATCCTCTGGCACGAATAAAGGGAGACATTTACATGTCTGGCAGCAGCTATTATGATTTGTTTGGACTAAATAGACCTGGGTAGTGCACACGAGCGCTGCTGCAGACAGAGGGAAGAGTGCCACCTACAGAAGCTCTAACTTCATCAACTGAAACTCAGACAAAAAAAAAACATCACAATATTGTCACCATTGTTTGATTGTCTGGCTATTTCTGGGAGCACACTGCAGAAACCGCACAGCAGTGAGCACTCAGATGTCACCGAAATAAGAAAAAAGAAATGAAAGCATCAGCCCCTTAAAAATGGCTCCATGCAGTGATCATCTTTAAGCCTCCAGACAAGTGCGAGAGATTTAGGCTCACAGGGCTGCAAATATTAAAAATATGTTCTCAATAGATGCATTATTCATCCGGCACGCTGCACTCTCAGGCCTGATTTTTATTCTTTGTTGACTCTCCGGTCCAGATGCGTCGCCTGATCACCCGCGGTGAGTGGCAGTCGGAGCAGCAGGACACCCTGAAGACCGGCTCGTCCACCAACAACAACGACGAGGAGAAATCCAGGCAGCTGGAGCGGGAGAACAGGGAGCTGCAAAAGATCATCCAGGAGGTGAAAAACATTATATACGTTACATTAAACACACACAGACACAGTAGTGTCATTACTCAACATGCACATGAGGTACACTTCTGTGTTAGTTAGCATTTTAGTTCATCCTGGAGGCAGAGGTTGTATAATACATATCTTCATGTAATTTAAGCATTTATTTTTTAGTTAACATGCAGCGTTTTCTTGCTGCTTTTTCTGGGTGTGAGTGCAATTCAGTTGTGCATAATTCGCAACAGTTAATGCTGCGTAATGTGAGAAAACAGAGAATAAAAATAACACACAACGTTGCAGTTATTCCTTTTATTAACTGAATGTTATCCCGCAGGTTTCCTTTGATATTTTAACCTCATTTCACACTGACAGATATGGAAGAGGGGTCATGACGCATCCCTCTTTTATTCGTCATTCATCATATCATAAAGGGATAATAAAGGGATCCGAATGTTGTATTTTCCATGCAAAATTAGGTTGATGTTTTACGTAACTTATGTGAGGTATGTGCGAAGTTAATACACTTTAGAGTATCAGAAGAGTTTATTGTTCTCCCGCTGACTAATCTAAACATAAAGGAGACCGGAGCTCCAGCCGTTCTGGGCATTGATTCATAGATGTGTTGAGATGGTTGTTGATCGGTTGCCCGTGCTTATTTGTGCTAAAGAAAATCCTTCTGCTCTCAATCGGTGAATGACTCCATGCAGCTGCTATCCTCGGCAGGAAGTCAGTGGATGTGCCATCGTTTACAGACCGGCATCTACTCATCACCAGATTGGTCGCATATGAAAAGGGGTGCCATGCAATGTTTTCTTCCTCAGAGGGAAGAGGAAGAGGGACGCTTGCTTTTTATTATTTCAAACTTCCTTTTTACTTCTTTGCAGCTTGTTAGGATAGTTCTGCCTCGGTTGCGCTCAAGTTCCCACTCAAACATTGAAACAGCAGTGTGAAAGCAGAGTGGAGTGAGCCGAGGCAGGAAGACCTCAGAGTCAAACAAATTATTTCAGTGTGAAAACAGTTACTGGTAATGATGTTTTAAAGACTTTTTAGACACTGTGAAGTTGGAATGCACGTATTATTATATTAGTTTGGTAGCACTTTCTAAGCACAATATAAACGTTTGATAAAGGGTTCGTAACACACTGTAATAAAGTGTTTAGCAGATACAAAGATGTATTTAATTTTAACTTCTCCTATTAAGACATTTTATATGCCGAATATATACAATAAAGAACAGACAAGAGTACGTACAACAGATAAGTAGGCCACATTTAAGTTAGTGCTGCAACTAACAGTTATATGATTGACAACATGATTAAATGAGTTTAGTCTATAAATGTTAAAAAAGCATTACTTTTTTTTTATTAATATAAGCTAATTGCTTCTTTTGTCCAACCAACAGCCCAAAACCCAACGTCTTCATGTATTAACACGAATGACAAAGAAAATCAGAAGCTGTAACTTGAAACTTCAAAATGCTCAACATTTTTGCTTAACTAATCAAAATAGTGACACATTTGCTTTTGATTGGCTAATCGATTAATAACTAATGGTTGCAGCTCTAATTCAAGTATACACAAAACTGCCTGCACATACATACATTATGATGAATTAACAGACAGGTGCAGACATAAATGCAGCACAGCTCGTCATTTCACGCCCTCCTTCTGTCCTGCGTTTAGGAGATTCACTGATAAAGACATGAAAGAGTTTTCATACCTGTTATCTATTTATACACCGGCCTCACAGGAGGAGTCACAGTTGTAGACAGATAAACAATAAGCACTTATATCAGCTCACAACTACAATACGGTATGTATGTTGTGTATTATGTGCACTGTATCCCTCTTATTAGGACAATTATTTACATTGTCAATTACGCTTCTGATTTTTTCTATCTACAAAATGTCAAATCATTGTGATAACTGATCATCATAGTTTCCGCCATAAGTTTCCCTCATGCTCTTTTTCAGGTTCATACTTTAATTTTAGGTATCTACTAATCAATTATAATGTTCTTTAATGTTCATGAAGCAAATTATTTTTCTCTGACAGCCCGTTCCTGCAGCACCTCTATTCATCCTCTGTCTGAACGCCATGTCTCTTTAAGGAACTGCGCTGCTCAGTAAGCCCAGTCTGATTTTATTGGTCAGCTCATGCTCGCCTGAGCAGGGTTAGCGGCTGAGGGCAGTTTAAAGGAACAGTTTCTGAACACGGGCTGTTTGCGTTTCTCAGTGCTCTGACCATTTTGATAGTTTTACAGTATCTATTCAGCACCGGGACCTACGTTATAATCAAAAGGGACGTGGAAATCTCACTTTCAGCATTCAGAATCCCAAATATATTTCATTCACTGTGATATTTGCCAGGAAAAGGCAGAAAACTTCTCATTTAGAAAGCTGACAATCAAAACAGTTGCAAATTATTTTTCTCCTGAATGACTAATTGACAATTGTCTAATACATTTCTGATGTAATAACTTCTAATAAGTAAAAAGGGGTTTAACACATAAAGTGTTGCCCTGACATTGATTTCATTTAGACGGGACAGCTATACAATAACTTCTCCTCTCGTTGTGTCTGTAGAAAGAAGAGAGGGTGTCGGCGCTCCGCAACCAGTTGGCTGAGCGACAGGCTCTACGCAACCGCCGCCGGCCCTCCACAGGCCAGAACCAGAACCACAACGCCCCACCGCCGTCGTCACAGCCGGATCCCAAGTCTCTGCTTCCCCCGCCCGGCTACCCCACCACGGACAATCACTCCCTCCCGCCTTCCTTCTCCAACTCCTCCAACCTCTACCCCGCCGACAGCAAGATGAGCCGCAACCACTGTCACAACAGCCAGATCCCACTGCTGTACAAATAGGCGAGGCACGGAGGGGGGAGGGGGAAGAGGGAGGGGGCAGTCGCACAATGCACACGGGGGACACGAAACACAACGAGACACTGTGACTTTCACTTGTATCGGCGACGAGCACAGCGGTGTTGTGACACTGTTTTTTTTAAAAGAAAAAAAAAAAACGGTGTGAAAGCACAAACAAGTTCCACAGACAGGAGTGTTTTACACTTGGCAGCTCCGGGGAGAGTCACGCAGGTAACACCCGTTCCTCACAGTTTTGATCTCACTGTGTTCAACCCAGCAACGGCGCGGCGACAAGCACATCTCAGACGAGCAGCACTTGAGATCTCCTCTACGGTCGCAGATCTCTCAGTCATCTCCTCTCCCTCATTCGTTATCTCGTTCTGTTGTGGAGACACTCGAGGATCTCAAAAAGGAAGTGTTTGTGTTTGTGTCTTTGCTATATCGTCTCCACCTTTTGTCTCTCCGGTTTGTTGACTAGCACTTACAGTAGTGATTTATATTGTTCTGTAATATCTGATCTGTTTTTCGTCATGGAGTTGTTGTTGTTAAGTTATTTGTTTACTTTTCAGGAGAGTTGTGAAAACCGACGTTTCACAAAAGGGACAAAGCAATGTACAGTTTCTTCCGGTGTTCCCTTCGAGGAGCGGCTGAGCTCGACTGCGTGAAAAACTGGCTCCACTGGAAAGTGATCATGTGCATTATTAAATAGCCATAATGTAGAAGGACCAAGGAGTTTGGCATGTTTGGATGTCTGTTGTCAGGACTATGTATTTAAGTACAGCACTGCATCTTAAAAATCCAGTCCTTTGCTGATGTACAGATATTAGACCCATTTTAAAGGAGAAAATGATCGAAACTTGCTGGTGTGTGAGGACGATTTTGATAGTTTTGCCATTTGAAATGTTTTACAATGTATTTTTTGAGATTTGTGTTGTATCTATCTAGCAGTATAGGACAGTAGTAGCCATCGAATGAATCCCTCATCCCGCATCTGATGTATTACGCAGAGAATGCCGACAAAGAAAGTCTGCAGCTGATTCTCACATTTTGTAGAAACAGTTCGAATTCTGCCTCCTAGAAAATGAAATCCAATCTATATTTCTACAGCAGCGGTGCGGTCTGATGCGGTGCTTCTAAGATGGCTATTTCTGTGGACGGTCGAAGAAAGCACAGTTTTCTCCTCAAGATTTTATACATACATGTCATTCTTGTAAGCCTTTTTTATTTTAAAGGATTGTTTTTTTTTATGTTATCCCATAACAGACAATCTGGATGGATGCTCTTTTTTTCTTTTTCTTTTTCTTTCCCATTTTTGCCTTTGGATAAGTTGTAAATGACTCAACGAGGGATATACGTAATTTAAAGTGACATACTGTATTTACTCAGCAGCAGTTAATCTGGATGTACTATTTCATTCATGAGCTATTTCCAGATTTTATAAGCAATGATACCTGAACAACTTTATCAGCAGGTAAAACAATACTTTGTCAAATATTTCTAAATATATATATACATATATATATATATTTCAGTGTGCACTTTAAACTGAACAAACTATGGTTATCCCACTTTTATGTTGCTGTTTATTCTAATACATTTTAGCTCAGGGTACGGAGAAGGATATAAATGAATGAAATAGGCCATATTTATTAACTGTACAGTACCTGGATCAGATAGTGTAACATATGAATGCAGAAAATAATTTAGGAAATGTTCTATTATCTTGCACATATATGACAATATATATGGATTTGGGGATATTTGTATTCACTATATCTAAGATCTTAAATGTTAATATATTTCAGAGTATGTGTATGCAGATATATGGGTACCGTAAATAAAATAATTGTTTTTTCATCGGGTAATTTTGTGTTTCAGTGAAACCTTTCGCATCAGTGGAATTACAGGTGGAATAAACAAAATGGGTTTGCAGGGTTGATTCCTAAAACACTACAGTGTTCAGCTCAACGGAATACCTGAAATTCTAGTGGACTTTTCAGCTCAGGTCATGTTACATCTTAATACTCCCACCAAGGAGGTTTTGTTTTCACCTGTCTGTTGGTTGGTTGGTTTGTCAGCAGGATTACAGAAAAACTATCACATGGATTTCCACAAAACTTGGATGGAGGACAAAGGTCTCGGCCAAGGACAGACACCATTATGTTGTGTTGGGAGTGCAGATAAAGGGGTAGATCCTGGAATTATTTTCTCAGTTACTTCATTTAAATTCCTGTTAAACTGAAGGCAGAGAGTTATTTGCTTCCAGATATTCACGTGTCACGGAGGGAAGGATCTCTCAATGACATTAACCGGCGTTGAGTTACGCCCCTCGCCACGCAGCTAGATGCTAGCTAGTCTGTGCTATCTGTGTGTACAGTTTTTCAAAATCCTAATCGCTACATGAAACTGCAAAAACCACCTCAAAGCTAGCAACCTACTCGCTGAAAATAGTAAATTAATCTAGCACATCAAGGCGCTAGCAGCTGTTAGCTTTTCTTTTGGGGAGATTGAGCCATTTTAACACCCGGGCCGCCTCCCCATGTGCAAACTATGTCCCCCCCCCCCACTAGTTTGACAGATGCGAGCTAACTGACCCAATCACTGGGAGCTCTTAGTGCACACAGCTAATTAAGTGATATGTGAGCGTTGTAAACACCGCCACATGTGCCAACAGCCGAGACCAAGGCTGCCAATCTGACTGCAGAATACAGCACCAAGGTGTTTTTCTTGCCAAGTTTGGTTCCTGCAAATCAGCTTATGGAACATCAAACATGCATAGGTGGTAATCACAGGAGGGACAGGGGGAGCTGGGCGCCCTTTTTCTAGGGAAAACAGAGATTTATACCCCTCAATGATATATATCAATTCAAAACATATAATTTTAAATCATACATCAATATGTATTGAATAACACATGTGCTAATTAAAGACGTAAAACAAAAGGTTTTTAAGTCTTTAACGATTGGTTCCCCCCGCCATGTGCCTCAAAGTGGTTTGGTCCAATCAGCCTCCCCTTCACTCACCTGAGTGCTCCGGACATGTGTCTTGTGCAGTGGTCTCTGGGGGTGTGGTGGAGTGTGGTGGAGTGCGGTGGTGCTGGCTGATCATAGTAAGTACCTACTTTGCAAAAGACACAAGAAAGATGTTATTCTTCTCTTGTCACAGAGGGCTATGCTTAAACACAAAAACCACTTTGTTTGAGTTTGGAAAACAGTGTTTTAGCTTGAAATAGCTAGCTATTTTTGACGCTACAGACACGCTAGAAAGTGTCCCGAGGTCCCCTCACAGATATCCAGTGGTGTCACGCTTGCAAATGTTGAACCGCTGCTTCCCTCTTCAGAAATTTCCACCACCATTTGCATCCTGGCGACTGGGCTGAAAGATGTGTCTGACATTTTTATGAACTTCTACCTTAATAATGAAAATACATTTACACTTACGACTGCATATTTACACGGCCAACATATTTGTACCCAAGCAGCCGCGTCTCTGAACATGCTGGTACAACCCTGAAGTTATTTATCTTTCCTTCTACAATATCGTTTAACGGAGTGCCTCGTAATCAGCGTTTCCTCTTCATGCATTTAGAGAGGCAGCACCTTTGCTGTAAGCTTCAGGAATAAGGCTTAAGAAATGTTTCTGTTTATCGTCCCCCCAACAGTGAAATTATTTATCTGCCTTTGGGTATGACTAAACAAGTAAGCGGTAACTGTCCAACAGCAGCTAAACTCTGTCCACTTGGAGCCCGGTATGCTATTAATGGTTACTTTAGCAACAAGTAAAGCTGTCTGTCTATCAGAAAAAAAAATATTATCCAGTTTCACCCAGATCCAGAATAAAGTCATACATATTTTCTGTACAGTAACCAGTACTGTACCAGCAGCGTCCTTCTGACATGAAATCTGATATCTGTGCTGCTGGCTCACTGCTTAAAGTTGAAGATTGATTGACCGGTGGATGGCACGATATATAGATATTATTGGTTAGAAGTTGGTTGGTTCCAGCTTGTGTAAGCACGCGTGACATTGTTTTACAGGACAATGAGTAATATATATTTTTTTTCTTTCTCTACGTGACCGTGGATGTGATCTTAACTGGCTGAGAGGCTTTTTTAAAATTTCAGCTTGAAGAAATCATTATTTCTCTTTTTGTCAACCTATTATTCTTCCACAACACAGCAGAGATTGTGATTCCATCTGCATTGTTTTGTTGTTGAAGTGGATGTTGAATTAAACGGGACTGTGGGGCCTCGGCGGGGGTATGAACCTTCCCGTCCATTAATAATTTTCAGAATTTTCTGTTTTCAGAAGTCTTGTTGAGCCTCTCCCTAATCTTGAGTCACAGTATCCTGTTGATAACACAGCCGAGCGTGTTTACATCATCCACTAGATGTCACCAGTTATTTATTGCTTTTCTGACTCACCATGACCTTATGAGCAATTAACCATGTGACGTCGAGGGATAATTGTCCGTGAGACTTGATTTCTTTTCTCTAGATCGGCCTGCGGGAGTCAAAGAGCAAATAAACGCAGAAGCAGAGATCATTAAGCAAAATAGTGGGAAGTGGTTTTCATCACAATGAGCAGCTGCGAGGGCCAGTGGGAACCGCATTACTGCGACAATAAGTGGAAGTTTGTAGATAAAAAGAAACTAAAGGAGACAAATTACTCCCAAGTGCATCCGATATTTGTATAATTTGTGTTTTTAGATGATGACAATGTGACAAAACCAGCTGCGCTCCGGTCCCAAACACACACACACACACACACTGAATGCAATTAGATGCACATTGAAGTCTTACACACACACACACATACACACTCCGTCCAATGTCATGTCTCTTTCCAGCTGACTGAAGATGAGGTATGTGGTAATAGGGGGAAGGGGGTAGTGGTGTGGAGGAGGATGAATGTTGGAGAGTGTGTGGGAGAGAGGGTGTGTGTGCATGTGAGTGTGAGTGTGTGTGTGTGTGTAGGAGAGGAGGGGGGGTAGTCACTGGGGAAAACCCGCTCTGGGCTGAGGCTTCTGTGGGCCTCCACCTGACACAGCACTCAGCAAGACACAAAAAAGTAGGAAATTCCCCTCGTCTTGTCTGATCTAACAAAGGAAGTATTTGCTGGCTGTGGAGGAATTTCAGCACCACTTTTGCCAAATAATAGACCAAGCCCAGTGCAGAGAGAGAGTGTGTGTGTGTGTGTGTGTTTGAAAGAGAGAGAGTTACTGCCCTGCCTGGCCGGAGCGGTTTGCCAACTCAGCTGTAAATTTTCTATTTGGTATCTCAGCTATGAAATGAGTCGATGCTCCGCAGTGACACGAAATGTTTTTGGGTTTTTTTTGCATTTTAATTAAGTTTATGTGCACATATAAATATAAATCTTTCAACACCTTATCCCAACAATTTAAATATAAATAAATACAAATAAATACATACAGGCTGTACTGGTACATGATAACAATTCTGTAGATAATCCTTAAAAACCTGCACTCTCCAGTGAAGAGCTGTGTCGTCATCGGATACAGCAGAGAGAGTCTGGCCTACTACAATCTCAGGTCAGCATAAATAATGTACAAAAAGTGCCTAAAATAGAAATAATGTTTCAAACTGTTACAGTTTATAGGATTTTAAAAAATCAGCAGCGCCTGTTCAGCCACAAGCGTTATCTCCATTGAGATTTCAACATTTCTACATCACCATGAAGATGAATAATAAAAATTCAAATAAAATCTTTCAGAAAAGCCTAAACTTTTGGCACTGTGCAAGGCTTTGTGTCCCCTCTGTCAGTATCACAGTCATTTTAAAGTGCAAACACACCAAAGAAGGTCTTGCCCTCGTCTGTCTCCAGCTCTGACAACTGGTTGGTTTCCGTCTCCAGTCTGTCACCTCTGTTCAGCTGAAACACTGCGCCCAGATAGATGGTGTTGTACCAGCCCCGTCCGTCGCTGTAGCTGTCCTCCTGCGCGGTGTTCTGGCACGCCGACCTCACCGCGCTCATCAGAGACACGTCGGAGCCCATGGACTCTGAGTAGCGCGAGATCGTGTGGCTGAGAGGTGTGAGGTGTCTCCCTGTTCCCTCCTCGTCGCCATCGCTGCAGGAGACTCTGAACGACGCCTGGCTGTAGACGAAGTAGAGGCCGGTCTGTGGGATCACGATCTTATTGTCCACCAGTCGGAAGCCACCCTGAGCGAACGCCTGGCCTTGACCGTTCTTCCACTCCACCTGGTCTTTTGAACCTTCGTCTTCATCATAGCTACCTGGAAAAAGAACATGAATAGGTGCTGTTACAGCCGTGAAGTGCCTCGATTCTCCTCTCCACAGGGTGATAAACACAGGAGTGAATAGGTAATAGGTGTATGATTTGGAAAGTGGAATGAAAGATTGCCTGAAGCTAATGAATAACTTGTGCAACAACTTCCTTATAGAGCGTCTGACTAACGCAAGCAGTAAATATCACAGGAGTGGAAGAACGAGTCTGAAAGGTTCCTTTGAAAGCCGAAGCATGAGCCCAGTGTTTGCTGAGCACCAAATCAAGGTAAGCTGTGACTCACCTTCTAAATGGATGGCTGCCTTGGCTTTGCTGCTGATGCGCCTCAGCGTGGAGTGGGGATCTAAGGAGCGGAAGACAAATGTGAGCTTGTCTGGAATAATCCACAAAGACTTAAATATATCTGACAAAGCACCCGTGCATATAATCACCTGTTTTCTCAGCGTGGTCCTTCTTGGTTAGCGCCTCTGTTTGGCCTGAATGTATCTGTAAGCAGAGAGAGAGAGAAAAACAGATTAGAGATATAAACACAGAGACTTTCGTTGCCAGAAAATACAGGGTTTTTAAAAAGATCTCTGATCCTTACCAGAATTTCTGGCTTGCCATTCCAATACCAAGCAAACAGCAAGACGCCCGCGAAACAAAGTGCTGCGACGAGAAGGGCCACGGACACCTTCCACATCCACCCTGTAGATGACTTCTTCTCTATCAAGACTACCCTCCTCTCCTCAGGACCCATCTCCAAGTCACATGGAGCTGTTGTGTATGCCACCATACTGTGCACAAGTCTGCTCTTTGTTGTTGCTGCTTGCTGATTCGAAATGTCTTCTAGCTGAACACTTGGCTGTATGCTGTAGTGTATCGTCCAGTGCTGTAGTAATACTTCTCTCTTTGTGTTGCTATTGTGCCGGAGTGAACTTCTGCCAGGGAGCTTGTAGTATTTATGCTGTGGCAGCTGCTTCTGCAGAAGGGAAACTCCAGTGATGTCACTCTGTAAGCGGAGACAGTGCAAGAGGCAGTGGCAGAGCAGCCTGGGCCACGGAGAGAACGGAGCCGCGGACGAGAGGGAAAGAGAAGTCACAGAATTTTTAGCGGAGTTTCACCAGAGCACGGAACCCAACGGGAGTTGCGGTTTCAGGATGGGAAAGTGGTCTGTCGCTACTTTTGGGTTTTGAAAAATTACACAATGTTGTAACACACACACACACACACACACGCTCTCTCACTCACACACACACACACACACACCCACACACACTCACGCACACACATTCATGCACAAACACTTAAACTACTGTACACACACCGAGGCAGACACGGTCATAAACACATAAACACACACTGAGCTCATTACTGACTCGAGCCACCCACAGAATGTAAGCTGAGTCTGTTAGTGCTGAGGTTTTACACATGAATCCACGGCTCACCGACATTTTGGGGTCACGCCGGACCAGATGTTTTGAAATACCACAAAAATGTGAGACTGTGTAAACAGTCCACCTGTTCACCAGTTATTTTGAAAAACACTTGATTAATGTTTTTTAATACACCTTTATCAGTGGTGGAATGTAACTAGGTACATTCACTTAAGTTCTGTAACAATTTTGAGGTACTTGTCCTTTTTCTGCTACTTCATGCTTCCACTCCACAACATTTCAACATTTGTACTTTTCACTCCACTACATTAATTTAATAGCTTTAGTTACAAGTTACTTTACAGATCACATGGCTGTATCAGAGTTAAAAGAGTGCATGTTTAATTAATGTATTTTATCAACAATCAGATGTAAAATAAAAACACTGACTCCAATTATCAGAAAAATACTGAATAAATCTGCCGATAAATTGATCGACACATACATTAAATATATGTATGATTTTCTTTTTATTTGAACTTTTGATACCCGAGTTAATGTAATATCAGATACTTTTAAGTATTTTAACATGATTTCTTTTACTCAAGTATGACTTTTGGGTTCTTTTTTAAAACAGATAGAATAATATAGTTGGAAGCAGATAAAGGGACATTTTTAAGTGTACAACAACTTTGACTATTAAATCTGTGTTTAACAATATTATCATTCATTATCTGTTAATACACCAGCCTCTTATGGGTGTACATTAATGAAGATCCGCTGATAACTACAATTCAGTGTGTTCAGTGTTTCATAGGAGAGTTTAAAGGTTCTACAAGGAACTTTAAACCGGTTATGAAACAGTCTCAATTTAATACTGATCCTTCTCTATGATCTACATAAGCAAAAGAGACTTTCAGCGAGAAGATTGGCTATTTATAACTGAAAGAGTCCATCCTGATGCCCGTCACTGGGTCTGATTGTTAGCTGCTCTTCAGTCTGGTGGTGCGGCTCCAAAACAAAGTTTGTTTCTTTTCACCTTTGCTATCTTTCGTCCAAAGAGGCTGCTAGAATCAACGAAAAAATGACAGTTCCTTGCTGTAGCTTTCAATAAAGTGTTACCACTATTTTAATCTGAATCTTTACTTTAATTATCTGAAGTTCAGTAGAATTTCCTAATGCCAACACTTAACAAACCCAGTAATTACACAGATAACATAAAATGTATAACCTAAAAAATGACAAGTAACCTTTAAGTCCTGTTCAGTGCCGCATTCAAACCTATAAAACTGCTATGTAAAATCTAAATACATAAGTTCGATGTTTATGTTAAAATGGCCCTGGAGCACCATGTTGTTTCATTATGTCATCTTGACACAAAAACAAATTATTTTTGAAAACTACCTCAGTCTCAAAAGGGAAAACTGCAGCAGCAGAACTTGGCAGCTCTCAACATTCAGTTTCAGAACTGGATGATGATGTAACTCAGACCACTCGGCAAACTGGTTTTTACACTTCTCCTTATTAGCCTCTGTCTCTGTGCCGGTTTCCCCGTTTCACTTTCTCACCTGACAGTTTGTGTTTGAAGGCAGATGTTTCTTTACGCCGCACATGCCTGAAAAGCCCACTCCATTCTGTTTTCATTTGGCAGCGCTTAGGCAACACTTATGGACCTCTTTCCCAATCACTTTCCATGGTAATTGTTCTGTTTGTTTGCTCAGAGCACGGCGCAGGCTTTGAGTGAATTCTTGTGTTTGTGTGACTTGGAAACCTTTCAGTTCTCAAGTGCTGCAACGCTGAATATTATTACTGTAGTTTTACGTGTGTGTGTGTGTGTGTGTGTGTGTGTGTGTGTGTGTGTGTGTGTGTGTGTGCATGCGTGTTCGTTTCGTTGTGTGAGATGAGTGGCCTTGACTGTTTCGTTCCGACCGCAAGATGTTACAGGATGATATCACCGTCACCATCATCATATGTACCCACATGACGCGCAAACAAACAAATAGACATAGCCTCCATGAACTTCCTCCTGCTCACTCACCCACCTCCTCTCGATAAAGAAGATTCACCAAATGAAGCAGTAAGCTAACGCATCCGGTGAGCTCAGACTGTACAGGAAGCTTGTGTACAAAGCTACATTACTCACTTTATTCTGAGCTGACAGACATATAAATACAGTAACAAACGTAGAAATATCAGAGGATGATTGGTATTCTATGCACGTAACACACAAATTCACACTCCAGGAAATGGAGGGAACTCGGCCGGAAGAATTTAATTTGCTTTTTCATCACACCCCAAATTAGAAATAAACAACTCCTTGCCCAACAGCAGTGTCGGGAGATTGTGTGAGCTCACGAATGCTCACTCAGTCTCACATTTTGTGGTCATGTGAAAAGATTACAAGGCTGGGAGACTGTATCTTTAAATTTAGAGACATCTTCGATTGTGCAACTCCCACAGACCAGAAGATAACGTATCTTGAATTGATAGAAGGAAAGGCGATGGTTTGATCTGTATCTTTGGCAAAAAAAAATCTTCTTTTCCTGCTGGTTTATAAATAAAACTTCTGTCCTCTTGGGAAGAAAATTGGGGAAATGGATCAACTTCAAAGCAGATAACAAGGATGCTGTCATGTCTGGATTTGGATAAATTGAAAGACAATATGAACATGTTCACTCCACTTGTTCCCATGCTTTGTGGATTCACAAAAGGTTACCATAAATAAAAAAGGGATCATTACACACAACCCCATTTACCTGTCATTTGTTATCACGCCTACAATCTGTAGAGCCTTTCCAAAGATGTTTTCCCAGTCAGAGGTCATCTGTAATATGTAACTCACAAGCTCCCACCGGATTCCTCCAACAGACAAACAACTCTTTTCATGGGGCTGGAAACTGAAACTCCCTAGTTTGAGCCCACATATCTGGGTGCCCTTTCCCTTTCCCCGAGCCACTGAATCATTATCAGCCCTCTCCTATGGTGACATGTTTCCCACATGTAACTCCCCCTGCGATATCCAGAGCACTTTGAAAAAGCCCTCTTTTGTTCTTTTGCTGATTTTGCTCATGGATTGCATCATGAAATCCCAGGATTGTGTGGTCATCACGCAGCGGAGCTCAACCACAATGCCGGCAAAGATTACCTCAGAGCAGGAAGGAAAGGATGGAAGGATGGAGGGGGGGGGTGGGAGGCCAAGGAGGGAGGAAGTGGAGGAAGGAAGCTGCAAACAAGCTCCATTTACAGATACGTCTGGTGACACAGTAGCAGGTACCAGGTTTTGAAGAAACAAAAAATCCACATCACACGGTTCTGGTTTCTGTCTCATCATTCCCTCTTCAGTGTTGCCGTGTGTGGGCTCAGGGAGAGCTGTTGATGTGTAAGGGAAGAATCTGGGCCAAACTGAGGTTTAACCACATATGCAAGGTGGCTTCTAGACTGTATAGTCTGGTGGCCTACAAAGCCATACACCTCCAAGAAGTTACGCTGTGCCTGTGACTGTAGGTGTTTCACCTCCTCGCTCTCCTACTGTATCAGCCAAGAACTCATTTAAAAACCACTAGATTATATCAGGTGATTATCTCAATCTGGGATTTTACATTTTATATTGCCATGAAATTAGATAAATTCCAAACTTATTACAGGGTCAAAAAAAATCAATTTAACTAAGCGATAAGAAATAAATGTGTCGGGTATATTTGAGAAAATGTCTTCGAGATAAGTATAATAAAAGTTGGAGGAGATAAGAAAGTTGCTGGTCATACAGTGTGTGTGTGTGTGTGTGTGTGTGTGTGTGTGTGTGTGTGTGTGTGTGTGCGCATGAGTTATCAAATGTTGAATATGTTTTAATGTTATGTGTGTGTGTTTGACAGGCCTCCAAAACAAATAGCACCTGGAGAATGTAGTCTGATGAGACCCGTACTTCAGGTCCTTAGAGGCTCATTCAGCTGTTTTAAAGCTGAACCTCCGCATCGTGTTTTGAAGTGACAGTGGCTGAACGTACAACAGTTTTTTAAAAGCAATAGGTATATGGGAAATTTGTCATACATTTGACATTTTAAGGACACAGCCGCATTTGTGATTACATAATAATGTAGACAAAATTCCGTTGCATGCGAAGATGATTCCAGTTTTCACAGCTTGGGTCTTGTTTTGTAATCTTACCTTAATTCTTCAAGTCAGGGGACATTTAAAAAAAATGTAAGACGGAGCAAGAATTTCCAAGAGTCGGACACTCATACTGGTTTTAACCTGTTAAAAGTCAGCGGCCCACCAACGGATGCTTTATCATACTTTTATCTCTCAGTAAACTCCTCTCACTTCACAGCAGACGTCAGTTCACCTCCACAGGGGAGATTCCGAGATTCCAATCGTTTGATTGACAGCTGATTAGAGCAGATTTGAGTTTTGATGCCCTACCTAGAGCCAACAACAGCCAATGAGTGACCGTGTACCCACTCTCTTCTTTCTCTTATCACCTGAACTACTTACACGCCAGCCTCCAGATGACTAATGCATCATGTCGCCAGTGAGTTTTAAAATCCAGTGATTTATCGTTCATATCTGTTTTATGTCCTTTGCTTTTTTGAATAGGCTGTTTCTCCACCCAAGCCCTTGTTCTTGACTATTTGACATGCATGAACTTAGTGTAAATAATAAATAAAGAACTATATTGAGTTTTTGCCCCTGTTACTTTCAGGAAGGGGTAGTTTGAGGTGAAAAAAAGCCATTTTCAGTGACATAGTTATGTGAAACTATATGATGTGGACCTATTGTGTTTTCCAGCCAATGCACTGAAAAAATGTAGGCAAAAATAAATAAATAATTCTGTGTTCAAAATCCTATAGATTAATGCCAGAGACACCTACAGAGCTTCTGACAGCTTGGGGAAAAAGGTTTATAACCCTTATACCCAAACGAGTCACAAACCGAGCCTGTTCTCCAAAAGCTTTGAATTTACTTTGGGCCAGACTGAGACAGGTGGTTTAGGATAATGTTAGATGAATTCCCCGAAATAAGAACAGGTTAACATAAACGCAGGACAGTCAGACTTTAAGATGACTTGTGAAATAATTTCCCAGTACGCTGTCAACATTGATCACAGCTGACATCTGTCAATGACTCACTTCCTGCTTCAACTTTTACATAGTGCTTTGCTGTAGCTGTGCACCCACACAGTTTCTCTGTACAATGCGGGATCAATACTAACAGTAGGTGCTCTCACTTTCAATCTTATCTCCTCATAATGTGAGGATAATCTGACTCATCTATGGGATTAGTTACAACATGTTTTAGCACCTTGTCCTGTCGGATCTATGTGGTGATCTAGCTCATGCACAGATCTCAACTTTGTTATCTTATCCTGAAGAGAAACAATATTATAGTGGTACAAAAAAAGTTGTGGCCTAATAAACCACAATGATCCTTTGATAGACACTGATTGTCGTGGTTTGAGTTTTTGGTTTAGTTGTTTCCTGTTTTATTTTGTAGTTCATAGCTAATTCATGAACTGTACTTCCTCCTTTTGTCTGTTTTCCCACCATTGCTGCATTAGTAAATCACTCCCTGTGTATCAAAGCCTGTGTTTTCTCCTCCTTTTTGCTTTCCTTTGGACTCTTGGATTTTGGGCATTTGTATCTTTTGAGTTTAGGCCTTGGATTTCAGCTTTATATAAATACAGTTAGCTCTGTTATTTCAATTTGCCTGTCTCCATGTCTACATTTGGGTCCTCACCATTTTGCATCTGTGACAACCTTATATAGATTGTACACTTATAAGCATATTGACTCTGTCCAACATCCACTCTGTTTAAATCTAATTTAATCTCTGCCAACTCCTGAGGAACACACGTGTCTCTTAGCTGGTCGCTAATGTCATGTGTCCCAAGTGTAAACCGAACCGTAAATCCCCCATTGGTTTGTGGACTACCATTGAGTAGCCTCGGATTTGGCATTATGGCCGTCGCCATCTTTTTTTTGTTTTTTTTCGAGGCAAAAGTGACCATATTCTGGTGATAAAAGTTTAAAGAAGTGTTGAGACCATAAACTCATTAGGAACGACGTTGAGTAGGCAGTAGGGTAATTTCCCTGTTGCTAGCTTTTAGAAATCATGCATGGTTAGAGCACTTCTGCATTGGCTTTTCAGACCCAGAAGCTCCATCCTCTGTTTAGTACAATTAGTGCTCGGTCTTCTTTGACCCGGGTCCCAGCTTTCTAACTGTGGTATATCGCCATGACAACCAAAACACTCCAACAGCCTGACCAATCTGTCCAAAGGGAAATACAGTGTCATTATTCTATCAGGGACAAAAGAGTATAAAATAAAGTGACAGGATTTTTGTGGGTCGATGCTTTTACACTCTTATTGCATCACTGCAGCTCAGAATAACTTACAGAATAGTTAAATATGTAGTGATGATAAGTGGAAATAATAACCATACCCTCTGATGTCTTTTACAATATAAATAATCTTCACACAAAGTTAGATATTTCCTGAGATTGTAAATGCAACATTTTGGTTAGATAGACCTCATCTCTCTGTCTCTGACATTACTTTCAATGGTTTTCTAATCTGCATCAGGTATTCATTAAAGTTTGCTCATCAACAGACAGCAAAACAAAAAAAAATACCTTATACTAAAGATATGTATTCTTATTCTTATTCTATCATAATCCCAATATCACTTTTTCCTTTTACCATGTTGTCAGTTATTGAGGACAGCCGTGCTAGCCTCTGTGAAATATCAGATGATCCAAAGAGAGCCAGACGAAACTGAGTCCACCTACAAGACACTGAAGTGTAATACAGAAATCTTTATTTTGAAGGGATTCTTATGTGGTTTCCAAAACCTCATTAACCAGGATCTATGTTTGCATTATTTAACTAGGAGTATATAATACCATATTTTTGACCTTGCAGGTGGATCGACATTGACAGTTTCTCACCGTTGGATGCTGGCCAGGTCGTGTACAGTGAGTTTATCAGAGCTTTTTTGTTAAAAAAAAACAACAACAAAAAAACCAAACAGCTGGAAAGGTCGATGAGAGCCGTGAGAATAGTCAAAAAAGTAAAGTTAGGGGTTGTAAGACTGTCCTCCAAGAGAAAACAGCAGAATCAGTCATTCCAGCAAACGCTTCAAAACAACACATGCTTATATGACAAAGCCCTCCGAGGTTATTGCAACCTTAACCATGTGTTTATTTTTGTAACCATACCAACAAAGGTCCTCGGACCGTACCAAAGTAGTAATTTCAGTCCAAACCACAATGTTTCCCTCAACCTTACAAAGGTGTTTTTGTGCCAGAACCTCATCAAACCATAACCAAAGCAGATTATAAAATGGATTTAGTTTCAACAGTGATTTGTAAAAGGTTTTGTAGGACTCAGACAAAGGATGTCCTCCGTCGTGATCGTGGCATCGGATCAGAAAATGGTTTTTATGTGCTAACTTCTGTGAGAGGGCAGAATCACAGCATTACAAACATGTTTACTTCAGCATACAAGTTTACAACACACCACATTGTTATGACGTCATGAGTTTTGTTTGTAGTTCACACCTACATTACGTCTGACAAATTGTTCCTGACCTGGGATTTGTATTCATGACAGTGGTGTTGCTCTGGGAAACTGCTACGCAAATCACAAATTTCCACATAATGTTGCTTTAACAAAACTTTCAAAGGAACACAATCTTAGATCCGTGCCTTTATCTGAAGTTAACGGGCTCTATTCTGGGCTGAGACCCATCCTCCATTGTAGTTTCGCGAAGATCCATTCAGTAGTTTTCGTTTAATCCTGCTGACCATCAAACAAACAAACAAGTTGACACAGGTGAAAACACAACCTTGTTGGTGGAGCTGATGATGCTAAAATGCTGGGGAGGGCTGAGAGGAACAACCAGTGTTGCAATCACATTACTCATTTATTGTTCATACAACCGGATTCAAAAATAGTTGTGACGCTGTGACGTAAAATGCAATGTAAAGTTTGTTTAACGACAGGTTTTACTAATTGCTCCTGAGTACCGTGTAGTTATATCCTTTGTGCTATCATGTGTTTAAGTATTTCATGACACCGTCACCGGTTATCAATGAATATCAATGAATAAGCATACATTAGGTAAAACATGAAATATGTTGTCTTTGTGCTGTTTTCAATGGAGTATATGTCAGAAAAGGATTAGGAAATTATCAAATTCAGTTTTGTTTATGTTTTACAGTGTTCTAATGTCTTTGAAATATGCAATATATTAGATTATGGATTTGAGCAGCTTTAAAATAACAACACGGGTCAGAAAGGGAGCTTGATAACCATAATTGTGGATAACCGTTGACTTCAACCGCTGATACAAATCTGTCCAGGCAGTTTGGGACAGATGCAGCCACTGCGACCCGAGAGGTTTGAAGAGTGAGTCTACCGCAGAGTTTACTCACCTTTGGTCTTTGAGGACTTTCTCTCTTCCTCTGTTTCACATCTACTGTCGGCCTTTTAGCAGAAGTTGCATGCAAGGTGCCTTCCTAAAGGGCATCCCGACTGTTTTTTTCTCGAGAGAGGCTGAAAAACATTGTTCTTGAATTTTCCCACTTGCCGGGGATTCCAATTTTACTTTCCAGCCATGGGACCACTTCTCTAATCTTCAGGGTATCAATTCCTGCATTTTATAAAGGTAATGTTTGTCAGTAGAGTCCTCTTACACATATCTTGTCTGAACAGTTTGACCTTTATCTGTTGATTTGTTGATTTTGTTTTTGCAAATGATGCAACGGTTGAACATGATCCGAGAACAAACCTTCATTTTTAAAAAAACTTTTTCCTTCAAGGCCGTCTGTCGTGCTTCTTCCTTAGACGCTCGGTACAATCACATGATGAGCTGTGCGTTCAACATGAGCACTCACATGTGACCAGAGATAGAATAAAATAAACCAACGAATATTTACAGGAAGTACATCGTGTCCACATGACTTAAAGTCAGGTGTTGGACATCACTGACAAGACAGAGGAAGTGATAATAGATGTTTCTCTCCTTTTTTTGTATTATTGCATCCAATAAAAACACATAATTACACATATTACAAAGCAGCTAATATCATCTAATGGTGACATGCATGAGGCAGGAAGTGTAAGTGACGAATAAGGAAGTGTCATTTTCAGTGTTCGTAGCACGAAAGCTAATGCATCCTGACCTTTAATATCACTACACCACTGAGATGAGACGGCGACGCTTCATATTTGATTCATCGTGGTGACTTGCGTGGCCGTTTTCAAATAAAACGTTTGCATTTTTAGTTGTTTGTATATTATTTGCCTGTTTGTCGTTTCTGTGTTGCCTGACTTGGCTGCAGTCATGCTGTAGTTTCCCTGTGGGATTACAGAGAGAACTCTCTCCTGTACTTTTTGATAAAGACATTAACATGAAGCTTTTGCTCTAAGAATAGCTCCTTCTCTGGATTGGCACACTGCATAACAAAGCAAACATACGGTAGATGATGACTTAAACAAACATGCGGCGGTGGAATGTAGCTGAGTTCATTCGGTTTGAGTGACGATGCACCCGAGGACTTTTCACAGACGAAACATGATGACCTCATTCAATGTGATGCATTCTTAAAAAACAGAGGTGTTTTGACTGGTGGGCTCAGACGTCTTGACTCTACTTTATGTGTTTTATCAATTATAGCATTTGATTTTGCTGATGTGCTTTATTGATGACAGCCTTTTATCTCCGTATTTAATTCAAAGACTGCAGACTTATGTATTTTTACTTTAGATAACAGTTCCTCAGTTTCTAAGTAGGCCTAATGGGTTTTATTTTTATTGCTTGGTGTGTAAATAAAATGCAATTGATTGATTCATTACACTTGTGAATATAAGACTATAAGACGTTTGTTTATACAGTGAAATATTTCTACTGTTAAGTAACAGCAACAAAAACATTTGCACCTTATAAAAAGTGTATTTTGTTTTGCTTGAGCAACAAAGTGTTGAGTAAAGCTTAAAAGCGCTCCATGTAAGAATTTGTATCAACTGGCATTCATTAATCACTTTTTATTGGCACTTTATTGTGTGCGATTTGTTCAAGTCGTTCGGTGCTGCTGGACTGTGGATTTCTTTGGGAAGATTTCTTTAAAGCGGCTGGCAAATGTATTACTAGACTTAGTCGAGAAACTCCAACTCCAAATGTCGTCAGAGCCCCGGCGAAGAAGTCAGACAGAAATGACAAGGCTGACAAACACTCCCTGCAGAACTACAAAGGCCAGACAGAACAAAGGAGTAAGTGTTGCAGAGAATGTGCGGGGAAGCGAGCAGGCTACCTGGTGGAGGTGATGTCATGCCACCTGCTTTCTCTACGCCCTGATCTGTAAGTGTCCCGGGTGTCCGTAGGTTGTGTGAATGCGGATAAGGTGAAGGCAAGGTCAACCCCCGCACAAAGAGAGTGTTTGCCACATCACGTAAAGTCAAGTCAATCCTATTTATAAAGTATTTCTAACAAAGTGGGTGAATGACATTTACAGCGATTAGAGTGTGTCTGAGATATTACATCAGCCTCTGTGCTGCATGAGTGTGTGTTCACGGGTGCTTTACAGCATTGGGTTAGGATTGAATTAGCACTTGAAGCCTTTTTTAGCTAAGTTAGAGGCGTGGCTCTGTGGCTCTGGGGTGAAATATCTCAACAGCTATCAGATGGATTGCTGCGTAATGTTCGAACATGCACTGATTGTTCCACAAGGATGAATTTACTGACTTTGTTTTTCTCCTCCGCTGACTTTTCTGGTCGCGCCGCCACGACGGTGATTTCTCGTTTTAGTAAAATGTCCTGACAGCTGTTGAACGGATTGCCTCTAGATTTTGCCTTGACATTCGTGTCCCCTTGAGAAATTCTAATCACTTTGGTGAACCTCAAACTTTTTCACAGCTCTGTCTCAAGTGCAAATTTGATTTGTTCAACACGTTAAGGACCAGCAAAACTAATTCCCATCAGCCCCTTCGAGTTAAAGGTCAAGTGTGTAGTGTGTGCTTGTAATTTTGTTTTCATTAGTTTATAATCACCTGAAATTAGGAATCAGTGTGCTTTTGTTACCTTAGATAGAGCTTTTCATATCTACTGAAGGTCCTCTCCCTCATAACAAAACACATTTATTCAAGTGTGCTTTTAGAGTACTTACTGTATTCTGAACTACAAATAACAGAGTATGCACTCAGTTGACTTTTTATGAACTTATCAGAGATAAACATAGCAAGATTGTACTTAGGTTGAATCAGTTTATACTGACAAGTATACAGACAGGTTTACACTTATACCTGTACTTTGTCTCTTGCTCATGATATATGCCAGAAAATATGATTTTTTAAATACATATAGCCCACTGGTAGTGTATATATGAGTTAACTTCAGGTCTACTTAAAGTACAGTTAAGTTGAAGTTATTTCAAGAGTGGTGAACACAGACAGAAAGAGAATACTGCGTCAGAGCCAAAGCAGAACATTTTTATCTGCAGTTGGACAAAAAAACCCAAAACACATAGATACAGATAACTGGGAAAAATGCTGAAGATCAGTCCCGGTAATCGTCCAGGCCGGTAATCGGTCTATCCCCACACTGTATAATCAAGAAGGACTCATTTTGGACACAGCCCACGCTAGCATGCTGATGTTATCATTTAGCTGAAAGCTCAACTCTGCCTACCAAAAAAGCCTCAAAGAACAGCTGCTGGCATGAAAACTCTTGATACATTTAGGGTTTGAGTACAAGTTTGGGCATTTTAGCAGTTTACTTGCATTAAAAATTCAAAACTTAAATGGGCTTCTGGGCTTATGAGCTGTTTCAAAGTGGTCTAAATGTTCCCTTCCTCTAATATACAGGAGACTGCTGCGGTTTATTCGACGCAGCGACAAATCACCGGCTTAATTAGTGTTCGGCTTGACAGACCACGGCGCTAAGGTCAGACATGCAGACGGAAAAGCAGGCCTGACAGTGAGCTTGAGAATAGTATCAACAGTCATTTCATTAGAGGAACCGAGATGCCTCCAAGGAGTTTGATCTGAGAGCGTTTTTCAGTTCAGTATGTCTGTGGATGTATCGTAAAGGGGAGGCGGTGTGACGGATATTGCACCAAATATGTGGCTTCCTGTTCTGCACTTGCTTCTCCTACTGTTTGTGTGTACAGTGCCAGCCTCAGGCCAGTAAGATGAGCCACATGGTTTGTATTGGCTGGACTTTCTGACAGTAGTCTTGAGGTTTCTCGGGCATTCGTGGAATGTCTCTGTTTTGTTTAATCATCATAATTTGTCACCAGGCTGTGTAATGTGATCTACACAATAGTGAGTCTGATACACAGTACATGCAGTCTGTAATGTTGCCTTTAATGTGGGGGGAGGTGGCACCCCCCTGTGGTCAGCTGGCAGATCACAGTGAAGAGAAAAATATAAACGAGTCAGTGGTTCTTTTAAATAGTCTTTATGAATCTTTCATCCCACTTCCCTCTTTGACATCAAACCACTATTTCATAAATTACACAAGAACACAGCAGTGAAAACAAATGTATTTGTGCTCCACACAGTTACAGTTTACATTCATTAAGAATTAGCTTCAACATTTACAAACTCTCCAAACGGCAAAACGATCAGAGTCTGAACCAGCTGGCACACCTGATGGTCGAGACTCTGTTGAGGTTGGATTTATGTTTTTCTTTTGATATGTAAGTCAACAGGATGTGAACATTTGACCTCATTAAAATGTTCCGATCCTCACTGAAACCTGATGGAGCTTTAACCATTTTAGTGTTCCATGTTGACCACAAAGATTGTTAAAAGACTCGACTGCCCTGCATAAATTAGATTTATTCACTTTGGACACCACTTCATCCCTGTGGTTTTCAGTAATATTGGCATAAAATTGAGTTAAAGGTCCAATTTATAAGAATTGTAAGATGGTGGCCTACCCGACCCACAATCCCAAAGCATCAGTATTTAATGAGGAGGGAATTCTTATAATTTGGACCTTTAACTCATTTTTATGCAGCGTTGTAAAAAGTACCCAAAAGAAACACTTGAGTTAGAGTAAGAGATAATAACACAATAGTTTCAAATATTACTCTTTTATTAATAAATAAATATACTTAAATATACTTAAATTTCAAAAGTACAAGTAAAAGGAGATTACATATACTAACATGTTCATGTGCGCTGTATGTTCAAGTTGACAAATTATTATGATCAGCTTTTTTCTGACGATCGAAATCAGCGTTTTTCTTTTTCTCACTGCGGTTAAAATAATGTAGATTCATTTAAAAACAGACTACTTAAGTAATCTGCTGAGCAACTAGTAACTAAAGTTGTCAGATAAATGTAGGGGAGTGAAAGTACAATATATCCCCTCCAAACTGTAGTGAAGTGTAAGTAAAAAGTAGCAGAAATGTACGCTTCAGTACAGTATTTGAGTAAATGTACTTAGTTGCATTCCACTGCCGACGTTGTTCCCAAAAATACTGAAAATCACAGGGATTTAGTGATTATTCATAAATCTAATTTTATTAGGTTTTAACTGGACCTTTAAACAAATACTGGAACAGAATACAGGTGATAAAACACTTTCATACAGGACTACTAATGACATATCAGTCCAACCCCAAACAATTCCTTCTTGTATGGTAACAAATCCTGAAGGCCTGCAGTGCTAACGAAGCTGAAAGGCACCCCAGAATGTGCTCTGTCTTCGAAAATCACCTGTGATATTTATACTGACACTGTCTCCCTTACTGAGCTTGACAATCTTGGCCACCCACACAGATCCCTCCAGTGTGTGTGAGAAGCTCCCCTCGACCAGTTTCATAAGTTTCCTGCCAGGCCGGGCGTTTCTTATCAAGATCACAGATCTGGGCGGGCGACTCACGGTGCGTTCGCTGAAGATCACCTGGCTGTAGATGAAGTAGAGGCTGTCTTCCATGCAGTGGATGGAGTTGTTGCGCAGGACGAGGAAGCATGAGTCACATCTGTCTGATTCTTTCCATGAGTTGTGAACTGTAGGTACAATAATTAGCTTTTCTTTAGTTGTTCAGCTGTTGAAAACACACCTTCATTTCACCGATGATGCTTCAGACAGTGACATTTGAGACCACTTTGGCTCAAATTGAGGTTCTATATTCTACACAGGCCCTCTGAGACATCCACACTCACATTTTCATCTCAAGTTGAATAAAGACAAATAAAGTTGATCTTTCAATTAATGGCTAATTTTTGCTTCCATTTGACAGACTAAGCATCCCCTGGCAAACCGGCGATGTGTGTCGCTGTGGGCTGTAATTATACCTTCAGTCGGCTCAGCCCACATTACAGCTCTGCTTCGGGTTTGTTGAGGTTTTTAGGAACCCACTTCATACAGGAAAAAAGGCGATGTGGTGGGAGGAAGACAGCGCATGAGACTGGAAACATGACAATGCTGTACTGTCTGTCTCAGTCAGTGGTTTAGTCTGGCTCTGTGTTTATGCAGATGAGTTATTTGTGAATGTAGTTTACGTGAATGTCTGAGATATGATAGTTATTCAACTGGAGAGTGACAAACATACTGTGTACGTCACTGTGCAGTAGATACAGTAGCAGCACAACTTTTATATGTAAAGGTCCCAAAACTCTTTTCGAATTTCTCTACTATGTCAAACTATTTACCTACTATTTACTATATGACTATATTAGCAATAATGTACGGAAAAAGAACAAGAAGAGTTATTATTTGTGAAGAGATTAACACTTAAAAACATAAAGTAAAACTCATTATAAGCCCAAAACTCTACATTTTGGTGTGAATGTGTAATATGTGTGATATCAGCTTTTAACCCAGTAAATAAAGCTAGGACAAAAACAGGAATTTACAGAAAGCCACATATTCATTTAGGAGCCCATCTACCGTGGCAGGAACCTGATCCAGAAAATGAATGTTTCGCTTTTAATGTGTTTTTTGTGTGAAACTTCAGTTCTGTTTCAGTCGATCT
This sequence comes from Diplodus puntazzo, assembly GCA_963678695.2. Classification (NCBI taxonomy): domain Eukaryota; kingdom Metazoa; phylum Chordata; class Actinopteri; order Spariformes; family Sparidae; genus Diplodus; species Diplodus puntazzo. The sequence continues at coordinate 7,213,493 of OZ023160.1, read as the reverse complement.
GAACTTCTCACTTAAAAATATCAGTTAAAGATGACCTTATATGCTTTTTTGGTTGTTACTGTCCTTCACTTCATGTTAAAGGTCTTGAAAGTTAAGTTTCCAACAGAAGCTCCTCTGTCCCACAGAAAACACTGCTTCCTAAACGCCTCGTCAGTGGGCCGGTTCTCTGACTTGATGACCTCACACCACGTCGCCATGTCGCACGTTTGCGTAATCGATGCCAAGCTAGTTTGGCACAAAAGAATTAGTTTCAAAGTGTAGTTGTTGATAGCAGCGCTGGCAAGATGACCAATCAGAGCAGACTGGGTGTTTTGGGGGGGAGTGGGCTTAAAGTGACAAGAAAAGTGGTTTTAAGTATAAAAGAATGTAAACCTATTCTAGTAGTTAATAAAAAATAATGTCTTTAAAGAGCTCCAATGGGGTGTTACTTTGTTGTTATTTACTCTTAAGTGCAACCACTTCCCCTCAGTCTGCCCTATTTCACTTAAAGGCTTCCCACGTCTCTCAGAATGACTTTCAGCAGCTCCCTGAGAGCACGTCTGAGCCTGTTACACCGAGGATCTGTAGGTGTGTGATAGAAACACAATGATAGCAAGAGAGATCAGTGAAGAGCGAGAATAAAGCCTTATAATCCAAACACATCTTGTAGTTTGGTCCATTAAAACTTCTCGGACAACAAAGTGGCATTTCTGTCTTTTTTGGCTCGTGTACTCGCGCTTTGAAATCTCAGGAACTGACAACAAAACCTGACATCGACTGCACGTTTCAGAAAGTTTAAATTGTTTCTTCTGTCACTGGAAATCTCAGCTTGACATCTCATCATTTATGCCTGACTGATTTTTTATTCACAGAAATAAACAAACAACCGATGAGAAGAATGCAAAACTGAGGAATGAGGGTTTAAAAATGCACCGTACCTCTCCAAAGCTCTCATTATTGGACAGTTTTGATTTCTCCTCAAGCTCACTGGGCTCCTCAAGACAACCACTGACAGCATTAAATAGTAGCTATGCTCTCTACAGCTATCTAAAACTCTAAAATGATAGTGACAATATAATTTCTTTACAAACACACAATCACCAAATCACATGGATTTTCCACACAGGAAGAGGAGATGAAAATAAATCTAAATAGTAACCAGAAGAGGAAGTGTTTACTCACGCATGTACAGCTGGATGTACGAGGGAGAGGATCCTGAAAATCAGCGTCATTTAGAGGGTTAGCTGCCGATGCATTAGTGTGGAAATGTTCACTGTACATTTAACTTTAGAGTCATTTCTTTATAAAGGTTTGAGGATGTTGGTAGTAAAACAAGATCCGACTCACCTGTTGACTTTAAGGGAGCCACCAATGTGTCGACTGCCAAAGACAAGGTGTAAGTTAACTTCAGTGTCATTCGTGTAAATATAGCTTGGTTTTGTGTTGATGTGATGGAATGTAAAGTACAATTTTGAGGTGCTCTTATACCTTCACTTGACTACATCTTATGGGCAAAAACGCAACTTTTTACTCCACTACATAAACATGATAACTTGAGTTACTTACTGAATATTAGCTCCGACAATCAGTTGACCAAAGTATGTAGTATATAATCACATGTTAATATGTGTATAATCAGTGCTGTATAGAGTGCCCAAAAGTCATACTTGAGTAAAAGTAAAGATTTAAGGGCTTTTCACACACAAATTCTGAACTGGGAGTTACTCTCAGCCCTGAGCGAAGAGATTCACACTGCACCTCTTACTAGCTCAGGGTTAAGCACACAAGTGATTTGAGGTTTAGCTGAACATTTAAGAATGTTGTCTTACTACTCTGTTTACTTCTTGGCACATCTTAGCCGCAGGCTTAGTTGATTTTCTCGGGATAACCCCACAAAGGTGGGGCTTACCCTGTTCTGGAGCAGAGCCAGCGAGCCCGAGGCAAAAGTCGGGGTTTGCCTAACAGGGCTAACAGCTTCCTTAGCCTGCTTGGTGCAGTGTGAAATGTTGTGGAGTTGAAGTTGTAGTGGAATGAAAGTATAAGGAAATTAAAAATACTCAAACCTCAAAATGATGCTGAAGTACAGTTGAGTAAATGTACTTTGTTACATTAAATCACTGAGTATGAGATACGTTTAGATTGTGTTTCGATGCGTAAATACATTTCATATCAGATTTTTCTCAAGTTCTATTCATATGGGTGACTCACTTTTACCAAAGTCTTTACTTTTACTCTAGTATGGGTTCTTCTTACAGCACTGAATACAAGGTTACTCTAAAAGGCTTTGTTTTGAAGTGCACACAGTGAAAGGTTGACATGTAATCAGTGTACCTGTCGTACTGACGTCTGGCTTCAGCGTCGAGACTGCATCCTTAAAAAGACAGAAAACAAACCATCACTATGTCATCTCAGTGGCTCACACGTTGGCATTCACCTCCAAAAGCACAAGTTGTTCATTCACGTGACATGTATGAGCTACATGAGAGTGTCATGCATGAATATGGAGCCTGATCCAGTCGTCCAGAACTGTTCCGACTGAACTGCTGTACAGGCAGTAAGAGTTCTCTCTTCTTGTAGCAGACGTACTGACCTCAGTCGACACTGGCATGGTTGAAAAGAGAAACCGAGCCATAACCACCATGGCCACAGTGAGGAGACCGCACCACACCTGCAGCAGCAGGTACTTAAGAGATGACCTCGACTGACCCTCCATTCTGTCAGACACAAACACAGACACTTGAGTTTTTTGTCATTTATCTGAGGAGAGTGATTTGATTTTTATGTTGAATTCGGGACTTTTACTTGTATGTTTCTGCATTGTAATACTTAATATAGTATATATATATAAGTACTTCTAATCATGTGAATCAATGAACTACACTCTTCTTTCACCACAGGCATCATACCATGTGGTCAGACAGTTAGAAAGCTTGCCATTGATTCCTTAGTATAAAAACATCATCTAAACAACAAAGGAGGTGTCAGAGAATAAAAAAGCAGAGGAGACCTGTCCGACTGCTCGTGTCGCTCTTCTTGATCGAGTCCAGAGTCTCTGTGGCTTTTTGTCTCTGTTTGTTAAATGAAATGTTAACATGACTCAGAGGAATAATCGTCAAAGCTAATGAAATATGACTCAGGTTGTACTGTCCTTCAACCAGAAACTCTAAAATAAGCGTTTACACTCAACAACAGGACTAAATGTAAATCCCAGATTGGCTGTACTTCACATATTGCATTGTGGGTATGTACCCTCAGCTCACAGCACACCAGGCTGGGATTTCACCTCAGTGGGAGGTTGTTTTTTTTTGTGTGTGTGTGTCCTGCACAGAATGGCATGTCAGTGTCTAGTTTGTGGTTTGGTTGTTTGTTTGTAGTGACACAGAGTGAAACTTGATCACTGATTGCTAAAATACCACTGACCCTAAATTGTGTGTCAAGGGTCCGTCAATCTAAACCCAAACCTTTAACCAAGACTGCTACAACGGTGTCTGGGTGATTTCCAGTGGCATACTTTACATTCCACGGTATATGATGTATGATCATGAGTGGGTGTAGCACATTTCAGGTTAACAGCATGGCAGAGTTACACAATGACCATCCTGTCACTCAGATTATCACTATGTCAGCTGACACATTCAACTAAAATAATTGTTTTGCACTTTTTTGATGAATTATAAGAAGTAGTTAGAAAAAAGTAGTTGGAAAAAAAACAAACTGTATACCGACTCACTTTCAGCAGCTGTATTCATAGTGGGCTAGAGCTGTTGGTAAAGGACATTGATGAACTATTTAGATGATCTGTTAATCGTATAAGTAATTTTTGAATTACTTCAGGATCGGCAGATTAATCAGTCAGTCGCATTTACATGCAAGTTCAGAGCATCTTGCATGTAACTGCATCTGATTCTAAATAACATCCTCACTTGTCCTGTAAGCACTGTTTTCTATACCGGTTCATTACTCCTAATGCCAATCAGTCATTCAATACAAACAATCTCCCATCAGCTCTCATTAAATCTGGTCTTCTGCACATATATGATTGGCACATCAGACTTTTTAAATATAGAAACAGGAAAACTGATGCTCGAGAGGGTCAAATATCGAATCATGTGTTTTGATCGGTTGCACCGAAACATTTTATTATTTTCCTTTGAATACTGTAGAAAAACTGAAATGATGGCATCTTTTGATAAGGGAAGAGAAAGATAAAAATCCTGTCCCTGATCACGGGTCTTCCCCCTTTCATACTTCATGCATAATTTTGGAATTTCAGTATCTCAACAGCAATGATCCACAGACCCCCGAGTGAAAACCTAAAGAAATCCTTGTATTCTCAGAGGTATCACAGGAACATGAAACAATATTTTGACACGCATTAAAGACAGGAACTGAACTCGCTTACTAAGTCTTGACTCACCCAGCGTGTGCTGCACTCGCAGTGTCCAAATTCGTGTGCTGCTTCTCACCGAGAGACATGACAGGTTGACAGGGTTTTTCCTTTTACACGGCTTGTAGTGAAGATGAGATGGACTTTTTCTTTCTACAGAGAGTTGTGGTTTGACAGAGAGGAGGGAGGAGGCTGTGGTGTAGGTGGCTCCACTTGTAGATATCGCAGAGTGTATTACACGTGGGGTGAAACCGACAAGTGCCAAACAAGAACTGGTGTGAAACCTTTAATGGATTAATGAAACCCAAATGCACTTTCACATAGTGTGATGTAGATCTAACCATCGCCTACTGTTCACCCTGAAGTGAAAGTTGAAGAAAAATTAGTTAAAAATGTTTTTAAAAATAAATTGAATAAGATGTGAAGGCATTTAGGTGACACATAAAGAAATGGGTCTGTGGTGCGGCCCCTCGCTGACACATTCATGTTTGTTGTGGGCGGTTTGTGATTTCCCACGTTTATAGGCCACGGTCAGAATTTAACACCTAAACAAATATGACAGGGGCTTTTTCACACTGCATTTGATCTGATGTGTGATGAGGAAACACGCTGAATGTCTTTTAAAATGCAGCACGTTCTGGCATCCCTTTGATATGCTGCTGCCTCTCTCTGTCTCACTCCAGAGTCTATTTTCGGAATGAAAGACTCTTTACTTTTACTTTTAAGCATAGTATATGAGTATGTAGTTGACTTAAAGTATTAAGAAAGAATTCATTTACAGCTTCACGAGGAGCTTGAACAAATCCGGTATTTAGATTTTCAAGTGCATGTGGGTCAGGTTCATCCACTTTCTTCCTTCTCCTTGTTTGACTCACCAGTCATGCAACAAAAGTTCAGTGTTGAAAAAGAGTCATACAAAAGTCAAACTTGTGTAAAAGAAGAGATACCAGGTCAAAATATTACTCTGGTAAAAGCGACAGTCACCTGTTCCAATGGTTCTTCAAAGTCTTAAAGTATGTTATTAAATTCACATAAGTATCAACGGTTTAGGCTAAAAGTAAAATTATGCATATATTTACATGTATGTATACTGTAAATTGTGGGTCGACCGATTATGAGCCTGGTCGGTTATTGGATTCAATATTTGGCATTTTTTTGATGATCAGAAACAGTGTTTTTCAGTCTGATTTATATAAATATGAAGTCTTCTTCATGATTTTGTCAGTTATCTTTACATGCAACACACACCCGAAATTTGCATCCTGCAATCCTCTGCATTTAACCCATCCACACACACACACACACACTGCAAACTAGGAGCTGTGGGCTGCCATGTCAGGTGCCCGGGGAGCACATGGGGGTGTTTCAGTGCCTTGCTCAAGGGCACCTTGACAGTAACCCAGGAAGTGAACTGGCACCTCTTCAGCTACCAGTCCACTTTCCATATTGTGGTCTGTAGCTGGACTTGAACCGGCCACCCTCCGGTCCCCAAGCCAAGTCTCTACCGATTGAGCTTGTGCTTATTTCCCTGGTTAAAGAATGTAATCTGCAAAGTAACTTGTAACTAAAGTTATCAAATAAATGTAGTGTAAGTACATGGATATTTGCATCCAATATGTAATGGATTACAAGTATAAAGTAGCAGAAATGGGAAATATTCAAGTAAAATACAAGTATCTGAAAACTGCATTAAAGTAGAGTACTTGGGTAAATGTGCTCAGTTACATTCCTTCACTGGCAAACTCTCCCAGTTTGTTTTCTACCATGCACATCAGTAAAAATAAGTCTTGTATAAAATCTCTTTTAAACTACGAAGAGAAGAGTTTGAGTAAGATTTCCTGCATGTTTTCTGACTGCAAGACTCAGTACGTGCAATAACAGCTACACACGAGTTAAAAGTGTTAAAGCTGTTAAGTATAAATGGTTAAGAAAGCTCCACACGTGGAGTTTCCTGCTTTGTGACACGCTTGACTATACTTACCATTTTTACTGTTGAAATACCTTCACGTTTTCAGATTATCACACGAGGTTCAATTGTCACCACTTCCTTCCTTCCTTCCTTCCTCCCTGTTCCTTCACAAACCAGCTATGGGACGAAACTGCACATATTTCATCCAACTCAAAGTGTTTTCGTGCTTTTTGAGCTGAAAAAGTCCACATCACTGGTTGGAATGGGAATTTTTTTACCAGGTTATTTTAAACTACTAAGGGGAGAGATTGAGTAAGCTGTGCCACACCAGTACCAGGTCAGCACAGAGTGTAAAGTCCCTTCAGTATTTTCTGGGGGGTCATTTTCTGTCTGTGAAGTTTCATCTTTTCATTTCTTGCCCATACTTATCATTCAAGGGTATTTAGGGGTATTGGAGCACATATTAAGATAAAATACTGTTACATAAGATGTTTATTGAGACGATTGATGTAATTCAATGGTAATTATATGTTTTACAGTTTTAAAGAAAGTTGTTTAGGTTGTCAGAGTGATACCCCAGTTACAAGTTACAAATGTGGAGTCATGTACACCATGTGTGGTCAAAGTAAGACAAAATTAAACTGCCCATATAAATGTTCTTTTACAGTTATCATTGCTCCTGTTCATACTGGCCGTTAAATGAGAGTGGATAGAAGTTGATTCCGTCCAAAGATACATGTGTCTTGTATTAAACTACCTCTTTTCGTTTCCTCTTAAAAGTTTCCTTGATGTCGTTCCTCAAAACTTTTTTCCCTAATTTGACTAAGTCGGACTGTCGGCCTCATTTTAGCTTCTAATAGTCTTTTTTTGTACACAAAGACTGTGTGCAAACAAAGCCCATCATCATGCACAACCTAACCTATCTCAATGCTCCTGTGCACCTCATGTAAATACTGTAAATATCTTATCTTGGTTTATTTAGTCTTTTCTTATTCTATCTGACTTGTTTTGGGTTTGTGCACAACTACTCCACGTGCCTTTAATTGTCGCCCGGCTTGGCTTGAATTGAAGCTTGTCTCCCATAAATTATGTTTACATACAACTGATTTACAACAGCAGAAACACTCAGATGGAAACATAAATGTCGGCTGGAATACATCCTCTATTACCATATCGAGGAAATGTTCTTGATTTACATATTCGGCTTGTCACAAAAGTCTTGATTCTGAAAACCCCCACCGGTAAAAATTAACCCTGACAAACATTTCTTATTTGTTTTCCACCAAACAATCAGATCTTGCAATGCAGTTTTCACTGGTAGTGACTAGTACATAAACTTTTTATTAACATTGGTGAAGGTTATGGAAAGTTTGTGGTTTATCTGCAGAAAAAGTCTGCAGTGAGACATAACATGCTCAATTAACTTTCACCCTGTAACCAAAACCACAACCTTTTCCTAACACTCGCCCAGTCACCGGAGTTAAAGGAGACGTATCATGCTTATTTTTAGGTTCATAATCTCATTTTTGGTCACTACTAGCATACTAGAACTGGAATTTTACATGCTTCAGTGCTAAAAAACCACATGCGTTACACAGCGCTGTATTCCCCCTCCGTCTGAAACGCTCTGTTTTAGCCCAGGCCAAACACACGCTGGAGCCACCACTGGTAGAATCAACAGACTCTGCTCGGCTAAATCAATTCTTATGTGCCAGACTAATTATGCAAATGTGTGTCATGGGGATGTACGGTAGCGTGTTGTCGGGAAGTCATGGAAGCAGTGTTTTCTGTGGTAGTGAGGAGCTTTTGTTGATGCAGACTTTGACCTTTTAAACATGCAAAATCTTTTACATGCACAACAACCGAAAGGCGAAAAAGCAAAAGCAAAATAGGTCTCCTTTAATTTGCTGGCATTGTGAGTTTCTGCAAACCCATGTTAAATTTGTAGGTTTTGCACGTGTCATATCTACATTTCTACAAAATGTGTCATATCTTTGGGCATTATTCATCAGTGTTGTGGGGCGACAGAACTAGTTAAGACAAAATATGACCTAATTCTAACCCGAACCAAGAGGTTCTTGTGCCTAAACCTTACCGGACCTTTAGCAGAGCATTGCCACAACATAAAATGGAAAACTGAAGTTATAGAAATGTAAAGTTTCAACATATTTAATGTTAGTTTTTCAACATATGGTTGCAGACATGTACATTGCCGATGTTGCAGGTGACAAGGTGAGAAATGAAACTTCAACAGTAGCTGCTTTTTCAGGTTTTCTCATCAACACACATTTATGCGAGTAAAGAGGAGTGAATGATAGGAAACCCAAACTAGTTTGATTGACATTCTCCCACAGAAGAGAAAAATGCATGGTATCAAATTTGCTATGAGAAACAGAAACCCCCGTCCTTATCGTTTGATAATAACCAACATTATTTTTCACATTTGGGTTTAGCACAAATAACAGGTTTGTTTTGGCATCAGTTTGAACTCGAGGAATGATCACAGGGAGCAAAAACTGTTTTAGTGCACACCAGAGTGGCAGACTATTAAATTAAGAAAAGCTTGAAAAACTGTGAAACGAGTTGCACCGAAGCGGACTGCTTTGCTTTAACCCACGTTGTGAGAGCAATTGCAATGTACGGCTAAGAGTTACTATAAGCTAAGCTACGTCATTTTGACCTAACCATGCTGTGGAATGGATCGATGGTGAGAGGAATAAAGTCGCCGTATTTCAGTCGCACATTCAGAGATGAGGATGAGAAATGTTGGTACGAAAACAGAAGTGAGAGTCGGGTTTGGAGAATGCAGCGTGTGACAGACACTGAGGATCAATTTCCATTTCACTTTGGTGCGTTCGGTTTCACGTTCCATGGGACATCCCCAGCCAACCAGCCCATGTTCTCCTGGATTTTGTAAATGTCACCAACCTTCTCCTGTATTATCTCGCAAGCGCACACATGCAAACAAACACACACACACCTACACACGCGACATGAAAGACAGGTGGGCTGGATGTGGGCTGCACGGTGCTGTCCTCGCTCGAATCAAACAGAGGGCGCAAGCACGGCTGAGTTGAGCTTATCAAATCCACGTCAGTTTCCCCAACAGGTTCAATATCAGTCGTCAGCATCTCAGATGCTGTCCTAGGTTTCACAGTGATTACACACGATCGGCCTGGTCTCAAATACAGAAGTGTGTGTCCCTCGACTCACCTACCGAAAACCACCTTGTTCTTTAGTTTAAGGTCATAAGTTGTCTCGTCAAAGTTCAAGTGAATGGGAGCATTATGTCAGTGTTCAGTCCCGTAGCTCTGCTGTAGACCACATGAACAATCTTTTTATCTGTACACAAAGTTCTGCTTTTCAAGATATCACTGGAATAAGCATGTGCTTTCTTGTAAGTCTTTATTTGGACAGAGCCAATTCACAGCAAAGGTCATTTAGTGACATTTTACAAACTGAGCCGGTCTGGACCTTACTCTTAGAACTTAAAGGAACAATTCCCCCACAATTGAAAAATCAGTCATTATCCTCTGACCCGCATGCAGATGGAAAATTGAGTTACGCTTTAAAAAATGTATGGAGCTTCACAGCAAATCGGTGAGGCAGCATTCTCCTACACACCTGAGGCAGATGAGGGACTTGTTTTAAAATGCAAAAAAATAGCAGAATAAAAAAGCTTTTCTGGCATAATCCAAGTCTCCAAAAGCCCAGAAAGCCCAAACTGATTTGAAAACACGTCATTTGCTCCCTTTTTTAAGCCAAAATCCTGTAGCTGCTAAACTAAAAGGGAAGTCGGTGCACAAGCTCGAACGCACACACGTTTGGTCCTCGTATATCTGGACAGTAAACCTCTGATGAAAAGCGTTCACAACAGACTGCACAGAGGGATTCAGTTGATATGAGATCCAGACGAAGAGCGATTAGCCGCAGCCGTTGTCTTTCTGGGCTCATGTAGTGGAAGTCTGCGGGAAGTTAGCAACATGGCTACTGGCTGCTGACCAAAGCAAGAAAGGATCTGTAGGAATTCCAAGAAACTCTGCTCTATAACACCAGACTGTATTCATAATTGTGAGGGTTTTGCTACTCACTGTTATAATAGAAAGAATGCAAGGTTTGAACCATCTCTGGCTATTATGTGTTTCCCCTGATCAACGGGACGCTGATCAGGGGAAACACATAATAGCCAGAGAACAGACTCTGACACAACACCGGAGCACTAGATCAAGTGCATGCACATCCATTACCTCCATCTGCTCTTTATCCTTTGCAGTGAAGAGTTTCCACCTTTCATTTCTGTTATCTGGGGATGCAACCAGGGAAAACAAATACCTCTTCCTGTTTTGGTTGCACAGCGGAAGACTGTACGCCTCCTTTGTGGCTTAATGCAAACTTAATTTTTATCTCAGGAAATCAGGCCCAGTTGCTGGACGGATAGCATAAAGCATGAGACTGAGGTTTATAGTGAACATCTATATGGTGAAGAATCCGAGACACGCGGTCTCTCGGTTTGTCAATTTGAGGCATCAAGCACTCACGTTTTTGGTCTTAGTTGTGGCTGTGGCAAAGTTCATCTAAGTTTGCTTTGTTTTGTTTTTTCACCCCTTGTGTGTAGAACGGAAGTGAATAGGAGGCTAATGTTGATTTCGAGGGCGGATCACTTAAGCTGTGCAATCAGTATTTACTTTAGAATGATAGTTAGAAGCAAAAAAGCCGCCCATTGCCATGTATTTATTGAGTGTATTTACATTGTGTTCCTCTTTAAATCAAACAGTGCGTTGTAAATACGGATCAGATGACACACTGGAACTCATCAGCCAGTCAGAGACCAATAATGGGAAACCAGCCAGAGAAAGTAACTGTGGGGGAATTCAACTTCTGTTTTTTATGGTGTTTTCACCTCCATAAGCATTTCCACCATCCCCGGCCAACCTCTTAAACATGTGTGTTACTAAGTGACTGCGCTTTGTTTACGAAATACATGCTAGACAAAAAATGAGACGGTCGTGATGTGTCACTGTCTCTGGGACACGTTCAGTGTTGATGAGGCGCAGCGGAACATTGATTTCGCAACCTTGTTATTTTGTTTGTTCCGGAGTAAAGGTGAGTTACAGGGAAGGTGAAAGTGGATGTAAATTATGTGTTGCCCGTCCCAACGACAAGAGCGTAAACACAAATTAATTGCCGCAACCATAATTATCCTTTCGTTCAGGAATAAACTGTCGTTGCTTAGGAACGTAACACATGCACTTCCTACGCAGAGAGGGACATTTTCCAGGGGTGAACTGACCAGAAACTGGGTGTTATTAACAAAACTGCGGATGAATAAAATCTGTTTTACATCAGACGAACATAGAGCAGCAAGAAAGTCATTTGCGTATGAAATTGAGATTGCAAGTTACTTTAATGGAGTCAGGATTCCGTCACATTTGCCATGCCACTTTCAAATTGTATCTATTTAATGTTTTTTTTTTTTTTTTTTTGTTAACCATTTCAGAACTGTGCTGCCTTCAAGTTATGTCAACAGGTGTTTCTGTTCAGTGGCACCATGGGAATTTCCCAGGTTGCAGGAGTGGTTGTGGGTGGATCCTCCCCCACAAAGGTGCTTTTGTCAACTCAACTTTGGTTATTTGGACTGAAAGTGACAGGGATAATGGGTGGAAGAACAGACAAGAAAGAGTCATGGCTAGCTTCACTTTTCTTTTATTTCATAGAATTCACTGATTTAGGTTTTTTGACACTAAAAATGTATATTGTTGGTTTAATATAATGTAATCTGACACAACTGTAAAAGGTAACATTTCTTGAAGGAAAAGCTGCGTTTTTTGTTTCACTTTTACAGGGAAATCCACTAATAATCTTATTGTCGTTTAGGATGTCCACGGCTCCAGCGACATCTTGTGAGAAATGTGTAGAACGAAGAGCCTGCAATTGTAACCACCAAGTACAGAACAGGTTGAATATGAATCATGGAAATAAAAATAAAGTAAAAATGGAAGTAAAATGTAAAAGTCGTGCCTACCTCAGTGATTGTATTTAGGTGCAAAACTCTGTAAATGCAGAGATAATTGTTAGATTCATAAAGAGACGTTTGACATAAGAATCATCTTCTATGAAAAGAGGTTTAACTAATCCTCTTAACAACAAACCTTTCTTTTGAGGCAGTGTGACGCTTGCTGACATGTTGTTGCAAGCTGCGTTTGACACGAACGCTGACACGGCATCAGTGTTGACGTCACTCTGACGAGCTACAGTGAGAGGAAATTGACAAATTGAAAGCGCAGCAGACAGTTTGATTGCGGTCAAACCTTCACAACCATCACATGGATTGTGTGTTTACAGAAGCTCATTAGGAGTAATAGACCAAATCACACGGCGGGGTGGAAAGTTCAATTGTTGTGGTTAAACACCTTATAAACGCAGGGAACCTGACAAATTGTTATCAGTTAGCTGCTTCCTGATTCCTGATTGATTAGCGGCAGAACAGTGAAAGTCTGGAGGGAAAACAGGCCACTCGTTTATTTCATAAATCCCCTTAGCTTTTGTTAGATAACGGCTAATGTTAGCATTCAACCACTTCCTAGCTCACTAATTCTTGATGGTGTTACACAAGAAAGTGGGAATGCTGTAAATTAATTTGAAAATTTGGAGATTGTACATCTTGGATAAATGTATTCAAGCCTGAAAGTGAAAAGCACCAGATGTAATCGGAGCGAGAGGTGCAGTAATGAGTCCTAAAACACAGAAATCAGTTTGTATTTTTTGCTCTTATGGTTCCCTCGTCTCAAAGGCAGTGACTTCTTTTAATTGGTTTTCAGTTAAATGCCTGAAATAAGTAAAAACTGTTCCAACTTTCACTTTACAACTTGTGCATTGATCAGTTTATAGAAAACGTGTATGATAATTGTGCAGTAAGCCACTGTGGGGTTTTGATTTTTAAGTCATGTGACCACAGTGTTGTCTTTTTATAGATTTTTACTTCTTGCGATCTAATTTACGCTTCCAAAATCCCAAAAGTGGTTTTCATGTGTGATCTTGTTGAACAAAACCTGTCAGTACCAAAAACTTTTGTTTGCTTTAGAGCTTATTTATGGTGATAAACCAAAATCTAATTCAAATATCCCATAGGCTTTTTGTCGAGTTAATCAGGTTGATGCTAATTTCCAGGTTGGAGTAAAAAATATCCCTACAGTTCTCCCTTCCCTACGTTTAAACAACTTGCAACCTGTAACCCAACAGCACAACATTATTCTAGCATTCGAGCGTCCCACCCTGGGCTTTATGTCGGATGACCGCTGTGTGAATGTGGTAGATTGTTGGGTAGCCTGTCCACCTCATGTCTGTGATGATCTAGGCTTAAATTATTTGTATTTGACTTAATGATGCAGCTAAATCCAACTGTGATGCTTATCAGAGTGGTATTAACAGTTGTTTCAATACAGTGTAAATGCTAAAAGTAGAACAAACAAACTAGTTAAGATGAACAAGGAAACTGAACAAACACATTTGGGTTTTTTCTCCCCTTTAGACTGAAGCTGAGTGCGTTCTGCATATTTTATTTTTATGTAGGCACGATGACAGCTATGAAAGTCCCCGACCAACTAGAATAAAGGTATAACAATCATTATATAACACAGTTTACCAGCTTCAAAAGTTTTACCATTTCTCTTCTATAGGAAAGTACAAAACACAGATTATGCGGGACAAGCCCATGAATATTTAACGTTATCTACAGATGGTAGCCTGCTAGTGGGGGAGACAAACTGATAGCTTACCATACATCATGAATCTGTTGAGGGAGTCCACTGAGTCAGACGGACTAAGAGGCGGCTCTATTTCTTGTAAAATGATGCACTCGGGGCAGTTGGCCCACTTGCCGCCCCACAGCAGGCTCCACCGAAACGTCCTTCCTGGATCAACACAAGAAGACACGAGCAAGGCAGCGTCTGTACTGAGTGACTCTGGACAGGGTCAACATAATGTACCGCCAAAAGGCCAGAAGGCGAATCATTGGCTACAGCTGCTTTCTCTTGGTTGATCAGTTCACCATTAAAGTTTGATGGTCTCTGTCAAGGATGTATTATCAGCTTTATGCTAACTGTATGTCAACAGGTTTCTTGTTGGAGTACGCGCCATTAAAGCGCAGCATCATCTGGCATTTCAAACATGTTGATTAATACAATAACTTCTTGGCTGAGTGGCAGATACCTCCAGAAGCTGCTTTGCACATCAGAAGCTTTCAGAAGTATTCTCAAAAATCTGAAAACAAGGGGAAACTTCTAAAACTCCCCAATTTAATGTGTTCCATTATTATTTTTGCTGCTGCACGAGGTACTTTCTCTCTTTGTGCACCTGTTTTGTACAGTAAGATCAGTTCAACATAGCATTAAAAACTGCGCATTATCGGAAATAATATTTGGCAAACTGTAGCTCTGTGTGTCCAGTCATATACACAGTGTGTATATGACTGGACACATGTAGCTACAGTTTGCCAAAGAAGGTAACCTTTATTCAACATGGTCACATTGGGATGAAATAAACAGCAAGAACAGGAATCAGATAGCAGCAACTGTGACGGGACGACATCAAATCAGCAACACAAGATACGTTTCATTATTTAGAGCATAAACAAGGCAAGATTATTTAGACATGTGCGACACAACAGCAGCTAGCAGTGACGCCGTGATTCATCTAAAAACATGATTTAAAGAAACAAAAGTCTCAAATCTGCAGCTGCTAGTCACTCCAGGCGTGTCTTTTACAACTCTGTGTAGAAGAATATGTCTCGACAAGTCCACAACTACCTTGACTTAATGTTGTTTTGATTTGTTTTTTTGATATATTCAGCTGCCTATATACAGTTTTGAGGCTGTAAGTAAAAGTGATTTAAGTGTCGAGCTTTAGCGTTACAGATCTAGCAGAAACACTGAGGGGTTTTTCCCATCTTGCTAAGAATACAATTCTGGGAAAGTTACTGAATCCCTGTAATGCTTTGGTGTAGCATGTGGTCTCAAAATTGCCCCTCCGAAACCCCATACCTACTGCCGTGTGCTGTGTGCATGTGTGTGTGCTCTGAGCATCTGTGAGTGCAGATGGTTCTGGTTACCTTCCAATACCATATCATCCCTGTCAGGACGTATATGATAGGTCCAGGATTGTGTCACGCAGTCGTTTCCCCTAAATAAATACATTAAAGTAAAACACACATTCAGCTTGAAGCAGTTTTATGTTTTACAAAGTAATGACAAAATAAGATGACAGTAAGACTTTCACTTTGGAAATGTATGTACATTCACACCTTTTACATTTTCTAAATGTCACTTCCCTTATTCTGGTGTCTATTTGTGGTCTCTGGTTTTCTTGTTTCTGTTCTCATGTTGTGTTTTAAACATGCTGCAGATGTTATCATTGATGGAAAGGAAGGACTTTACTGTCTTTCGAGAAAGTCAGGAACGTATTACCGGCTATGTAAAGTCTAGATTTAGGTCCTATGTCTCTATATGAGTTACATAATCAAAGAAGGCATCAGTGAGAGGATTGGCTATTGCCGTATGAATAAAGCAGTTATTCTTAATGCCTGTCACTGGGTCAGATTCAGACTTATTTGGTCTGAATAGGTCATACAAATATTAACTTTTTATCCTGGAGTCGCCGCGGATGATTGCGGGGTCTCATGGCGAGAGGAAAGATGCTGCTCTGTATTCGGGTCGTACAGGTACAAAGTTTATTTTGTTTAAATATTGTTATCTCATGTCCACCGGAGGCTGCAAGAATCAACAAAAAAAAAAGAAGCTCCTACTAGATTTAAAAAACACAACAAGCCTATAACATACAATTTTGTTTAAACAGTAGTCTCAACTCGCTATGGTTATGACCCTTTACCAAAAAAGCCATGTCTGCTTCAAAGAGACATTTGCCCTCTAAATTTCTTCAGATAGTTTCATTTTCAAAATGTTTTACTTTGAAATAACAGTTTCAAAATAATTTCAATGGTACATTCAAATGTACAGTGTCATGATGAAGGGCCGAATGGTGTCTCTGTCTCAGCCACTTGTTTCTGCACTATGCAACTTCAGTGAGAGGACAGGATCACAGCGTTGCACATCTTTACTTCAGCGGACAAGTTTTCAACACGGTCGTCTTGTTTAGACTTCCAGGTGTTGGGATTTAATCCCTATGAGGTCGTGTGCGTGTGCCTCACGTGCGCATATGTCCGGTCAGAAGCAGTGTGTCATTGGCTGTCTTCTCCAAGGTGAACCAGAGGTTGTCCAGCTGCCTGAACTTCTGGATGTCAGCCTCTCTGTTGCTGACTGCAGCTTGAAAGTACCATCTCCCCAGATACTAAAGCAGACGGAGGCACAGAGAGGTGGTATTGCAGAATGAGGTGGTGTCAACGAAGGAGGAACGGAAAACTCTGATAAATTAGAAGCCCACAACTTGCAGCAAACAACAGCGGGGGTGTAAAGTGACGTGCGTGTGGCCATCGCTTATGTCTATCTCGGTTAAATCTCGCTATCTGCAGCAACTGTGTAAAGCCAACGCATTGCTTACTCGCAAGGCCCCCTGAACCAGAGGGTATATGTTGACGTGACAGCTTAAATGCGTGAATCAAAAATGAGATAATTCAGTGTACAGGGAAAATCATCTACATGTATATAAATAAATAATCCAATGTCCTTGTACTTGGTTACGGTTTGAGTATTTTTTGGCATTTTGATAAACAGAAAATCTAGATTTTGTTTCTTACCTGCTCTTGGTTGATGGTCTTGACAAACAATTGCTCAGGTAGCGAGCAAGGAACAATAACCTGATACAAAAAGCTAGTCATGGAGAGAACATAGGTCAGCACGTCTTGGAACATCACTGCAACCTGAGAGCTCACTCTTCAACTCACAATGAATCTGATCAACCTGAACCTGACGAACAACTGTTAATCCTCAGGGTCATCTGAGTTTCTGTAGTGATCCAACATGTCTCTTTAAAATAGTGTGGGTGTAGGTCAATTATTAACAAGAGTTGATCTTTAGAGGAGGAGGAGGAGGACATTGGTTAAATACGGGGTGTCTCTGTCCTTTAATGTAAAGATTGAGATTTAGTGTAAACACATTTACAGTAAAATGAATCACTTGTGTTTCACACACCGAGTTTTGTTCCAAAATCTGCTCAAAGGAGAAACGTAGTGAAAACTCCTCTCCTCTGGAGGACTGCTGACTCATCGCTGTGTTGTAGGAGGTGGTGGTTTCTTTTAAGGCATTTAATTATAGAACGTTTCCTACTATTGGAAAATAAACACACGCTTAACCTCAAGGATCTGTTACGAAGAAAGCAGAGCACTGCAAATTTTTTTGTAGGTTGATCCGTGCCAACTGAAGAAGTCCCACTCACCGCCTGTCGACGTTTATCAACTGCGAATCATTAACCACTTGTTTGTGGTTAATGATGACCTTTTATCATCCTACACTAGTGTTTGTCTGTCGTTATCAGGAACACAAACAAGTTGTGCCACTGTGTAGGACAGAGAAAAAATATGCTAATACTGCGTGGCATTAAAAACAGCATAAAGATAACATATCTAGTGTTTTTAGTTTTACACTGAATCATTACTTTTTTGGAATCGGGGTTGTAATTACACACACCTATCGCAGTTTTATACAGCCCAAGTTAACAGATTCAACTTGTTTGATTTGTCCAAAGATATTTAGTTTAAAGCAACATAAAGTAGAAATTGACATTTTTTACAATTTGGAGCCCCAGCACAGTTTCTGAGTGCAACACTACTGCTGTAAATACAAATCCGAGATCTGGAACAAACTGTCAGACGTCGTGTAGATGCAAACTACAAAACGTATTATCTCATAACTATTTTTATGTGTTGAAAACGTGTATCTTGAAGTAAATATATATGTAACTGTGATTCCACCCACTGAAGTTACAAGTGATGAGGGGCGGAGTGGCTGAGACAGAGACACTGTACCATCATTATGATTTTGAAGCTGTGATTAAGGTAAATCGTGATATATAATGTTGCTTTGATATTATATAAAACTAGGGAAAGCAGCAAATGTTAACTTTGGAGAAGCTGATCTCAGTACATGTTGGCATTTTCTGCTCAAACATTGCTTCAGTGATTGATCAATTGTCAAAATAATTGCAGATTTTCTTTTTAATGACTCATTGATACACAGACTGCTTCAGCTCTAACATGTGTTATCATGAGGTAAACTTACAGACTGAGATTGTTCAACATCTGAACAAGTAAAATATACTTGAGAATACATTAATGAAATCCCCAATTTAATGTATTATTTACTGTAGATTTTGTTATTTGTTGGTATATGTTCTTATTTCTTTATTAAGTTTGCTTCTATGGAATTCTATGAGGAATGTTCAAAAATGATGACGCCTGTTTGTTAATTGAAAATGCTGAATAATGTTAAAAACACTTATAAATTTTAAAAAAGGAAATGTATGGACTGACATCAGATTAAGGAGTTACTTGTATTCTACGCCTGTTTCCACAAGGTGGTGTCAGACAACCAGCTCGTCTGCAACACATTCCACCTCAATGAACTTCTCCAGAAATCACATTTTGATGACAACTTTCCCGACATCAAATCCACTGAGTGAAACAAGTCCGGGAGATTAATCATAACTGAAGATGATTGTATTTCTATCTTGACGGCAGTTTACATTGAAGGCACATCGTATACTGCAGAATATGTCTCACTGCAATCAATCCTTCATGAATAAATCTGAATGTAGTTCCTAAAGACTTTATTGACAATATTTTACTATAATTAGGAAAGCAGAACACCTTTTCCCCTCCAGATATGCACAGAACTGCAATATGTTGTGCAGAGATCACCATCTTTGTGACACTTACATATGATATTTGTTAAGACCTTGTCTGAGAGCTGTTGATTGAACTGTGATGCAGCAGTTTGTAGGGCTGTTGAATTCTAAAGCACTTTAAGTGCAGTTCTGCTACAGCCAATAATTATAGAGTTGCCATATCTATGGTTGCAGACACAGCAAGTAATCTTATGAGAGCAAAATCAAAAACAATTTCAGCAACTTTTCCTTATTACATATTAGGTTAAAAGGCCATGTTGTGTTCTTGTTTTGATGATGGGATTGGTTGGTTGCATTCTAGAAAGCGACTGTTCACATATGAGTTAATAAATGACAGCAGCACCAAAAACAACACCAGATCTTAGGTTTTTTTTTAATTGTTTAATCATGTTATTGATGAACAAAATACCAGTAAGTGCCATATAGAGTTAATTCTACCCATTTAAACCAGAGTGATTCTCAGATATAGTTAAATGTCTTTCAGGTGAAGAGAGTGTTGACAGGACGGCGTGGAAAGTCAAGAGGTTGCACCAGTTGGCAAATAACGGTTCACTAGAAATATAAACCAGCTCTGAAGTGTGAGGTTGTGAAAACTGAAAGGACAAAGCTAACCCAGAAATGCAAACAGAGGAGCCGGATGTTCTTTGTGGTTCCCACCCCCAGTCAGGCTAAACACAGGGATTTCAAAAACATTTGCTTCAAACTTTTCTTGTGAGGATTTTAAGAACTCAAATAACACGATTGAAAACTGCAGTTCCTTCAAATAAGATATTAATCTATGCTACACCAGTTAACAATTTGATTATTAGCTCTGATTTATTACCATAAATTGTAACTTTTAATGCCTGATCCTGTCATGTTGCATCAGCTGATCTGAGCATGTGCAGTAGCATCTTGATCCCTCTCTCTCTGGTCGCATGGCCGTTCCTCCTAAGACTCCCCCTTCAGCGTTGAAACCAGGTCTCCGCTCTCCATCAGCTCCTTGATTATGTCCAAACCTCCGATCAGCTCTCCTTTCACATAAAGCTGCGGGTAGGTTGGCCAGTTAGAGTATGTCTTGAGCCCCTGACGCACCTCTTCGTCCTGCAGAATATCAAAGGTGTCATAATCCACTCCGCTGTTGTTCAAAATCTCCAGTGTCTGCCTGCTGAAGCCACATTTCGGTCCCTCCTTGTTGCCCTTCATGAACAGCATGACTGGGCTCTGGTTGATGGCGGCTTTCAGCCGATGCTCCAGGGTCACGGCCTTTGGGCAGGTGTTCTCCAGCTCCCCGGTCTCAGCCAGCTCCTTCACTATGTCCAGGCCCCCCACCAGCTCTCCATTCGCATACAGCTGAGGGTAGGTGGGCCAGTTGGAGTAGGTCTTCAGCCCCTGTCGGACCTCCTCGTCAGACAGGATGTCGAAGCTGCTGAACTGGATATTGTGCTCCTTCAGCAGGCCCACTATCTGCCTGCTGAAGCCGCAGCGCGGCTCCTGCGCGGACCCCTTCATGAAGAGCATGCAGGGGGCCGCGTTGATCAGCTTCTTCAGCCGCTGGTTCAGGTCCGTGGTGCCGCTTCCGGCACTTCCAGCCGGACTCCCGGTGACAGCCAGGCGCTGTACCTTCTTGGTCAGCTCCGGAGCGTTGGCCCCGTCCAGGCGGTCCACCTTCTCTCCTCCCTTGAAGAAAAGCAAAGTGGGGACAGAGGTGATTTCATACTTCTCCGACACCTCCGGCACCGCTTCCGCCTCTAGCTTGACAAACGTGGTGCTCGTGTGTTCCTTGGCCAGCTCGGCCATCACGTCGTTCATCTGGCCGCACTGAGGAGCCCATGTCGCCGTGAAATGCACCACGGTCAGGCATTTTCCAGCTTTGGCAAGGAAATCTTCAAACTGTTGTTGGGTCTTCGCCTCCACGAGATTCGCCATTTTTCTTTTCCCCCTGCGCAGCGTTTCCGGCGTCGCTCTGACGTCACATCCGTGCTGCCTGGTAGTTTCTGGCAAGTACCAGAGCAGGAGCTCGTACTAGGAAGTCCTTTGCATGTTATTTGATGATAAGAAAACAGCTGCATACGCTGGATAAGTTGAAAGGATAGTGCGACTTTTAAGGTAATCGCCAAACAACAAAGTGTTGGTGTTTATTAAAATACCACATTGTCTCTGAAATGATCAGCGTATTGTAACGTTTAGTTTATTTAGCATTAGCTTAGCCTCCTTACTGGTTAGCTGGTGAAAGTTAGCTTCGGTGCAAACGTCTGCCAGGTTTCCAGGTTCAGTTAAGCTAATTCCTGCTAGCGAGCCAGTGCTCACTAATGTCTGCTAGCTTACGATATACGTAGTTACTCTCAGCGTTATCTACACGTCGCGGCGCAAATTGTTGAATACATGTTGAAAATGTAGATACCCGCGTCGTTAACTGGCCCAATAGGATACAGCTAACTGAGCTAACGATAAGCCTCTTAGCTCTTAGTTAACTACGTTAACATCATGATGCTAACGTTACCTAACGGTACTTTTAACGACATTAGCTAACGTTACTTTATTTACTCAGCCTCTGCTACTCTCTTGTGTTTTACTATTATGGCTTTTGGCACACATGGCTGTTTTCTTGCTCTCTCGGCAAGTATTGTTGTTACTGACATTGGGGAAACAACAGTTTCGTTTAATTTTTGTGTATTTGATGAAGACTGTAAGTTGTGATACTGACGAGTGTTCTGAATGTGTCAGTTATTGTTGCTATAAATCGAGTTGTTTGAGCTGTAAAATGTCAGAAAGTAGTGGAACGAACAAGTTTCTATGTCAAAAAATTTCGTTTTCGAACGTCTTGTTTTGTCTGACAGCAACCCAGAACCAAAAGACATTTAATTTACAGCAATAATAAAAATAAAGACATGAGTAGAAAATTCTCACACTGGAAGTCGTCATTATTTTGTAAATCAAGTCACTTAATGATTAATCGATCAGATATGCAATTTAGTACACTATCTTTGAGAATTGATGGAATTGTCATGTGTTGATATAGAAAAAAATACATTACACTTCTTAAGATTAGTCAAGAGTTAGTGGGATATTTAAGTATTTCACTTGTTTGTTTATTCTGTAATATTCTGAATGTTTATTTTGTGTTTTGTGAATAATTGTCGTCCCCCCAAAAAAGTATTGCAACACGTTTCATTTGAATTTTGCTGCATAAACATGCACAGGCAAATGTTAATTTCAAGTAGTGTAATTGAGAATCAGACTTATTGTTAATGGTATCAATGTATTGGATATGCCACGAACAGCTGATGTGAGAAATGCTAGTACACCAATGTCAAAGATATGTTTGAGGTCATTTAGAGACCGTGTTTCTGTAACAGTGTGTAACAGAAAGCACAGAAGAAGGTTTTTTTGTGCTGTTAAATGTCTGTAAAAACAGATTCAAAACATTGTTATCAGAAAGTATTGTTTATGTTCAGTGTTTATGTACAGAAGTTAGTACAAGGTGATATAATCGTATCAAAAATGTAAAAATCTCAAATACTGATTTTGACATTGATTTGTATTAATCTGGTGTCAGTTGAGCTATAATCACTTGAATGTGTTGTTCTATAATACAGGAACACCATGGAGGAACAAACTACAGACATAGAGGTGACAGTCAAAACATTAGACTCCCAAAGCAGAACCTACACTGTTGGTGCTCAGGTAAATTATTCGATTCACGATGCAAACTTTTGAGTGACCTCTCATCTTTAGTCCACCCTTTGTGTTAGTGACATGTGTTTGTCCCATCTTCTTTGTAGCTGACAGTGAAAGAGTTCAAGGAGCATATTGCACCTTCAGTGGGTATTCCTGTGGACAAACAGAGGCTGATCTACCAGGGCAGAGTCTTACAGGATGAGAGGACTTTGGCAGACTATAGTAAGTAATCACTGGGTCCACTGAGGCAATGCTGATCTCAATGTTGTCTTACCCTTTTGGTATAATGCTATTGTAGCCTCTTAAAAAGGGCGGCTGTGGCTCAGGGTTAGAGCCAGCATCTTGTTATCGGAAGGTTGCTGGTTCGATTCCCCTTGTGTGCATGTCGAGGTGTCCTTGTGTAAGATACTGAACCCCAAACCACTCCTAATGTGTTGGTCAGCACCTTGCACGGCAGTCACCACCATCGGTGTATGATTTTATGTATGAATAGCTGTAAGTCGCTTTGGACAAAAGCATCTGCTAAATGCCCTAAATGAAAATGTTGAAAATTACTTATTTATTTATTTTTCATTATGTGCATATTGGCTTTTAACATTTTCCTACAAACAAGTACATAAGTAGAAATATTTGTCTGAGGGTTTCATTATCTTTTTGTAAGTGTTTTGTGTTGCTTTGGTGTTATTTTGTTGTTGTGGTGGACTACTGATGTGGGACAAGATAATGAATGTGTAGTGTTAAGTTAGCTTGTTTCAAACAAATGAGCGCTTCGAGCTAACTTGCGTTTGTCAGTAGTTGAAGGCAATTTAAAATCATCCAGCTAGAATTTCTATTGTTTCTCTAAACAAAGTGTGAAGTCAGTTTGTTCAGATCTGACTATAGTCCTCTGTTGTCCCAGATGTTGGTGGCAAGGTGATACACCTTGTGGAGCGGGCGCCCCCTCCACCCTCCCAGCCTGGCTCAGGGTCCGGAGGCACTTCAGCCGACAGTGGGCCATCTTCTTCCTCCCAGGGATCATCCCAAGTGCCTCCACATGATCGCAATGCTAACAGCTACGTAATGCTTGGAACCTTCAACCTCCCTGTTAACATCATGGACCCACAGCAGATACAGGTAGGCTTGCTTTGTGACTTATTAAGGGAATCTCAGACCAAACTTTGGGCAGATTCTATATCCCTTGATGACCTTAAGAAGGTGTGTCTTGCTTGTTAAGTTGTTTCCAGAGGTGCATCACTTTTCTTATTCTTCTCGTTTAGATGTCTGTTCAGCAGATGGTGTCTGGCATGGGAGAGAATGCAAGGAATGCCAGAGTCACAACCAGCACTGGGGTAAGATACTATGCCTATAAATGGCATACAATCACAAATACACTACCCCAGGTTTTGTTGATTATCACCTTTGCCTTTTTCAGAGCAATGGGTCTGTGAATGTGCACATTGATATGGACCAACCGGTGCAGAGCGAGCCTAGGCTGAGGCTGGTGCTGGCTGAGAATCTGCTGAGGGACATCAGTGAAGTTATTCAAAGAATGGAGGTGAGAGTTCAACCTTCAACTTACTCTAGTAACAAATCTCCAGAGAATTCCCTACCTTACTGGTAACAAACTCCCTTCTGCCATGTGTCTTTTTTCAGGGCCGGCTCAGCGACTCATCTTCCCAAACAGAGGCAACTTCTGCTGCTGCTGCTGCTGCTGCTGCTGCTGCTGCTCCCCCACCTCCCTCATCTTCATCTACCACCTCGACTCCCTCTCCCTCTGCCCAGCCCATGGACACCTCCCCACCTCCAACAACTCCCCCACCTCCTCCCACCTCATCAGCACAATCTGAGGGACCAACACCCCAACCTGGACCCAAGTAAGAAATCCTCTCTCAATGATTGTTTCTTATGCCAGTACGTGCAGATTCATAATTGCTTATCATAAAGTCATATTTTTTTTGTTCCAAACCTTTTTGCGTCGGGTGTATTTGTAAAAGACATGAGGTTATTGAGCAAAGAATCAATGAAGAAAACTTTGTAGACATAAAGTAGATCATTGGAACCCGGCAGGAGTCCCTTAATGTGTTTGATTGTAATCCGCTTTTCCCTCCTTGCTTCCCTCATAGTCACCCCAGCCCAGCTGAGTTGGCAGAAATGTTATCTGAACTGCGGCGGGTGGAGGAGAGACTGCAGCCCTTCATTCAGAGGGCTCATACCATCTTAGAGACCGCCACCACAGCAGAATACAACAATAATACAGTAGGATTCATACAGCCAAATTGATTATTAACTGACTTGAAAAATATGCTTTTTTAATAGAATGCCAGGGCATCTGTTAAAATGTTTCACATCCTCAGATATTACATTTGTACAGTAGCAAGAACTTGCATATGAGCTAATTATGAGGCAAATTTTTGTATCAGATTATTAAAAATGCAGCATTCACCACCTGTTACCTAATTTATTTCGTAAAGTGTTTCTGTCCAAACAATCAAATGATCTTAAGGTGTTTGGACTGAGAGGGTTTATGGAGGTTAGCGAGATTTTGTATGTGAGTCTGTAGTATAATAATAGTATGGTGTAACAGTTAAAATAGCATTACATTGCATTACTACTACTAATGTTTTTAATGGAAAACTCAGACAGTCATTAGAGTCTCCGCTAGCCTAACAACTGTATAACTAGTGGTATTTGATGCATGGCCCCCTTGTAAAACATTTTTTTACAGTCTTGTTTTTGGATTTATATATGAGGCAAGCTGTTTGCATCTATTTCTAGTCTTTGTAAGTTAACTAGCTGCTGGGGGTAGCTTTATATTAACGGTATCCATCTTCTCATATAACACTTGACAAGAAAGAAAATTTACCAAGGTATTGATTTAGCTCATCATTCTGGGTATTTAACATACATTATGTCGTTTTCATTCAAAATGTTTCTCAAGCTGGTTTCTCTTCTTGCCACAGGAGAGGGAGGACGACCAGCGTACTCTCGTCCTGACGTGGGAGTGTCTCCGTCTGCTTGGCAACGCCCTTGTGGCCCTCAGTGACCTGCGATTGAACCTCATGAGCCCTGTGCCCCGCCACCTGCATGTGGTCCGCCCATTTTCCCACTATGCCACCCCAGTCACTCTGCCTGGAGCTGTGCACCACCACATACCAGTGCAAGTCAGTGAATGCACACAGATTTTAGTTAACGGTCAGTAAATTGAATCTTGAATATATAATCTGACTGACTGTGTTTGCTCCTCAACCAACAGATGAACTTGGGTGCCACGATGACTGTTGCAGGTAACAGCGAAGGACAAGCCCCGCCCACTCAGTCGGCC
This sequence comes from Diplodus puntazzo, assembly GCA_963678695.2. NCBI lineage: Eukaryota > Metazoa > Chordata > Actinopteri > Spariformes > Sparidae > Diplodus > Diplodus puntazzo. The sequence continues at coordinate 7,187,405 of OZ023160.1, read as the reverse complement.
AGCCAGTCTGAGCAGGCAGGTCAGGGACAGACCTCCCCCCCACAGAGTTCCCCGTCTAATCAGCAGGCTGGACAGGGACAGGCTGGCCCCCGGGTCATCAGGATCAGCCACCAGGCAGTCCCGGTGGTTATGATGCAGATGAACGCGGATGGTGTGTTGTCCCCTACCCGCCACTGATTGAATGCCCCACTACATCAAAGCTGTTTGTGTGTTATATTGCTGGGGGCAGTGCGTTGGAGTTCAGTGGTTACACATAAAACACTGCTGTTTCCTTTATGCGCTGCTGCGAGCATTTGCTGGGTGTTTTGAAGAATTTACCTTTGATCTGATTTACAAACTGAAATTACATGATTCTTTTTTCCTGTTTTATTGAATGATGTCTCTGTTACACAACATACACCTCTGTGGAGAGTAATATACTGGCAGTTACTTTCTGATTGTGAAAGAGAGTTCATAGTATTTGTGTTTTTATTTGTGTGTGTATGTACAGGCCCAGGTGTAAACCCTGCTGCAGCTGGACAGCAAATGCCTGGACAACCAGGTAAACCCAGTCCGTAGTAAATTTAGCGTACTTCATTTTATAGAGCCCATTCTAGTCACGTATAACCCCTTATGTCTAGTTTTTTTTTCCAACTTGCAACAGTTGAGTTCAATGAAGCACATTTTGGAACATAAAAAAAGCCTTCTTTGTCTATCATTTGCAATTTTTGCTGATAGCAGAAGTACATCATGGTTTTCTAATTCACTGGTTTCTGTTTGCTCTCTCAGGTGCCCTCCCACCTGACTTTATGCGGAATCTCATGCAACAGATCAGCCAATATGCTGCTGCCGTAGCTACTAGTGCTGCTACAGCGACTGCTACTGGCCAACCAGTCCCACCCCAGCCCACCCCTCCCGGCTACAGCTCCACAGCCAACTCCTCAACTACCACCACAGGTCCTAATCACACCCACCACCACCCCTACTGCTCCCCCACCACCTCCCCATGCTGGCCCCCAGCCCCAGGCCAGGGTTGTGTTCACCCGACCCCCCTTTGCACCCAACATGCCCCCTCCAGCTTTCGGCACCCGGGGAACCACCATTAATGTGAGGGCTGCTATGCCAGGCCAGCAGCCAGGACAGGTGAGGATAATGTTTTCTGATTGGTTGCTGTTTTTGAGGCTGTTGTAATCTTTCAACATTTGAAGCTAATTCAAGAATCTTGTTCTACAGGCATTCAATCCCGCTGCTCTCAACCAGATGATTAGTGGATTGGTTGGGCAGCTTTTGCTGCCAGGACAAATGCGTAAGCTCTTCCAGATTTTGAATTAAAATTTAATAACAATATTAACAGATTTTTCTGTAAAAGTTCAAGTTTAAAAATAATGATCAAGAATCACTGCTTTGTGGCATTTCTATTTTTTTCTCTACAGCTGGTCAAACAGTCACATCCTCCTCATCCACATCCTCCTCCACCTCTTCCTCCTTTTCCTCCTCTTCTCAAAACTCCTCATCCACCTCCTCCTTTTCTTTCTCCACCTCGGGACCCACACCTCCGCCTACCACAAACACAACCAGCCAACCTGAGACCAACACCAGTCAGCCCCAGTCCCAGGAGATGCCCCCAGACCTTGGCCAGCTCCTGGGTTCTCTGCTGGGTGTAGCAGGTGGGGCTGGTGGGGGACCTATAGGGGCCCCTTCAATCACTGTCACCACATCTGGGGTCCCAGCCTTCATCCAGGGAGTGAGTGAATTCATGCAGCAGGTCAGTGTTTGCATGTTTGACTCAAGTGCACCAAATAAAATGGACTTGATAGTTGTAAATGTAAATGGATATAACTCGCACCTGATTTGCATTTGCTATATCAACAAATCCACACTCCTCAATTCTGTTTAATTTCTAGGCCTCCCAGCCCATCTTCACTCCACCCCCTCCTCCCGCTGGTACCACTCCTGCTAATGCTGCAGCGCCCAACCCCACACCCAACCCCCCCGGTGCAGCAGAACCCCTCAACCCGGAGCTATTCACAGGCATCGTCCGTGGAGTCCTGAGCACCATGATGGGCTCTCTGGGCCAGGCCCAGAACGACACAGAGAGCATTGCCCAGTTCATGCAGAGGCTGTCCCAGGCAACCAACATCTTCATCAGTCCTGAGGATCCTACTGGTAAAGAGCAATGGCTTTCCGTAAAAAAGAATATCAGGAAATAATTAATCTACATTCTCTTGATGATATTATTTTTAATTTGTTTTTATTGTTGTTCCCAGGTTTTTTCGGAGAGCTGCTGATGTTGGTGTGTCAGACGTTCACCATGTCAGACCTGGTGATGTTGCTTCATGGCCAGCACCAGCCTCTGGGCCGCATCCAGCCTCAGCTGTCCCAGTTCTTCACCCAGAACTACCTCAACGGCAGAGAGCCCACGGATGAGAACATTGCTGTCAGTGCTGTTCTTCCTTCAACAGCTTTCTTTTATACAAATATATTTCAGATGGATTACCCGTCTTTAATCGTGTAAATGACCAATAACTGTTGGACTCTTGTCTTCTTTATCTAAACACCATCATTCTCTGTCTTATGTTTCCACCCACCAGGCTGCTGCTGACAGTCTTGTCAACGAGCTGGAGGAGTATATCACTGAGAGCTTTGTAAGGGCTTAATGTCTGCTCGTTCTCCACTACCGCTCTAATACAAAACTGTGTATGGTTGAATGTGTGGCTGTCCCCTGAATGTTGATGAGTCAAGTCACCGTGTTTCACATTTTGTGAGTCTTGTCTAAAAAATGGACTATTTGGTTTGAAGAGCTGACTGTGAAAATCCTGATTCAGGGACAACACTGATTCAATGATACCATGTGTGCATTATGGGTAATCTGAACCCTCTATCATATAAATATTTAGAATTAATGTGGAAACACAGGCAAGTGCACATTATTAGGCAGATTTGCAGGAAATCAAGATATAGATCCAAGATAACAGATCATTATCAAGACATTATGCTGTATTTCAGCTGTAGCTGATGAAGGTTAAAAGCCAGTTTGGTTTAAGATGATTTACCAGTAACAGCTGAAATACTACCCTTGTAGGTTTTAAATGTATTGATTGCTTTTCTCTGTTTAACCCCCACAGGCAGAGTCTTCAGTCACAGTGTTGGAGGGCGTTGACATCACTCAGACCAACATGTCGTTCTTCAGACAGCAACTGCAGCACATTGCAACACACATTCTGCGTTGCACTGGTAAATTTTGGGACAAGCCGTTTAAGTCAATCAGGGCTGTGCTGAACAGTTTGAAGCTTCGTTCAATAGTTGACACTCCTGGTTGGGGTCTCGGGGATCAACACAAACTGTAGTATTTGACAACCTGATAATGAGGCTCAACAATCAACTATCTTTCTCCAGAATAGTTCACCTTTACTGATGTGGTCTAGCTCCAATCAAACAGCACCCTAAATTACAACACTATTTTAATGATTTATTTAAATAATTGCAATAAACATATTTGGATTTTATTGGTGCTCGGTGCTCAGTAACATTTGAAGCTTAATTTGAAACCTCAACAGAAGCTTTGAATGTATATAAATAATGTCCAGTACAGCCCTAAAATCAATTGTGATCGGGTTTGTGTTGATGTTTGGTTCCAGGCTGCTGAAAGGAATTACATTTGGATTATTTTTCAGTAAATACTGCTGTGAGATGAAGCACTGACTTAAGAATCTTAATTTCACTGTTCAGTAGGACTTGTATGTCTTTGCTAAGTATGTAATATCTATATTTTTCTCATCCAGATGACTCATTTGGCCCGCGACTGCTTCAGATGTGTAACCAGGCACTGTTTGAGTGTCTTGCCCTCAACTTGCACTGCTTGAGAGGAGACCAGAGAGCCCTCACTGCAGTCATCAACCACCGAATAGTCAGTACACAATGTTTCAGTAATGTTTTGTTGATGTGTGAATTTTACTTTCTGACAGGAGGCAGTAGATGCCATATGAAACTGAATTTGGCGTGTTAGGTGAAGCTACTTGCAGTGGGCATCAGTTGTGGTGTTGTGATTTCACCCTTCAGAAAACATTTACCATTTAATCTCCTACTGTTAATTACTCCTAATTATCTATTAAATTAGCCTGTTTACTTCATAACCCTATTTTCACATGCTCCAAATTTCTATTCATGTTCATGCTTGAAGTTATTTAGTCTCGCTGACAAGGTTGTACAGAAAAGAATCTGTCATTTTTAAACAAAGGAATTCATGAATTAGTTGTTAAAACTCCTTGCAGACCGACACACATCTCACAGATAACTCAAATGAACTTAAATGGCAGTAGAGATGATATTACAGCGTAGATTTTAAACTGACTCTCTTATTCAGAGATGTATTCAAAATGAATAAGCCTAAAGTACAGAATAGCAACTGTACCAGCAAAAATGTGTTTTGTTCATAGAATGGTCAAATATGTAGACAAAACAAAAGCTGCTAGAAGTTTGAACAATCCATAGAGAGAAATGTTGACAAAAGGACAAAGTAAAGAAGAAACAGCTGTAAAGTAAATGCTTTATTTTCTATTATTCCAGCGGAGGATGTCCAGTGACATCAGCCCCAGCCTGGTCAACTGGATGACCAGCATGATGACGATGAGGCTGCAAGTCATTCTTGAGCACATCCCGATCACACAGGAGCAGATCCAGAACTACATAGTTCACACACAGGTAACAGACCAACTGCATGTCCTTTTTTAAACATTTATTTTACAATTAGCTTAGATTTTATGGTTTCCACCAAGAATGTGCATGAACACATATTAACAGTCATTGAAGGTCAACTTACATGATGAAGCTGCTCCAGCCTGAGTCTCAGAGTTACACTGAGGAATTAAAAATCTGTTTCTTTTCCCTGAATTTTGTTTCTGTTATTGTAGATTTCCGTCATATTTTCTGAATTTTATATATGAAAGCCTTACTCATTTCCTGCACAACATGATGTATATGTTAGATGTTACATGCAGAGAAAGGAGTCCCTCTTATCTCATGGCAGTTACATATCCTGTTACTTTGGACGGCACGTCTGAAATGGCTAATAAATATTAAATGACATTCTTTCACAGAGAGATCAGTCTTCTGCAGCTGGCACACAAGAACCTGAACGAGCACAAAGTGCAGCGGTAAGCACAGCGTGTCTTCTAAGTTCTTTCCAGGCGAACTCAGTTTGACATTTTAAGTACAGCTTTACCTTTTAGTTTTCTCATTCCGCTGTTCTCCACTTCCACAGATTGGGGACACCCTCTCACCGGCCGCAGCCACCACAGCAGAGGAGGCCATGTCCGTGTCACACGACACGAGGGCGTCAGCACGGGAACCAAGGGTGTTGCCTGGGGACCTGGGATCCTCGGGAGGAGCTGCACCATTAGGTGGCGACATGGCAGCAGCGGGAGCCGAAGGAGGGAGTGATGAGTCTCCTCGAGAGTCGGAGGCCTGGGCGGCTGCTGTTCCCCCTGTAAGAGCCCCCACAGTTTTACTGTTGTGACATTTATCTTCTGTATTTTTTTTTTTCAGGGAAGGGTTTTCATGTGCTCTTTGTAGCTCTGGCTTGCTTCACAGTTAGTTACCTTATTGCTCTGGTTAATCCAGTGAACAGAACTGAAAACTGTTAATACAGAAGTCTTGGGATTATCCAGAGAAATTGTTTCTGGAAAGACACATCAATAATTATAATTTTTCATGCTGTGATGAGATATAATTATCCACCTGATATTAATGAGCGTCTAACTAATATTGTAAAGATGAAGTTTTTAACTCAGTCTAAATGGATACTGACATGTAACCACTGAAACCATTTTTGGTTGCTGCACTCGTTTCCTTACAGATTATCATAACCTCCTACACAGCACGATACCAATGCAGCAGAGAAACCACAACACAAAGAGTTTTTTTAATGCTTTTAAGTTTTGTTTTACTTTGAAAATGTAAAACCTGTCTTTTAAAAGATGTTTATTTGCTGTATGTGTTTTAGGAATGGGTGCCCATCATCAGGTGTGACATGATGACTCAGAGGAAGATGAAGGCTCAGCCTCCCATGTCAGACGCTTATTTGCATGGCATGCCAGCTAAACGCAGGAAGGTAATGAGATCAACTATAACTTTACTTATTACACATGAATGTCACTCGACTTCACCTTCTTCAAAGTGTCTGTGTGTCTTTGTGCCTTCAGACAGGACTGGGCGGTGGAAGCCTCCTCTCCCTCTCTGATGCAGTGAGTCAAGCAGCAAGGACAGCAGGAGTGAAGCCGATCACTTCAGCCGAGCAGTTACAAGACGATCTGGAGACCCACGAGCTGAAGGAAGCTTATGCAGAACAGGTAATTCAATTTTATAATAGACAAACAACCAAACCAGGAACTCACTACACATCATTTAGGCTCATGTAACTGCAGTTTGGTCCTCTTGTTTTCACAGTTTTGGCCATGATTTGTATTATTTAATAATAATGTTATTTAATCATTAACATTTTCTCACCACATGGTCATAATGGATGTACTTTAAAAACACATTTGTTCACACACGTCACTAACAAGTCTGTGTTAGCCTATTTATCTAAAACTAAGGGTTTTAAAGTGATGATAAAGTTTAGAATCAAATTTCCATTCGATTTTGAAAACGTACATCCTAGTAATCTTTGACTGACCAAACGATAACTGTGTGAGCAGTTTTGGGAGGGGATGTCATCAGTGACTCTGATGGCAGATTAACACATTCCTCACCAAAATTAATGACAGTTATGTTGCATAACCTGAAACTTAAATACTAGCCTTACGCAAAAAAGAAGAACAAAAATAATCCTGCCAAACTTTTTTTTTCACCCAGTTTCACAATTTTTTTTTTCAGAAAACTCTCTTTATTAAGTCAGTTAAATTAAATTAATCTCAAAACAGTTAAATTAAATTAAATTAACTCGCAATTGGAAAAACATAAATTTTATCAAAACTAAAAAATATATCACTTTTTCACAGATCGGGGGGGAAAAAATTCAGAAAATTTTGCAGGCACAACTCCAAGTCATAGACAAAGGACAGAAAACAAGTTAGATTAAATTAAAAAAAGAAATCTTCACTTGCCCCTCAGGCTGTTTTTTTTTAATTGTTAACATCACTGAAAATGTCAACTTTGAATCTGGTTTTCTCTGGACTGCCTCTCTAACTACCGAGTCACCTTCTGACGTGCTGCCTGAACATCTTGTCATAATAATCATATCTTTTTCTTCTCAGGTTAAAACAGACATCAAGAAGCGAGTGAGGGAAGACCAGGATTTCAACTCTCAGCAGTTCCCCAACTCACACAGAGCCTTCTCATCAGACTCATAATCAAGTTCACCTGATAAGAAACCTGCAAATCTCTCGCCCTCTCCATCTTCATCTTTCTTATTTCTTGGATTTTCATTTGACTTCCGCTCAAAGCAGCTTCACCCCCCCAAACTGTCTGTTTGCCTTTAAGCAATTAGCAGCTCTCTTGACTAATTGCCTAACGCTAATGTGACTACTTCCCCAGTGCCTATTTATTTCTTTGTGTTTGTTTCGGTCCAACTTCTGCTGAGAGAGTCCTTGTTTAAAATGTGTGATATCAGATCTAAGTTTGACTGTGTCAGGTCACTTTACTTCTGTTTGGATACATGTGGAAGTCTTTATTTTGTTTGCCCTCTTATCCTCGTGTTGCTTTGTTAATATGGCGCCTGAATTCTCATTATTGAGTGGACTTTTGCCTTCCTCTCAATACTCTGGAGCGCAAGAGTATGCTTTCATGTGATGAACATGCTGTTTGGTACATGAATGTACAGTAAGCTTAATAAAAATCTTGATACAATACAAGAATACTCTTTCTGAGTCTGAGTAATTAGGATATAAACTTAACACCGATGTCAGTATTGATGTAAAAATACCAAACGATTGATGATAATTTATAAAGAGATGTTATTACAGAGTCTGTCCACCAGAGGGAGCTGCCAAGTTATAGTTCTACCAAATTTAAGGGATTCTCATGAAGTTGTTCAGAAAATAAGATTTACAGTTTTTCATCAGGCTGCAGTTAAGAGTACACGGAGAGGGAATCTGCTTTTATTTTCTGTGTCAGAATGTCAGAAAAATATTTAAAAGCAGGATTATATCTTGAACTGCACAGTTTTTAAAATTACAAGTATGTCTCCCAGTTGTTCCATTTTCTGATTGATCTATGGAATGATGATAAAGCTCTGCTGTCGGGATTTATCAACAAATATTAACATAATCCTGCTACCTTTCATCAAGTGACAATCAGGTGTACACCAGTTTAACTTTTTCTCTACCAGTAACAGATTCGGATCCCTCAACTTTTTCCCACATTTAGAATCTGTACCACACTGTAAAGACTGTTTGATTAATTTTAACTTAAAATAAAGAAACAGGAAGCTTGCGATTACCATGGCCACCCTTGACAGCATAAATTTAACGGAACTTTATAATGACACGGACAATGAAGCGGTAGTTAATGTGATCGGTCACATCATGGCCCATCTCCAGTCCACCTAATAATGCCAGTGTAGTGCTGGCTGATATTGATCTGGGCAATCTGATCCATGCAGTCCTGGTAACGGTGCTTTAGTAGCCAAATAAAGCAACACACTTTTAAAAGTAAAGTCATTAGACACTTATAATCCAGAACTATTTGAACACAATTCTCCAAGCAGCATTTACTTCTATAGTTCCAACATTTTTTGTGGTTTAACTCCTTGTTTCTAATCTAGGAGTTGGGTGACACCAAAAAGTCAGGGGTTGTGAGATGATTAAGGGGAGAGAAGAAAGAAGATGGTAAGATTTGAATATTTATTTAAATGAAATCATCTGAGATGTTTCATTCAGACATTGCTGGTGACGTCTGAAGTGTGACAAGGACTCCCAACTCGACACTTATTTATCAGAAGAGATCTCAAGTAAAAAAAGATTAGGAATGACTGGTTCAGGATCATGTTGGATTTTTATAAATTTATAAAGACATTTGTTATGTAAAATCTTTATCTGAAAAGAAACCATCACATAAAGGTGTCAAATATAAGTCAAAAGTTCAACATTTCCCTCTGACCTTTAGAGGATTTGGAGTATCAAGTCAGCTTAAATGGAAATATTTCAGTAAAAAATCTAAACATTGTACTTAATTACAGTCCTTGAGTAGATGTAACATTCCACTACTTGGAGAGTTTTGCCAGAACAATCTTCCAAAGTTCCTTCATTATTTTTTCCATCTGTGAAATTTTTTTCCAGAGTGAAACTGTTTTTTTTTTTTTTTTCCTAAGGCTACTTTGTTTTTGTAATACTCATTTTGACCACAAGAGGCAGCAGTGTACCATGACCTTGTGTTTTAAAAAGGACTAAAATCACTTATGTTTTCTTCAGGGGCTGTTGTAATGTCTCTGTGCACACTAAACACAACATACATCCATCGCGTGTCAGCAGGGTCTGTAACATTACCGTCATGTCTCTCTGTTGGACAGGAGTGTGTTATAACTGGTGCTAATCTGCCGTCAGTGTCATGGGTGGAAAACTGTGTGGTATCAGTCAGACTGAGGAACATTTCATGACCTCATTCTGATATATGAGCCTTTATCATGTTACATCATGTTTGTGGTTCTAAGGGTTACTGATACGTGCATCAGTCAGAGTACAGCATGTTTGTGTTTTCTTATGTTTTATGCTCACGATGCCGTTTTTACAACTACAGCATCAAGAAGCTCCAGCAGGGGGAGCATATAACTGTTGAGCTGCCTTGTGGGAAAATGGCTTTATTATTTCAGTCATTACTCACATGATCTGAGGAAAGTTTGTGTCCTCATGATAAGGGTTAATGCTCAATGCTCGGATAGTTTCACACATGCAAAAAAAAAAAAAAAAAGGAGAAGAAGTCTCAACTGTCTTCTCACTCAAGCTGCCAAAATCAGAGAGCCTGATCAGAGTTGGACTGGTCACAAGACGTGCACAGCCAACATAACGGCTTTCTTTATTCTGTCTTCTTTATCAATGGGGATGAAAAAAATAGGCGAAGATGAAAATCAGGAGATCTAAGCAGCATGTGACAGACTAACTCTGCTCATGCCCCCAATCTAAGTAACGAATATGCAGACAATGTGATAAGAGCTCCCCAGATAACAACCTCACAGTGCTGGACATGTCTGAAAACAGCCTCTGAAGAGCGGCAGATTTACGGCCTTCCATACGACAAGATTTGGCTTTGAAGTTACCAGCTGAGGGGCACAATTTTGAAATGTGCCGACAGGAGGGCTCGCCATGTTTAGTGAGGAGCAAACACACAGAAACATGAGTGTGATGGAGCACTTTGATCACTGCAGGAGGAGACTGAAGACACGGGTGACTTCAGCTCACTCAGTATTTTCTGTCAAATTCTACTTTTTATTCATCCCACAACTCCTGTTATTGTCTTTAACCTTTTTATTCTTCTCTGCTCATTTTGTTTAATCAGTAACTGTTCACCCTGCTGCATCAAATCCCAATCAGCTGCTTTAAAGGTCAGCTGAGGGGAAGGAAGTGCAAATTAAACTGCCTCATTTGGAATAATATAACAAATATTGTAGATTCACAAACAAACTTCTACATTTATGAGCAACACCTTCACTGTGTGCTTCCTCTCTGCTTCCTCCTCAAATGACCTCTGAGCCTCGAAGCACTTCTGAGCATTTCCTGCCTAAAGATTGTGAGTACGTAAACTTCTGACATAAAACGCTGTACTCAAATTCTCATAGTTCATTAGGAAATTCATAATGCAACTACTTTTCTTTGTATATGTTCGTCACTGAACTTTAATCATTGTTCCTTATTGAAATAAAGATGTGATAATCAAACAATGCTTTTAAATGTTTCTTTAAATGTCTAGGGAGGGACTGTGTCTAATTATCTGTTTAAAATGAATAGAACTATATATAGAATGCATTTAATTATGTGTTGTGCACACACTGACTTTATTTCACAAGCAGTTTGAGTTCACGGTCACCTTGGTAAACAGGTTGGACCACCGCCTGCAGAGCCTGTTGGCTGATTCAGAGGAATCTAACCAGCGAGTGCACTTCCTGCTTGGCATCCTGTTTTGTGGTGAGGAATGTGAGCGAGTCATGTGGCACCCAGTGACGTGCACGCCTCTCCACGGACATTGAACATGACAAAGCACAGATGCAACAGTTTCTGTACGTGTTCTGCAACTCTGCATGTTTATTTCAGATAATTAAAGAAAGCCACTACAGCTGTGTGACAAAATAACATGACGAACCATGATTTATGATGAGTTTATAATATCCACATGTGTTTTAACGTGAAACAAAAAGCAATAAATACACATGCAAAGCAAAAACAAACCTGGTTTAGGAAGAGTATGTCAATCAACTTTAAATTGATCTTAATCTTTTCCTGCTCTAACGACATCTAACACTTAAATCCACACTGATGTGCGTGGTCACCTGTGAGTCGTTGCTCTGGGAGTGGTGAATATAGTCATCCAGCCATCATTGTGCTAATCTGACCTTTATTTGCATAAGGAGTGTGTATGCTGAGCGCACACAGCTGCTGCTGCTGACGCTGAACACAGTTAAACAGATTAGAATTAAAGAGACAATAACTACCAGCAGGCTTTATATGTATCCGGTTTCGGTCAGAGAAACAGTTTGACACTTTGGGAATTACGTCTGTTCTTCTTGTCGAGAGTCAGAACAGAAGATTAATACCAAGTAACCACAAGCAGCAGTTAGCTTAGCTTAGCATCAAGACTGGAAGCAGGAGGAAACAGCTAGCCAGACTCTGTCCAAAAGTTACAAAATCCACCTATATCTTAGCTAAATAATCAACATGTAATATCTTGTTTGGCTGTATTTACAGAGGTCGCTACACATGGCGAGTGTTGGAGGTGTTGGTAGGGCTGAAATTGTTATCTTTAGACAGAGTTAGGACAGCTCATTCCCCCTGCTTCAAGTCTTTATGCTAATTTAAGCTAATGGGCTGCTAGCTGTAGCTTCAACTTTATTGTACAGACATGAGAGTGATCGGTATCTTCCTAACTAACTCTCGTCAAGAATGTGAATAATGTCAAACTGTTCCTTTAAAGAAAAAGTACAAGTTCACAACAGCAAAGATCACATTATTTAAATCAAATTAAGGAAGCTGCAAAACTGAAATTGGAAAATGAAATTATATCTTCTTTTTTTCTACCCACAAAAGTTGAATTCATAAGCAGTAAAATCTACCTTTGCTCAGGTCAAATACATTCAAACTGGGGTTTTGTAGCTGCAGCATATATTAATGGGCTACAACCCGAGGTCAATGCTAACAAATGTTAGCTGTGAGCCAACTTTAGATAGAAGCTAGCTGGCATTACTGAGTCAGTTTACTTTTAACACCAAATCATCCTTTGTAACGTTTGCTGAGCAATAACAACTCCAGTCTCCCTATAAATCGTACAAATGTCCTAATCAATCAACAAATGTGTGAATCGCCGAACAGGAAAATAATTATTCAGCGCTGGATTTATTATTAAACCACGAGTGGTTATAGAAAGGCTCCAGGATTTGATCGAGGATCTTTGATGTTTCTGTATCTGTGTGCGAGCCAAACTCCAAGGATCTGAAAGGAGAGATTAAAGAGGCAAGTGTACCGGCAGTCAGAATTTAAAATAAACTTTGTCTCAACACAATCCGTCGTAAACGAGCATTTTGTCCTAAAACCCCTGTGCCGATGGAGAATGGGTGAAGTTTTGTAGTCCACAAAACATTTCTACAGCAACAAAACAGAGTTGCAGCATTCTCCTAAAGAACTGAAGTAGATGGAGAATTCATGCAGCTCGTCCAGCGTAATACAGTTCTCTGGAAGCCCCGAGATCTCAAACTGATTTGAAGACATGTTATCTACACCCTCAACTCAACATGCGGTCGATGCTACACCTCAGATGTGGTGTGCTAATGCTTTAAGCCAGAGAGTTGGATTAGAGCTGTATGGAGCCATTTTATCTTTTTACATTTTAAAATAAGTCCCCAGCTACGTCAGGTTCTGCTGCGAAGCTCCAACTTTCCCGACTTTCCATCGAACTCTTGTTTTTGAGTGAACTGTTCCTTTAATATCCAAGTCAGCAGCCATTTTACACCAAATTCCACATCTATAAAAAACACATCAGCGTTGTTATCCTGGCATTTACTGACCTCTGTAAAGCTGAAGAAGAGTCCGATTCCACCAACGAACCGCAGCACCTCGCCCGTGTACTGCTGGATGATGTTCGAGCACGTGCTACATGACGGTGAGGGGGTGTCATGAAAGCACCTCTGGATGAAGAGGAAGTAAGGGAGACAATTCAACGACTTCCAGAGAAATGATCATGTAAATCATGATCGCATTGCTCCCAAGAAGAGGAAAAGGAACAAAACAATATTCCAGCTGATTTTACTCACAGCAGCACACGAGCCGTTGTAGTTGAAGTAAGAGAAGCCACAGCAGTCGAGTGTTTTCTCCACGTCTTTTTGAGTGTCCTCGGATTTGTTCCATCCGACCTCCAGCAGGAGGTTCTGTAAAGGAAAAAACACAACCTGGTTGGATCTATAAAAGGTGTTAAAACTGCATTTATTTGAAACATAATTAGAACAGATCAACATGATTTCCAAAAGTACAATTGCATCATCTTTGGGAAATCTCACTGGACAAACGTGAGGGTCTTTGTGTTTATCTAATGTAAACTCAGCCATTATTACTGATATGTAATTAGTTCAGGAAGGACAAAATAAACATACCTGTTGGTCTTTATTCAGGGCCAGACAAGCGCAGGACACAGAAAACTGCACGACGAACACTACGAACAGGATCATCATGTACTGGAACAAGTTCAGGACGTTTGTGTTTGGATTGAAAATCATTGAAAATCTGCTGCTGCTGCGCGAGAACCGTGAACACAAAAGCTCAACAGAGGAGCAAAATCTGCTGAGAGCTTTGGGTTTATTTGCTTTTCATTCTGCTTCGGCAAACAACAACGCTCAGGGGGTGTGAGGTCGACTCCCCCGTGATCCTAAAAGCACACAGTAACCGAAAGGATACGAAGAAGAGCAGGACCTGGTGGTGCTTCAGGGCGCCGCACAGCCCCACGATGGCCACCACGAACAGGAACGCGCCCACGCCGATGACCCCCGCCACCACCCTGATGCTGGAGACCAGGCCGAACCATTTCCCCCAGGCCGCCACGCCCATCAGCAGCAGACTCACCAACTGAGGAGGAAGGAGACAACGTAGGACCGAGAGAGGGAGGAAGTTCAATGAGCCACCTCTATAAAGGAAGGCTCCACACCAGACAAACAGCTGGAGGGTGGATGCTGTACACCCGCTTGCTGAAGGTGTTTTTGCCGGGGTAAAAACTAGCAGATTATTCGGCCTCTGTGGTTGTTATTTACCACTGAAACCAACACATGTTTTTTTTTTCTACAATGACATTTTTCTCCCTCTGAAAACTGCATTTCCAAAACATTCTCCTGGGTGTATAAATGTTAAAATGGTCAAACACACACAAAAATAAAAACAACTATTAAAATCATGACAATGTGATCTGTTGTGTTTCCTGTTTTCAGGCGGGACGTCTCTGCAGCAGGACACTTCATTATAACGTTGTTCTGTCACATTTGACCTTCATCAGCAAAAGATGCAGCTCGTATGATTTTGGTTTTCAAGCGTGGAAATATTGTGACTTCAATTATATGTCAACGAACTGTGAAGTAAACATTCTTTAATACGTTTTTCATCTTACAAATTTGACTTTTCATCTGATTATTTTGAATTTGTCGGATAATTCTGACTTTACATTTTAGAATTTTGAGTTTTCGTCCGATAATTTCTTGTCTCATAATTTGAGGCGATTTAATTTTGACTTTCATCTGATAATTTTCTCTGATAGTTTTTAACATTACGTCTCATTTGCTAACATTTGCTTTTTTGTCTGTTTTTAAACTTTTTGTCTCAAATTTTGATTTTTCGCCTGCTACTTTTTAACTTTGTCTCAATTTACAACTTTCATCTCATAATTTTGAATTTTTGTCTGATTATTTTGACTTTTAACTGGTAGTTTTTGTCTTTTTGTCTCATAATTTTGAATTTTCGTCAAATAATTTTTACTTTTCGTCTCACAATCATGACTTACGAAAGGATTATTTCCCTCATCAAGCTTAGTTTTTCTTATCTCATTGTTTTTTTTCTTAAGTGGCAGAAATGGACTTCTACAGAAACTTGGTTTAGGTATTAAGATGGATCCTTCAAGTTAAATATTTGCATGTTTCATTCATTTCATTCAAAAATTATACACAAACAAGCTATGAGATCTACTGCCTGTGAGGAACCTAATAGGAAATCAATTTAAATCAATTAACGGTGGGCCTTCGAGCAAATAAACAATACAATGAAGAGTTGACAAAACAACCTCTCCAGGGGATCAGCAGCTTTTTAAGAGGAACACATCAGTGTTCATGTCAGCTGGAATAAGTAGCCTAGTCACACGTTCATTTATCTTTTATTCAAAGCGCTGGTGAAAGTAATCAGCTCATAAACCTGCCTGATCATCCACCACCTGTCAGCTGCTCCTGCAACAAGGAAGCTGCGCACAAACATTTCCACCTCCGGTCGTGTTAGAAAAAAGAAAGAAAAAACAACAACCTGCAAGTCGCTCATTTCTGAGTCAAGACAGCAGCAGAGCCACCTGAGTGCTGGTTCCAGCAGCAGTCCTGTCCTCAGCAGCTCAACTCTCCGCAGGTTTAACAACATGACTTCATACTTACAACATAAAGTATGTTGAGAGCGCAGAGGGAGTTCTTAGTGCAAACAAATCCGCCGCAAACCATCGCTGCTCTCCGGAACCGTCCTTCAAAACTCAGTATATTTCCACTCAGTGAGGCTGTCAGGGTTCAAACTCCTTCAGGCTCCTTCTTCTTCTCCTTCTTCTTCTTCTTCTCCTTCTTCTTCTCGTCTGCAGGTGAAACCACCAGGGAGCGTTTCCTGAACAGATCGCTGCTCGCTGATTGGTCAGAACACATGACTCATGTATTGTTCCTCCTCGCGCGTTTATGCCGTCAGACACAACAAGAACAGATGTTTGACTCTCTGCAGGTGAAAGGTCACTTTAATCACTTTAATGTTGACCCTGCACGTCATGTTTATGACGACATGCTCAACCCTCGTGCCACTGATAAAAAACACATTTAGTACAAATTATGTTCCACGTGAAAAACTGCCATAAAAATACTATGTTAATATTATTTTCACCTTTTTTTTTATTAGCTAACATCAGTCCTGATGATAATCACCAAATATTGATTCATTTTCAGGATTTTCTCACTTTAAGTTTATTTATATGATGCCACAAAAAA
Source organism: Diplodus puntazzo (assembly GCA_963678695.2). Lineage (NCBI taxonomy): Eukaryota > Metazoa > Chordata > Actinopteri > Spariformes > Sparidae > Diplodus > Diplodus puntazzo. The sequence goes on along the minus strand of OZ023160.1, from coordinate 7,171,030 downwards.
TATTATACTCCATATAATCAATATATGGTGTTTTTATGGCAGTTTTTGACATGTAACTTTGTTTAGCACAAAATGTGATCTTTTATCAGTTGTATGAGGGTTCAGGTGTTAAAGGATAAGCCCCCTGTGGGTCAAAATACAGGTAAATTGCCTTGTCAAGTGAAAAAGAAGTTAAAAAAAATACAAAAACTCCTCCAGGACCACAGAATGAAAGCCTGATAACATGCACATACAATGCATCATATTTATCATATGAGCTGAGGTTGGAATACAAAAGAAAAACAAATACCTTCACCAAAATGATGCAAAAATTAAAGTTAAACAAAGATTATGAAGCGTTCATTTCACTTGAGTTACACGTGGTTTTCCACTTTAAAGCAGACAGTAGTTAAATTCTTCACACGTTGTGATTTTGCTCTTTAGCTCCTCCTGGTGGCGTTAAATAGCTACACCTAATGCATTAGGTGGTCTATTAAGGAGAGGGAAACATGACTCAGAGCTGTTCCTGGTTTACATGCAATCCTTGTTTTATCATTCTTCAGTAAAAGTTTAAACACAGACGGATGATTGATGAAGTATTTTGGTGAATATTTCCCTCATTATCAACAATACTTCAAACAAAACATGATATTCGTCCCCGAGGCAATTATCATCACATGAAGTACGAGATCTTTATTACTTTCCAGACCTTCAGATGTTCCTGTTTTTCTAAGAATTCTAAAAATAACAGTCTGTTCTCACATAGTAAATACAATAGAAATGTAAACTCCTCCTTCACTTCACAATGTGATGACACACTGTGGAGTTTATAAAGACGCCGCTGCAGAAAAAGGAACTTCGACCTCTGCTCGACTTCGAATCGCACCAGTTCAATGTCACCACATCTCTGAGCCGACCGAATGAATAAAAACCAACATTCATCTAATGTTTGCAGAGAAGATCTAATCCAGGGTGATACACACAAGTGAAGTAAAGGCAATGCAGGCACCAACATGGCTGGGAACACAATATTGGTATGCACGTGCATATGTGAGTTTAACATTTTTTTGTTGTGACCGAATCAACGTTGCATTACTTGAACTTTTCTCTCTGTAATAATACGACCTGTGACGTCCTGCTCTGTATACAGACTTCCTACCCACCTTGAGCCTGTCAAGAACGACTGGTTTCACGTCATCTGACCAAAAAGAAGAACTGCAACTTATGTAATATCTCACAGTTGGTTATTGTGTCCCTAACATGACACATGTTTAAACCGCAGCGGTTTCTGACTTTGGGAGTAAAGTCAGTTCTTGTCTGTGATAAATCTGATCGAATGATGGAGGAAGAACTGAACTACGCAGCTGTGACTTTCAGGTCTAACAGCGTCTCAACACGCGGTGAGTCGTGTACTCTGTTTTTTAATGATTTGGCCTGTTGAAGTGCAGCCAGAGCTGGTGGAAAGTAACTAAGTCTATCTATTCTGGTGCTTAAGTACAGATGTGAGGTTCATGTATTTAACTTGGATTGTTCTACGCCTCGCGACTGTACTGTAAACCTTCTGCCTAATCACATTCAAGTTAAAGATATTGTACTTTTTTGGAAAGCTCTTTCTCTCAATTCAACATTTTTAAATCTTTTTTGTCTGTGATCTGTGATGCTTGTGGCTGCAACATCACAGCATTGCAACATCTCGAGTTGCTGAACAGCATTTTGGAAACTTTGGAAACTTTAGCATTTAGCAAGTGCTTGGCCAGACAAAATCAATTATTATCATTATCATTTTTTAAAAGTGCCTTAAAAATATCCAGTTTCCGTTCAGCACAGAGAGGCTACAGTGACTAGTCACTACTGCAGTGACTTCCTGTGGCTTCGACAAAAAAAAAGATGCAAATAAAGTATTTTGTCACACATTCACCACAGACTAGGAAGTGACTTGTGAGACAAACATTGAAGTAACAGCAAACTTCAGTTCCTTTAAAACTTGTTTGCCTTTTTGCAGAGAAACCAAAGGACCTGGAAATAATCTACGATGAGGTGAAGTGTGAGCAGCAGGGATCAGACACATGTCCTGTCAAAAAAGGTTCATTTAGGTTTACCGTGACTGAAAAATGTGTAAAATATGATAACAGTATATTTGCATGATAGATTCTCTTTTTGCTTTTGGCAGATTATAAAAAGAAAGCTCCACTGTTTACTCCGCTTCATCTGCTGGCAGCAGTTTTGGGGATTATCTGTGTCTCTCAGCTGTCAGTCCTCATCGCCCTCAGTATCCACTGTAAGTAGCCGTTTTCAAAGACTTTCAAGGCAGAATGACGGTAACAAGTGAGCGTAACAGTTTCTTCCCTGACTGCAGTCGAAGCAGTCGTATCAGAGCGGCTCAGAGAAAACAGCAACCTGACAGCCCAGAATCTGCAGCTGTGGACAGAGAAGACTGATATAGAGAGACGAAACGAAGAGCTGACCAGAGAGAGAGACGGACTCAACTGGACTATCGGAGTCATCCTGGAACACGAGAACTTCCCGGTGGACCACTACTGCCCAGAGAAAGGTGAAAGACAACACAGCATGCTTTGCTCTGTTTGGGTTTTGTCACCGCTCCTGTTGATCAGCTGAAACCACAAACTTTAGAGCTCCATAACTGTGAACGCAATTAGATTAGAAGTTCAATGAACAGAGCCAAATTTAGTTTGACAGCTGCTTTTTTAAATCTTCTTTTACATTTAGGGCATTTAGGGTGCGCTTTTGTCCAAAGCGACTTACAGTAATTCATACATACATACACTGATGGTGTACACATCAGGAGCACTTTGAGGTTCAGTATCTTGCTCTTCAACATGCAGACCAGGGGAATCAAACTAGCAACCTTCCGATAACAAGACGCTGGCTCTACTCACCCACATCCACCTGTCATGTTGAGTCAATGAGTGTAAATTGAATATCTAGATGTGCGATTTATTACGGGGACAGAACTATGGAAGAACTAAGCAGTGATGGGTCCAACATATTATTTCCTCTGTTTTCCTGTGATAATGAGTTGAATTCAATTTGTCTTTTGGATAACGAGTTATTTATATCATCATCACGGGAAAACAGGTGTTGTTTTCCTGAGATAACATGATCATTTTCTCAAGATCTCAGAGAAAATGAGCTTAGTATTCCCGAGCAAACGAGATAAATGAATCTGTGGTCACAAGAGATTGTTCACTCTTACCAGTGCCATGCCAACACATTTCCTCTATAACTCTACCTGCAATAATTCAATAAATGTACGGAAGACGATCAGCGCCACTGTGAAAAATGTATTTGAGTTCTGACTTTTTTCCTGAAAAAAATAAAGTCAGAACTCAAATACATTTTTCAGATCGGCCCTGATTGTCTTTAGTACATTTATTCAATTATTGCACTAAAGTTAAGAGGAACAATGTTTTTGTTTATTATTTCAGTGTTACACATAAAAGTAATACATTTCAAACTGTTACTCTGTCACCTGTAATACATCACACTTCGAGCTGTTTAATTAACTGACAATGACTCAACCTGATAGAGAAATTTTACATTGAGTGTGGCTTTTTACACTGAACTAATGTACTAGAATTACATGTAATATGTGATGCAATAATGAAGAAAATGACTGTGAAATTATAGTTTTGCTGTCTCGTTCTTGTTTAACAGTGTGTAAACCTTGTCTGGACGACTGGTTGCAGTTTCAGACCAATTGTTACTTTTTTTCCAAATCTGAATATTCTTCGCGTTGGAAGACTTGGACCAGAAGTCGTGAAGAGTGCAGAAAGACTAATGCAGATCTGGTGGTGATTGACAGCCAGGAGGAACAGGTAAGACTCATTTAATTTGATTTTGTATTTTCATTTTCTCCATCGACAGAAATGGAAATGCATGGTATCTAAAATTGACAGTAATTTAGACACACAAACTCCCTTATTTAATCCTTTCATCATATAATAAAGTAAAACCACATATTTGACCAAAACAAGAACAAATATGTACCAAAACTCACAAATCCCACATTTCATTTATTTTAAACACCTTTTTATGTGTCTCTTATTCTTTATGTATTTTTTCTCCTTGCTGAAGCACATTGTTTTGCATCTTTGTGTATGAAGTGTACTGTAGTAGTGTATTTATTAAATCATAATATTATGATTAAGACAAAGAGATACATTTTTTTTCTTAACACCTGTGTCACAATTGTAGGAATTCATCAATAATCACACTATAGCCTACGATGATGAATATCACGGCTACTGGATTGGCTTGAGCAGAATGGATGTGACAGACGGGTGGAAGTGGGTGGATGGAAGCAATGTCACTGTGACGTAAGTGAAAACATACAATCCATATTAGCTTAGCTTAACACAAAGATTGGAAACAGGACTGAACAGCCAGCCTGTCTCTGTCCAAGAGCAACAGATCTACCTGTCAGATCCTCTAAAGCTCCTGAACACTTTATATTACTGCCCAAGTTTTGTACTTAAGTAGAGTACTTAGGTAACCAATGCTCATCTTTAACTGACAGATATGAGCACAGTATTGTTTTTTGTGTATTTCAGCACACACAGACCAATATGATGTGACACTTTTCTTCTCTAGGTACTGGACACAAGAACCCGGCTACACAAAAGCGTGTGCTTTAAGTCTGCCGCGTGCAGCTCCTCTGGCCAACTGGAACAAAGTGGGCTGCGATATGCGGAACCGCTGGATCTGTGAAACAAGAGCCCTGATCAAAGGATCAACTCCATAATCCTAACGGATATTTAACATTTAGGAGGTTATATAAGCTGTTTTCTTGTTTTTTTTCTAATTTATTGCAATAATCCATTTTGATAAATGCTGCAGAGCAAACCATCACCTTTATGTTACAAAGACCAGGCTTCAATGCTCGTAACACTTTAAGAGATAAGAACTCAAACTGAATGAAATATTCATCTTCTATCTACTTGTTTTTATTGTTTCTGTTGTTTGTTTGTTTGTTTGTTTTCTGCCACAATCCTAATAACAATATGTTTTACAATGGAGTGCATAGTTATTGATGTTGTTCTGGGCTGTACGGAAGCCCTAAGGGCCAAGTGAGAATCTTTTTTTTTTTAATTCTATGATCAATATTCTAAGCTCTGAATTTGTTTTTCATGTTTGTAAAATAGTGATTTATTTTTTCAAAGAAACGAAATTACATGCTCAGAAAATGTGAGAAAAAAATCACAGGAATTTTTTTGTTGTTCATGTGTGGAAAAGAATTATAATTTTTTAATAGGAAATTAAGGCTCATTTGGTGCTCGGAGGATGAGAAGAGGGGAGTTTCACTTTCATGTTGCGCCAGGGCAGTATTTCTATTTGAACACTAATTTTAATACATACATTTTTTCCACATATTAAAAAAATATGTGGAGATGGAGAAATCTTGTGATAAAAAATTCACTCAGTTATACATTTTTTTAAAATAAATAAAAATAAAAAAATGCTTTCCGTTTCACACATGAAAAAAACTCCCTGGAAGAACAAGGATGCTCTTCATCTTAGGCCCTGTCCACACCAGACCAGGTTATTTTGCAACCGAGGTTTTGTTAAATAAAATTCCACGTCCAAATGAGTGGTGTACTAAAAATAACCGAGGATAACTCCGTACACACACAACTAGGGATGCACCGATCCGATATTAAGATCGGATATCGGCTCCGATATTGACAAAACGGCTGGATCGGGGATCGGTAAAATGAAACAGATCCACCAGCCGATCCAATTTTTTTTTTTTTCCGTCGCAGCACATCCTACGTCATTCATCAGCGTCTGTGTGTCGCATGCTGGAAGAGCGCAAGTTGTTGTTTGACCAACTCTTTGTTAGTTTATTCTCAGGTTCAGCTGCTATGTTTTATTTTGTATTCCTGTTTGCAGGACGTTACACGTACTCACGTCACATTTCTCCGCTGATTAGCTAGTAGCCCAGCCATCAGCTGTTAGCCTCACCGGTCAGCTGTTAGCCTAGCAACGCTAACTTTCAAACCGACGTACTCAATACTATGTGGGCTGTCCATCGTTGCTCCGTTGGTCCTCCCTCCACCACAACCTCAGGGTTATTCACCGCCGGGCTGCTTTGTCTCCTCCTCTGCTGCTGCGGTCTCCCCGGCTCGCAGCGATGCTGGATGGTCGCCCCCGCTGTGTGCACGGAGCCTCCAGACGCTAGTTTGTTTACAGACGGTGCTACTGACTTGAGTGCTAGTGTTCCCTCCGTGCTGACTGACAGGCGCTAAATTCATTCATTCTTTGATTTGTTTGTTCCACTTTGTTACGTGTGTCCTTGGGTACCCTGACAGGCGCTATATAAATTAAATGTATTATTATTATTATTATTATTATTATTATTATTATTATTATTATTATTATTATTAATGTTACACATGTTTACAATGTTCGGTAACTGTTTGATTATTTTTTCTTAGGAAAGTCTGGTGCCTTTAGTCCCTTTCACATGGTGGAAGGTATACAGTTTATTATTAATTGAACAATGGTATCGGATCGGTATCGGGTATCGGCCGATACGCTCAGTCCAGGTATCGGTATCGGATTGGATCGGAAAAAACTGGATCGGTGCATCTCTACACACAACCATAAAATCCGCCAGTCAAGTGATGCAATAAACATGTAATACATATGCCACAGCAATAGGTGGCGATGTAAGGTAAAATGGGAAGGCTGTTTTAACCAATCAAAATAGTTTAAAACCGGAAAGGGGAAGCGTGGCAAATACCAAAACATAAACAACAATGGCAACTCGCAAGAGTGCATCGTTTGTTTGCTAGCAAGTGAGCAAGCCAATAAACAACTTTGTCACATCCATTCAAGCGAACGTTTACTCTAGCTAGATAACAACCTCTAACCACCTTCTGTCGTTACTCTCGGTGTTTACATTGTTGCGTGTGCAATATTTACAAAGGCACGCGCTCAGCTCTGATGTAAGCAATGGAAATATTTGCGGTTGTCATATCCACACGCAACCGCTGAAACCCGAATCGGCCGAAAACCTCACCCTGGACTCCAGTTTCAAACGACCACGGTTTCAGTGTTCAAAAGCACGTTTGCATGTGGACAGAACAGTAAAACCGGGAACATAACTTCACGGTTGCAAAATTACCCGGGCTGGTGTGGACAAGCTCTTAGTCGAGCACTTCTCCCTCTTGTGGTCAAAATGAGTATTACAGAAACCAACATTTAGAAAAATTCGCTTTATTTTTTTTTCTTTTTACTCTTGGATCTTGGGGGGGAAAACTGTTTTTTTTCTCGTGAAAAATATTGTTCTGTTTCAGCCATGAAAAAATACATTCTTGTGAAACAAATTTGCTCTGTTTGGATTATTTCAATGAAAAAAAAAGTCTTTTGAAAAAAAGTCAGTCTCTTTCACACATGAAACAACGGAGCCCCCCGTGACATTGGATAAAAAAAAAATAATGCATGGCCACGCATTTTTATCTGGTGTCCACGCTTTATTATCTCGTGGCCAGGAGATAGTTAATGCATTATGTCCTAGAGATAGTTAATGCATTATGTCCTAGCTCCTAGCCTAACATTAGTGAGCTACTGTCCCTACCAAAGCTGAGACCAAACTTACGCCCTTGCCCATAACACCGGCATGGACGGCAAGTCATTCAAAATTCACACTGCAGTTCTATCATGTAGTGAAATCACTATTAATAAAAGCTAATGATTTCACAGTGATAGATTTATAAGATTTAAAAGTATATGTATATGTTATTATTGGTGTATTAAGATTTTTTTTCTTCCCTCACATCATCCTTTACTTTGAAAAAAATAATGCGTGGCCATGTGTTACTATCTCGTGGCCACGAGATAATAACGTGTTGCCACGAGATAGTAATGCGTGGCCACGCATTTTTTTTTTTTTATCCAATGTCACCAGGGGGGCTTCGTATGAAACAAATTCTTGTAAAAAAAAATTCACACATAAAAAAAATCATTTAAAAAAGCACTGTTTCACACCTAAAAAAGTCATGAAAAGTTTTACTGTTTCACTCATAAAAAAAATGTTTTTTTTCTTGTGAAAAAAATTCTCTCTTTTTCACACATGAAAAAAGAAAAACTCCCTGGAAGAACAAGGATGTACTTCATCTTAGTCGTGCACTTTTCCCTCTTGTGGTCAAATTGAGTATTACAGAAACCAACATTTAGAAAAATTGGCCTTATTTTTCCTCTTTTTGACAAACGATGACAATGGCTCTTCACAGGGGCGTCACTAGGTTTTAAGGACAGGGGAGGCTTAGCCCCCAAGAGATGCACAGGCTGTAAGCAAACGTAGCACGCAAGCACAACATTTCACAAACAGGTAACAAAGACTGAGAAATTATTTATTATTATTATTTCAGTCTGTTTTTTTAATGCAGTACATGAACAAACACAGGTTTGCACAGTAACAGTATGTTTAGAGCATTAACAACTAAAGTAAGCCAAGTACACCATTTTTAAATAACATGGCTACAATTGCAAGTTACTTGGTGGGTGGAAGCATCAAAGAATGCCATCTGTTTTTCAGGGTGGCAAATCGGCAGCTGCTTCATCATTTTCATTGGTGGAGTGATTACTATTAGTATATTATTGTTATTATCCACTGATAATAATCATACATGAATGAGCTTAGCTCCTGTTTCACAGTGTACATCCATACGTAAAGTGAGAAACACAGCTGATGCTGCAGAAGGAAGTCACCCAAAGATAGTATATGCTAAAAAGAGTGCACACTTAAAGGGAAACTTCACCGATTTGCATTAAGCTTTGTATATTCAGGAAAACAGTCATGTTTTTGAATGGTCGTGCATCATTCCCTCAGTTTGCCCTGAGACGGAGAAATACAGATTTCAGTTTTGGACTTCCTGCTTTCTATGATGTAAAAATCGTCATTTTGCGTCATTGAAAGCAGGAAGTCCTATATCTGTGTCGAGGGGTAAGACTACAAACGCTTCGCTCATTTTTCCAAGGGTGGGGGCTAGAGGTGGGACCCACTCACGCTACAGACCTATCACAGACCAGTGGGCGGGACTTCACTTGCAGAAACGAAAACACATAGCCGCCATCTTTGTTGGACGCTAAGCGAGCAGACGCTGTGCAGCCAGGCTTGTACTCTTGTACTCAAGATGATCATTCAGATATCGAAGAGAGTGATTTCGAAAGCATGACGCTCGAGTCAGATGTTCACGGCTACTTGTATGGGCTGAGGGAGATGGAGGCGGCAGGTCTTCCTCCTCGGCTGTGGCGGCTGCTGCAGCCGAGGCAAAAGACCTGCCTGTCCCGTACGAGGAGCCCAGACTGGCTCGAGCAGGGGCGGACTGGTGGTGCTCTCGCTGTGCACCTATGGACACCGAACTGGACTCTGTCTGCTTCAGTGAATTCCAGAGATGCCAGTTTGTTCGCGACGAAATATCTACAGCGGACGGAGATAAGTGTGGTGTGCCGGATTAGTGGGAGTGGCTTGCAGAGCTGTGCATTGTGGTGCATTGTGGGAGTTGTTGTCTTTCATACAAATGCACACTAAAGTCATTTTCTGCCTTTTCTTGGTCAAATATGCACACAATTCGAAAATTATGTTACAGTTTGACTACAAATATGACCCTCTTTCAATAAAGATTAATGTTTCCACCGGTGAAATGCTTCTTTAACTCTATAAACCACCAGGGCCTTCATAATGCAGTTCAGACTAACTAGCTAGCTAAGTAGCAGCGTTCTTTTAGAGCTGGAATGTAACTTTTGACTGTGAAACAACAAAGGTGAGATGTGCGCAGAGATTGTCTAAAGTGTGCAAGCTAGGTTTTTATTAGTCAGACAGGGAGCACTTGGTTCATGAATTACATGGGACTTTCTGCTGTTAGCTGGGGCGGAGCTAACTAACTGTAACTACCAGCAGTGATGAATAATTACTTTCTTGAAAAACTTTCTTATATCCATTCTTCTTCATTCACGTTCTTCTCCTCATGCTGTTCTAGTCGCTTTTTGTGCTTCAATGTACACACGCTGCAGGTACCGAGTGCAAGCAAGGTCGCAGGTAAAACGTGGACTGGATTTTCAGTGATGTGGGCGTTCTCTATATGAACAAGTGCAATGGATTGGATAACGACACACTGAAGGGGCTCTCTCTACCTTACACTGTGAAGTGAAGGAAAACTGACAGATTTATGATCATATTTAAGTGAATAATGATAGGTTATATAATTATTTATTTAAACTCATATTCTGGCCACTTTATATTGAATTTGTCTGCACTTTTTAGTAATATATATTAGGGCTGTCAAAAGATCAATTTTTTTAATCACGATTAATCGCATTTTGTCCATAGTTAACTCGCGATTAATCGCAAGTTAATCGCAATTTTTTTGGCACATTTTATTCTGTTCTAAATGTACCTTAATGTATTTTTTTCATGTTCTTAATACTTTTAACAACATAAGAAAGGTCAAATATGCTTGCATTATGAAAATGTTTATTCAACACTTCAAATCATGCAGGAAAATAAATCCAGGGTTGTCTGCTTTTGGCGAGGGGGGGCGACGGGCTCTCTGCATCTGCCGTCTGTTTGGCTGGCAAGTGGTGTCCACTGACACTGCACGTTTTTCTTCTTTGCCTTTTTCACGCAGTGTGCTGCTTTCTGTCAGTCAGTATCACACTGATGATCGCCATGGCTCCGGTGCAGCAAAACAATGAAAAGTACGACTTGAAATTCAAACTTTCTTTCGTGATATAGTCAGAGGAAAACTCGGGAGAAGCAGCCGCTAGACGTTTCTCTGTCGACCCCAAGAGAGTGAGAGAAACGGAGCTTCAGCGTCTGTCCGAGGAGGACAGCAGCAGGGCCAGGCTGCCTGCTGGAGGGAGGAAGAAGGCTAGCGAGGAGTCTGAGATAAACATGCGGGGATGAGTTATCAGCAAACGGGCACGCCACGAGAGAGTGTCCCGCAAAATGATCAGGGCGATGGAGAAACAAATGTCCGCCACCTTGAGTGACAGCAGAGATGAGGAGTTTGCAGCGAGTGCTGCTTTTCAGTCCGCCGTGTTTTTAACGAACCGCCAACCCTGCTTCTTCTTCTTCTGATTCCCTTTCTTATTCTTCTGCCACCCTCTGTATCAAGACTACGGGTGCCGCCGACGGCAGCAATAATACGACCTGTGATGTCCTGCTGTGTGTCGGGTGTATACAGACATCCTTCCCACCCTGAGTCTGTCAAGAACGACGGTTTTACGTCATCTAACTAAAAAGAAGAACTGCAACTCATGTAATATCTCACAGTTGGCAACTGTGTCCCTGACATGACACGTGTTTAAACTGCGGCGGTGGTTTCAGATTCGTTTCTAACTTTGGGAGTAAAGTCAGTTCTTGTCCGTGATAAACCTGATTGAACGATGGAGGAAGAGCCGACCTTGGCGTTGGTGACTTTCAGGTCTAACAGCGTCTCAACACGCGGTGAGTCGTGTACTGTTTTTTAATGATACAGCCTGTTGAAGTGCAGCCAGAGCTGGTGGAAAGTAACTAAGTCTATCTATTCTGGTGCTTAAGTACAGATGTGAGGTTCATGTATTTAACTTGGATTGTTCTACACCTTGCGACTGTAAAACTTCTATCCAATCACATTCAAGTTGACGACACTGTACTTTTTTGGAAAGCTCTTTCTCTCAATTCAACATTTTTAAATCTTCTTTGTCTGTGATCTGTGATGTTTGTGGCTGCAACATCACAGCATTGCAACATCTTGAGTTGCTGAACAGCGTTTTTGAAATCTATTCCAGCTAACATTTATTCCACTTAGGTTTTTCTATCCCTTGCAACTGTACTGTAACCTTCTATCCAATCAAATTCAAGTTGAACATTCTGTACTTTTTTATAGATTTTCTGTAGGTACTATACTACATAAGAAAACATTGTATGAGCCACTATTCCACATAAAGGTAGTCAGTTTAAATTAGTTACAACACTGAAATGCAACAGTGTTAATAATGTAGTATAAAGACAACCATATACCAATAACCATAGTAAGTAGATGATGGTCAATAAAATGTAACCACAGTAAGTAATGAGTGACTAATGATAACTGATAATAACTGTTATAATGATAACAGTAAGAAATGAAGTGTAATCAAGAGTGAAGGAGAAGCTGAAACATATTACTCTGCACCAGGTGATTGAAATGTGCACCTACTGATTAAAACTACTGTAGTGTGAAGAGGTGAAGAGTAAAAATGTAACCACAAATATAAGAAGGACATTATCTAACCAAATATACAACACTTTTATTCTTTTTAAAAAATGCCGTGCAAAGAGTGATCAGATATAAAGTGATATATCAAGAAGGGGAACTTGGTTTTTATTAACCCTAAAGGCCAGAGTCTCTAAGAGCTAATGGTGTATGTTGAGAAAAGTACCTGTGTTTTTTTCAAAAACACCAAGAGAATGAGGCTAAGAGCTACTGGGTGCACGTAGCAGAAGATACTGGAGTCACGTACACCAAGCTACAAACAGGGAAGAACAGGAGTTTCCAGAGAAAATGCTTGCGTCAGCAGAGGTGACGAAGAGTAGGGATTGGATGTGACCATGAAGACACTCCAAGTTTTTTGGGCTTTAAGGAGGATGCTCGATGCTTAGAGCCTCAGATCAGTTCACTTTGTTCATGGACTTTGTCTGTGCGACTGCAGCCACTTCCTGTGGCTTTGACAAAAAAAGATGCAAACAAAGTTTTTTTGTCACACATTCACCACAAACTAGGAAGTGACTTGTGAGAGTAACATTGAAGTAACAGCAAACTTCAGTTCCTTTAAAACTTGTCTGCTTTTTTGCAGAGAAACCAAAGGACCTGGAAATAATCTATGATGATGTGAAGTGTGAGCAGCAGGAATCTGACACAAGTACTGTCAAACCAGATTATTTTGGGTTTACCTTGACTGATTAAAGTGTAAAATATGATAACAGTATATTTGTATGATAGATTCTCTTTTTGCTTTTGGCAGATTATAAAAAGAAAGCTCCACTGTTTACTCCGCTTCATGTGGTGGCAGCAGTTTTGGGGATTATCTGTGTCTCTCTGCTGTCAGTCCTCATCGCCCTCAGTATCCACTGTAAGTACCCGTTTTCAAAGACTTCCAATGCAGAGTGACGGTAACAAGTGAGTGTAACAGTTTCTTCCCTGACTGCAGTCGAAGCAGTCGTGTCAGAGCGGCTCAGAGAAAACAGTAACCTGACAGCCCAGAATCTGCAGCTGTGGACAGAGAAGACTGATTTACAGAGACGAAACGAAGAGCTGACCAGAGAGAGAGACGGACTCAACTGGACCATCGGAGTCATCCTGGAACACGAGAACTTCCCGGTGGACCACTACTGCCCACAGAAAGGTGAAAGACAACACAGCATGCTTTGCTCTGTTTGGGTTTTGTCACCGCTCCTGTTCATCAGCTGAAACCACTAACTTTAGAGCTCCACAACCGTGAACACAATTAGATTAGAAGTTCAATGAACAGAGCCAAATTTAGTTTGACAGCTGCTTTTTTAAATCTTCTTTTACATTTAGGGCATTTAGGGTGCGCTTTTGTCCAAAGCGACTTACAGTAATTCATACATACATACACTGATGGTGTACACATCAGGAGCACTTTGAGGTTCAGTATCTTGCTCTTCAACATGCAGACCAGGGGAATCGAACTAGCAACCTTCTGATAACAAGACGCTGGCTCTACTCACCCACATCCACCTGTCATGTTGAGTCAATGAGTGTAAATTGAATATCTAGATGTGTGATTTATTACGGGGACAGAACTATGGAAGACTAAGCAGTGATGGGTCCAACATATTATTTCCTCTGTTTTCCTGATAATGAGTTGAATTCAATTTGTCTTTTGGATAACAAGTTATTTATATCATCATCACGGGAAAACAGGTGTTGTTTTCCTGAGATAACATGATCATTTGCTTAATATCTCAGAGAAAATGAGCTTAGTATTCCTGAACTAACGAGATAAATGAATCTGTGGTCACAAGAGATTGTTCACTCTTACCAGTGCCATGCCAACACATTTCCTCTATAACTCTACCTGCAATAATTCAATAAATGTACGGAAGACGATCAGCGCCACTGTGAAAAATGTATTTGAGTTCTGACTTTTTTCCTGAAAAAAATAAAGTCAGAACTCAAATACATTTTTCAGATCGGCCCTGATTGTCTTTAGTACATTTATTCAATTATTGCACTAAAGTTAAGAGGAACAATGTTTTTGTTTGTTATTTCAGTGTTACACATAAAAGTAATACATTTCAAACTGTTACTCTGTCACCTGTAATACATCACACTTTGAGCTATTTAATTAATTGACAATGACTCAACCTGATAGAGAAATTTTACATTAAGTGTGGCTTTTTACACTGAACTAATGTAGTAGAATTACATGTAATGTGTGATGCAATAATGAAGAAAATGACTATGAAATTATAGTTTTGCTGTCTCGTTCTTGTTTAACAGTGTGTAAACCTTGTCTGGACGACTGGTTGCAGTTTCAGACCAATTGTTACTTTTTTTCCAAATCTGATTATTATTCGGGTTGGAAGACTTGGACCACAAGTCGTGAAAAGTGCAGAAAGACTAATGCAGATCTGGTGGTGATTGACAGCCACGAGGAACAGGTAAGACTCATTTAATTTGACTTGGTATTTTCATTTTCTCCATCGTCATAGACAGAAATGGAAATGCATGGTAATCTAAAATTGACAGTAATTTAGACACACAAACTCCCCGATTTAATCCTTTCATCGTTTAAGAAAGTAAAACCACATATTTGACCAAAAAAAGGACAAATATGGTACAAAACCCCCCACAAATCCCACTTTTTATTCATTTTAAAAACCTTTTTCATGTGTCTCTTATTCTTTATGTATTTTTTCTCCTTGCTTAAGCACGTTGTGTTGCATCTTTTTGTGTGAAGTGTACTGTAGTAGTGTATTTATTAAATCATTATATTATGATTAAGACAAAGAGATACATTTTTTTTCTTAACACCTGTATCACAATTGTAGGAATTCATCAATAATCACACTATAGCCTACGATGATGAATATCACGGCTACTGGATTGGCTTGAGCAGAAAGGATGTGACAGACGGGTGGAAGTGGGTGGATGGAAGCAATGTCACTGTGACGTAAGTGAAAACATACACTCCAAAGTTTCCACACACGCTATATTAACCTCATTGTATCTTGACCACAATAATTCAGACACACGACTTTATCATCGCCAAGACATTTGACTATAAACCTTACAGTTTTTCTAAAGAGGCAGAGGGTGAAACGAGTAAAAAGCAGATGGAGATGGCAGCTTCAACATCTCCACGTCACACCAAAGACAAGACGTGACTCTGACACAACAGCTCACAGTGTGACACAGCACTGAGACTCACATGTTGCCTCACTGTCTCAATATCAACTGTGTCTTTATTTAAAAAAAAGTATATGTATCGCTATAAATAGCATGCAGTTAGCTTAGCTTAACACAAAGATTGGAAACAGGACTGAACAGCCAGCCTGTCTCTGTCCAGGGGCAACAGATCAACCTGTCAGCAACTCTAAAGCTCCTGAACACTTTATATTACTGCCCAAGTTTTGTACTTAAGTAGAGTACTTAGGCAACCAATGCTCATCTTTAATTGACAGATATGAGCATGGTATTGTTTTTTGTGTATTTCAGCACACACAGACCAATATGATGTGACACTTTTCTTCTCTAGGTACTGGACACAAGAGGGCGGCTACACAGAAGCGTGTGCTTTAAGTCTGCCGCGTGCAGCTCCTCTGGCCAACTGGAACAAAGTGGGCTGCGATATGCGGAACCGCTGGATCTGTGAAACAAGAGCCCTGATCAAAGGATCAACTCCATAATCCTAACGGATATTTAACATTTAGGAGGTTATATAAGCTGTTTTCTTGTTGTTGTTTTTTTCTAATTTATTGCAATAATCCATTTTGATAAATGCTGCAGAGCAAACCATCACCTTTATGTTCCAAAGAGCAGGCTTCAATGCTCGTAACACTTTAAGAGATAAGAACTCAAACTGAATGAAATATTCATCTTCTATCTACTTGTTTTTATTGTTTCTGTTGTTTGTTTGTTTGTTTGTTTTCTGCCACAATCCTAATAACAATATGTTTTACAATGGAGTGCATAGTTATTGATGTTGTTCTGGGCTGTACGGAAGCCCTAAGGGCCAAGTGAGAATCTTTTTTTTTTTTTAATTCTATGATCAATATTCTAAGCTCTGAATTTGTTTTTCATGTTTGTAAAATAGTGATTTATTTTTTCAAAGAAACGAAATTACATGCTTAGAAAGTGTGAGAAAAAAATCACAGGAATTTTTTTGTTGTTCATGTGTGGAAAAGAATTATAATTTTTCAATAGGAAATTAAGGCTCATTTGGTGCTTGGAGGATGAGAAGAGGGGAGTCTCACTTTCATGTTGCGCCAGGGCAGTATTTCTATTTGAACACTAATTTTAATACATACATTTTTTCCACACATTAAAAAAATATGTGGAGATGGAGAAATCTTGTGATAAAAAATTCACTCAGTTATACATTTTTTTTTAAATAAATAAAAATAAAAAAATGCTTTCCGTTTCACACATGAAAAAAACTGCCCTGGAAGAACAAGGATGCTCTTCATCAGTCGAGCACTTCAGCCTCCTGTGTTCAAAATGAGTATTACAGAAACCAACATTTAGAGAGATTTGACTTACTTTTACTCTCTTTCACTTGGTTCCACACAAACAGAAAAAACACACATGGAATTTGTGGGAAAACAATGTATTTTTCTTGTGAAAAAAATAAATAAATAAATATTATTCTCTTATTCAGCCATGAAAAAAAAAATAATCACATTTCCTTCAATATTATGTAATCCCGTATGATTGCGTAACCAAAAAAATAACATTGTAAGTATAATTCATATTGGATTGCATCAGAATGTACAAATGTACCTACTAAAATGTGTAAATAACCAAAATTTTATAAGAATTAAATACAAATTTTAAAGTCTGATGATATTCTGTATTTTAATTAATGTCAGGAAATCCCATGAAAAGACCAAAAACAAAGAATGAATCAATCCAACTGAGTGTCATTTGTCCAGCCAAAGCCTGAATTATCTTCACATCCACGAGTCACATCGCTGTAGGCATGACAAGTTCTCTTATTTCAAGGCAAACCCACACATACAGCTTCTTGCTGCCCTGAATACTCTCCAGATCACCACATGTGTATTCATCCGCCACTGAAAATAGTCCGAGAAATGTGTTCTGTGAGTTCACAGTGACCTTGACCTCTGACCTTTGGTCACCATAATCTAATCATTGAGTCATATTGGACATTTCCCACAACGTGTTCTTGAGATATGGCGTTCACGAGGGTGGGGACGCACGGGACTGACAGACAGCCTGAGTCCACGACTGTCGTCTGCATGAAGACATGAAAGCAAACAGATTGATGTGACGACAGTGACAATACACCAATGTCGTCACAACAACGATGGCTTCTCACCGGACGTGTGCAGTGTGTGACAGCTGGACTGTTCGTTAATCAGTCCAAATGTGAGACAACCAGCATCACAGACATGACTTGTTAAAAGGCTGAGGTCAGTATTAGATGATGCAGATATGTGACAACTTCTTCTGGCGCAACAGTTTGCACATTTGTTCGTTACAGAAGTAGCCGACACTTCCGAGAACAGAAGAAATTAGACATCTTGTGTAATCAGTGACATCTCAACCACACTGGACCTTCAGCGCAACAGTTTGAAGTTGGCCCTAAAAGTTGGTGGAGGGAAGAGGAACCAATTAAAGTGTTCTCCAAAGGTAGAGTTGTAACATTTAGTTTTCACACACAGCTCACAAGCATCTACAGCTGAAGCACTGGAGCGAGTACGGCAAAGTGTGACTGTTGAGGATGGAGGAAGAAATCAACTACTCTACCGTGGTTTTTAAAAATGGTCACCTCCCCCCAAAAGGTGAGTAAATCCTGCTTTTTGAGCATGAAGAATTAAAACCCAGCTTCCAAACAAACCGTCCTCTTTTAAACACAAAAACTTTGTTAAGTTTTGATGCCAGCAACATGTTTCAAACAAGTAGGGACAAAAGACTGGGGAAGTTGTGAAAAGCAAAAAAAAATATTCTACAGGTAAACAGGTTAATCATCAACAGGTGATCGTGTCATGATTAGGTATGTAACAATCATTCTAAAGGGTCTTTGTGGAAGAATCCTTGTAGTTAAAAAATATATATATTTACCAAAAATGCTGTTTTATTCTCGTTCACTGAATTTCGTCCGCCCTGACATCAGTTTAACGCCTCTTTCTCCACGTCACAATCTCTGTAATCTCAGTGTTCCTCCATAGTTTTGGTGAACTGTGATAACAAAAGGAACAATTTTTTGAATAAGTTGCGCAAACACCAAAACTGTCATTTGTAAAAAGGGTGTTGTGCCTTAATCCTGTTGTGGAATCTACAGAATCACTGACTGGTGTCTCAGCAGTAAGAACAGGTAGAAAAAAAAAACTCAGCAGGAGACAAAAACATGTTTTTTTTTTAAAAAATCACAAGATTAAACTTGCTGTAATAATGTGGTAATAAACAAACATTCGAAAATAGAAATACAACATTTTAGGCTCTGAACTTAACTGCATTTACACTTTCAGAATAAGCAGGTATTTACAAAAGTGATTCTGACGAGGTAAAATATGAAATATACTGTTTTTCTAGTGTTTTAAACTGAGTATATATGTAAAGCTTTAGCATATCATCAGCAAATGTATTTTTTATAGCATCCTAACTTTTTTGGAATCAGGGTAGTACATTTAATTTACATTTAATCAAAATGCATTTGATGTTGTGTCCCAGTGTTTGCAGTCTGTAAACTCCAGCTGACAGAAATCCATCAAAACAGCAGAGAACATTTTTTATTGTGGCCATTGTGGTATTTTATCGCTCTGAACTTCCCATTCAGTAACATCGTTGACATTCATAGACAAAGCTTTTGTTGTTCATGTCATGTCCCCTCCTGTTTAATCAGGAAGAGATCACTAATGTTATCTCTAATTGTCTCTCATGATTTCCCTATATTGTCACCCAGAGAACAAAAAGGAGCCAGCCATTTATGATGAAATAAAGCCTAAAGTTCCTGCTGCTGCTGAACCAGGTGAGTTATAAAACCTGTTCAGTGTCTCGTATTCATTTCATCAATTAAGAAAATACGAATTCACACTTAATTATAGTGATTTATTATTACTTCTAACTAGTTAGAAAAACAGCTTCATAAAGGAGAAAATAAAAAACAAATGAAGTAAAATCTGCTCCTCATGTCTTTTGTAGAACCTTCTGACAACATCTTACTTTAATGTTTTGCAAGATTTACTCTTAAATCTCTAAAAACCCATCAATAATTTTCATTAATATGTCCTGTGTAGATTATAGAAGCTACTAAAGCAGTATGTCAGAATGTGTTTTGGTCATTAGGAATAAATCACAGTCGTTCAGTGGTTGATTTCAGTCATCTAATCCCAAAGAAAGACAGAAAAAACCTTCACATGCAGTGTGTCACAGTGACAATACATTCTACATGCAGCCATAATAATAACGCTGATGATGAATGACTTGATTATAACTGCGATCATGGTTTGAATATGAGCTTTGTCATTACGAGCAGATGGCGAGGCAGCTGCTGCACGCTCAGTCTTTCGTCTGCTGGCCGTGTTCTCTGTGATACTCTGTGTCCTGCTGCTGGCGAGCGTCGGCGTCATCGTCTACGGTGAGTTTCATTTCAGTGCACGCCGGGTGCAAAACAATTACAAGCTTACAGACCGGCAGAGTCAGCCTCCCACCAACAGACGAAAATAAATATATATATAAAATGTGAGTTCAGTTTTCTCTGCTTGCTGTCTGTGTTTTACTCTCTATTACCGATTTGAAGTTTCGTTTGCTTTTTAGCTGGCTTGATGGATTTTATGATCCAAGCTGACATTAAAGGACCAACACAAGTCGTGTACATCACATTAACAGATGTATTTCACTCATAACCATGACGGCCTCAGTCTACACACACACTGTTAAAGCATTATGAGCTTTTCTATTACACATTTTACAATTTAAGCACTCAGTTTGAACTTTACCAGTTAAGCTTTTGCTCTTTAAATGTGACTCTTTACTTCCCTTTCCTTTTATTGTAACAACCTTAATGATCCTCATAGTGAAACAACAAAATAATCTTTCAATTGCATCTCTTTTCATTTTAGCTATGACCCAGTTTATCTTAGCTAGCTAGAGAGGAAACTGAAACAGTCTGAACAACCATTTCTGACTGAATTTATGAACACGCATATATTTAATTCTGCTCAACAATCATCTGGCAGATGTTTATGTTCTAAACATGAACCCATGTTGAAGTTAACTTGGTAAAACACCTTGGAGTTGGATGGGGAAGGAAACGAAAAAGGAACTAAAAGCTCAGCGGCCGTGAACTCCTCTACCTGTATGTGCGCACTCACTAGTTTCAGACCACACATGCAAAATGCAACCTTGAGTAAAGTTTACATCGACTGTGGTGAAGCTTAGACAGACTTTTCAGCTCAGTGTCATCAGAGGAGCATCTCTGTCGGTCTGTGTGCAGGCACGGGGGACAGAGAGATCTGTTTTCTGGATCTAAAGTGGTGAAAATACAGCAACGCCCTGTAGAAATATTGAACACATTTTCAAAATCTTAAACAAAAAAAGAAATTCCACCACTGCTTTGACCCCTTTCACACTAAAAAACACACTAGAACTGGCACTTGTCTTCAGTGGGAAATGGTACAATCAGCTTTCGTTCCCCAGTCAAATGACTGAGCAGCTGTCACAGGTTGTTATTGGCTCCAGCTCCAATCGGCAGTGACATAAGCATCACACGCAGGCGGACACCCAAATCTGACTAATTACTTTGACAGAGACATTGAAGTTTCTGGATGCTGGCACATGAAAATGGCCTTAAACATTACTCATTGTTTATCCAGGAATTCCTCAGTGGGTGTTGAGTTTCACGGAGACTGATAAGTCAAAGATTTAAAAAAAAAAAAAAGGTAACCACCGCAAGATCGTCACATACCTGCTGCTTTCCTCTTCTTCCTTGTTTTAAAAAAAAACAGAAATCCTTACATATCTGCTGGCAATTGGAGAAGAGTCAATGGCCAGTTGATAGTGTGTTTTCCGGCATTTAAAAAATCTACACACCAATTTTGGTGTAAAAATGAATTAAGCGATGCTAACATTAGCAATATATGATTTGTTTTTTTATAAAGCAAGATTTAACTCAGACAATTCACTGCAAAGTGTGTCATTATGCAATTTAACTGTGTACAATAATGAAATAATAATAAAAGGTTTAATTGACCAGTATTTCTTCTGCCATTAACTCGACTAGTCAACTAATCGTGCACATCCCCAGCTTGATCGTGACAGGACGTGAACATACATTCATACTCAAACTCATGGATGCTTTTTAAAACACCCCAACATCCAAACATACAGAAAGCAGTGTCGCTGTAGTTAGGAAACCAGTCAGATGCAGAATAATAGAAAGTAACACTTCTCTTATAATGACACTAAATGAATCCACTGACTGACTGATGTGCTGTCTCCTTCTCATTCACACTGTAGTCAGCGTAGTGATGAACCAGCAGACAGCGATCATCAGCAACCTCACGGCAGAAAACCAGCAGCTGATGACGGAGAGGAGCATCTCGGAGAGAGAGACCGAGGAGCTGAGCAGAACCGCAGGCAATCTCAACTGGACCCTGGGAGTCATTATGAAATACAACAACTTTCCAGTGAGTGAATTCTGCCCAGAAAAAAGTAAGTGCTCCTTTCTGCAGTATGTCTCGCTCTCGGTCCAGAAATGATACTCCTGCGTGTGTGATGTTTGTGTGTCTCTAACGCTCAAAATAAGAGATTCTAATCCTTCATCGTTCAATTTCTCTGCTTTTTTCCCACGGATGCAGAGTGCCAGCCGTGCAGGATAGACTGGATTCTGTTCGAGGGAAAGTGCTACCTGTTTTACAATAAAGGTCCTCAGTGGCTGACGTGGAAACAGAGCCGAAAGTATTGTCAAAACAGATCTGCAGATCTGGTTGTTATTGACAGTCTCCATGAACACGTGAGCTCCAATGTCATACAGTCACTCATAAAGGTTTTAATTGTGCATCATTTCCATGGAAACTCATAGAAACCAGAAATATAGTTCATATGCATCTCAACCTTTAGTTTGTAAAATGCAAAGGACAAACGTTTCTGGTACTTTAACATTTGGCATTTCTAGTGTGCATGTTTTTGACAATCTGCCCATTGGTCTGACTTACAGGAATTCATCAGTAATCACACCAAGTACTACCACGACTCTTTACATGGATACTGGTTGGGGTTACGTGAAACTGCTGACAAAAACTGGCGCTGGATCGATGGACGTAACGACACTCTCGGGTAAGACGAGCTTTTCTTTTTGAAATTGACATTCTAACGGCCTCATGAACACCCGGCAGGTCGCACCTGACAACAAGATGAACCCGGGTTATTTTTAAGCTCTGCGGTAGAAACTTGGAATATATGCAAAGGTGCTCGAAAACATAATGAGTGGTGCCCTTAAGGATGGCAGCGAACCTTCTACAACTTATATAGATCTGTGAGAAGTAGATTTTTGGCTGAGGAAGAGCAAATGTGGTGTGTGAACTGTGTAACTACAGATTTGGAGCATGATTTTAAATTCTGGACAGCAAAATAAAATGCGTACTGGAATATAACTGTTGTTATATATACTGAACAGAAATGTTCATTATGCTACAGAGCGTCTTCCCATTGGTTTGATGGCCCATTATTCCCCAGTAGTCCAAAAAACATGTCCAATTTGCCTTTCACATCTTATTTCTTCAGTCATATCAGTCGCATTAGTGGTTGTAGAAGTGTTATTAACTTATTGTGTTCTGTTCCACTATTGAAGCTATTGGATCGTCCCAAACGGACTTGGCGAAGACGGTCCATACGCACTGTTGATCCCCGGGAGGAATCCGACAGCCAGCTGGGACAAAGCGGGTTATATGTATAACAAATTCATCTGTGAGAGTGACACTCTGATAAGGTGATCAGTCTTCAATCATTAGTGTCAAAGCATTCTTAATCCTCATGTGTGTAAAAACAAAAGACATTTCCCAAACTGTACCACCAATTTTTGAAAAAAAAAAAAAAAAAAAGGATATTGAATGAAATTAATATTATCCTGAAATAGCCTGAGGGTTATAATGATAATATGTTAAATGTCCATTATTCTGTTGTATTGCTTAAAAAGCTCTATGATTATGTATTTTATGAGCTACTTTATGTCATCTTCTACCTTTTTGGACACATGTCTAGTTTGAGTGACGGTAGAGACGACAGCAGCCAACGCCTGAAACTTATTTCTGATATTTACAAAAAGTTTAGTTAGCACTGATTCAGTGGAAAAATTCAACCATTCAGTCACAGATCAATGTTATTCAATGTTATCACTGGATAAGTCGATGAACACGTGATCACTGCTCAGCGTCTTCTTTGATGCAACAACTTCACCGATTTCCACTCCTGTGGCCGAGTTACTGCATGCACTGAAGGGAAAAGTTTCTGGTGTTACATAATGTGTTGTGCAAAAAAAGAATAGAAAAAAAAAGTAAACAAAACATTTTGTAATTTTTTAGATTGGTAGGGTGATTGGTGTCTCAGCATTTTCTTATGCCCTTGTTTTATTTCATTGTTTTCTTAATTTTTTAATTTTTGTCCTGTCATTTTTGTGTAAAATTATTTGAACTGCACATTTGACAAATTGTGCTACATAACTAAAATACTACTTTATTTTCTGAATATATGAGCATTAAACATGTATGTATTCTGTGACAGTTATATGAAGATCCACATTCAGGATCACGTGTACATTTTATACGTCAGCAAACTCAAACCTGTTGTAAGTTATGACAGAGACAGAATGATGACTAACATTATGTCCTTTCTGTCACAAACTTTGTGATTTCTTCTCTTCCTGGTGTGGAAAAATACAGAAATGACTTCAACACAGAACATTTTCTGGGGTAATGAGTCGGATTATGACCTGATGAAACGGCAGCTGCACACTGTTGCATTAAGAAGATTTTGGATAGTATTTTGAGTGGCGCGCCGTTCATCACTGAC
Organism: Diplodus puntazzo; assembly: GCA_963678695.2. Lineage (NCBI taxonomy): Eukaryota > Metazoa > Chordata > Actinopteri > Spariformes > Sparidae > Diplodus > Diplodus puntazzo. Next base: position 7,146,785 of record OZ023160.1, on the reverse strand, counting down.
AGAGACTCAGTGTACACCAGAGGTTTAACAGTGTGACCTTTATAAAAGACTACTTATTCGAGGAAGTGTCAAACTCGTGCAGTAAAATATAATCACAGATTTTTATTAATGCCATGTTTGGTATTTATTTTATCCTCTCTAATAAAGACAATAACAAATCTAAAATCTGAAGGAATCCCACAAGCACAGTTTGAAACGTCACATCATTTATTTTGCAGTCAAATATCAGAATTGTAATAATCGGTAGTTTCATCTTTCTTATGTGGATTACATTCAATACAGTAACGACAGATGTCAAACAACTCCAAGAAGAGCTATTTATGATGCAATTCTTGATATTTCATTTCAATTTTCCACTGAAATGCATATTCCACATTAGTTTGTCAATACAGGCAACCTTAATTGGCACAAGTTGTAATTATTTAAAACCCAACAAATGTCAACAGTGACTCAGTTTAGAAAACTTTTGCTTGGTTTGCATTGTCTGGATTAGCAGATCAATTACTTACAAAGAATCAAACTAAAAGATTTACTGATTGATTCAGCTGGACACATTTCATGCTGTAAACAATCAAAAATCTTAAAAAGTCTGCATCACCAGCAAATAACTAACCTGCCCTGGTTCCCTCAGTCACTTGAAGATCTGCAGCAAGTTATAATAACTTTCACATCTCAGATAACATTGATGAAAAATCTATTTGATAGCATAAAAGTGAGGTTAGATGACTTATGAAACCCCTGACCAAAACCAGTCACTTTCTGTCATAGTTACTTACAGATATAAATTATTTTTATTTTTCCACTTTGAGAACCACTAGTTTAGCTGGCAGGCGAGGCACAACTACAGAGGTCATTATTTGGTTACTTGTCTCAAAGATTCTCCAATCAACGGAAATCCTGTCAAATGCAAGAGCACGGCCTCTATAAAGCTCATGTGACTCACCAGAGCTGATTCAAGACAAGGCTCACTTCCCCATCAGCCAAGAAAAAAAACACAGTCCAGAATATTTTACCATCAAATACTATTCTTTGGACTTCTTCTTTTTCTTCTTCTTTGGAGGAAGTGCCTCCTCGTTAATATCCTCATCTATGGAAGGTTTGTCCTTTTTACACTTTTTCCTTTTCCGTTTTCCTGTTGTGTCTGCCTCCAACAGATCTGCACATTTCTTCTCGGTTACTGAAACGCAGTCCTGGACCGGCTCTGACTGGCTGGATTCTGTACTGTTACTCTCCTCCTCTTCAACAGGTTGACTGTCGTGTTTGGAAGATTTCTTTTTCTTCTTCTTCTTCACTTTAGTCTCAGTGTGCAGCTCAGCAGTCTCCTCCGGACTCTCAGCTACAGGTGAATGTGTTTTTTCTTCTTCATTGATCTCTGCATTTTTATTCTTCTTTTTACTTTTCTTCTTTGTTTTGTGGGAATCATCTGCTTCACCGTTTTCTACACAGATCACATCCCCCCCAGTGGAAACATCCTCAGTGTCTTCATTGGTTTTCTTTTTCTTCTTCTTCTTCTTGGGTTTAACATCTGTTTCAGGACTTTCAGACACTTCGTCACCATTAAGCTCAATGATGCTCCCAGTGGATCTCTTCTTCTTCTTCTTCATCTTTTTTCTCTGAGCGTCCTCGTCTGCCTCCTCCTGACTCTCAGCCCTCTGCTCAGCTGCCTGGGAGGTCGGTGGAGTCGGCTCAACACAAACCGGTGAAGCACTTGCTGGTTGGCTCTTCTTGCCGTACTTGGCCATGAACTCAGCCTCCTGCTGCTCTAGCCTGGCTAACTTGGCGTTCATGGTCAAGCCGTGCCTTGCTCCTCTAAAGAAAAACAACAGAAATGTATCAGAAACTGGGTCCTTTTATACAGCGTGTACTTATTCTGAAATATAATGATGTACATTACTTTATTCTTTGTTATTAATGGTAAAAGCTGTTGGAACAGGAATTATAAATCAGGTTTTGAATATGTTTATGAATGAACTTACTTGTGAGCTGTGCGTCCTCCACAAGCCTTCATTAGATCAGCATCAGAAAGCTTGCTGAGTACCAATGAAAAACAGTGTAACACTGTTAAAAACAGCCACAAAATACATTTATACTTTTGCACATCAATCAAATTACACCACTAATAACAGAAGATTGTAATTAAAAACCTAATTGTTGATACTTGACACTATAAAACATCCAGAAATAAATGGAAGAACAACAAAGTGCTCTGTAGTTGCAGCGAGTAACGGATTTGGCCATAAACAGTGGTTTACAATGTCTGGTTTTGAAACTGTAAAGGCTCAGCAAGATCAAGTGTTTCTGTTCTCACGCTCGAAAAAGGGCAATATAGTACATATATATTATGTTTCAGGTGAATAGTGACGGAAATTAAACAAAGAATAACCACCACAATTATCAGACTGTGGGTGAAATGAAAGCAAACCTTAGTATTCCCTGTTTACCTAATGTTTTACTTTTAAATGATTAACAACAGCAAAGAAATATTGTGCAGGCAAAAAACAATAAAACGCTCATGTGATTCTATACATCCACAGAGTTTCCTCAGACTCTAGTTGCAGCATCAGAATCTATAATTGTTACATCTCTCATTGTAGTCATGGTAACATTTTGTGCAGCTTATTGAGAAGAAATAACTACAAATCTAAAACAAAGACTGCATCAGATGAAGTTCTTACTTGAAGGTACTCGAGAGATCCAGTTTCTGGTCCTCCTCCTCGTCTGAGCTGCTGCTGCTGCTGTCGTTGTCTGAGTTGGAAGCCTTTGGCTCAGGCTGCTCCTGACCAGACAGCAGTGTGGCTGACTGAGAGAGAAGGACGGAAATAAAAACAAACAGTTCAGACTGAAACCCAACAAAGAATTGACCCTATCCAGTATCCTTCATGTAGCCAAAGCTTGACGCAACGGATTTCTTTGGCCATACATCTTCACTATCACCTATTGATAGATATTTACCCAACAAATAAGAAATAAAATCACCTTGACAAAGCATCCATAGAGTCTGGCTTTAGCCTGCGCAGCTTTCCGTGGCTTTTTATTGGAGATCATCCCATCTTCTTCATCTTCCTCCACCGTCTTCTTCAACTGAATACCATTCTGGATCAAACAGCAAAAACAACAATTACCCTCTGGCAAAGATGAAACCAAGTGAGTATGCATCTGACAAGAGAGGAGGAATGACAAACATAATCTCCTGAAGTGTCAAAAAAATGTTTTTAATGATTGCTACGTTACTTCAACGGTTACTTTAATTCAGAGTTTAAGGATGTAAATTTAGCTTTCATACATGCTGCAAATGTGTTGCAATGTGTGAATATTTTTTGCAGACATCAAGCTGCGCCAAAAAATGTTCACACATTTCACCAACCATGTAGATAAATACAGCTACATTCACAGGAGGAGGAGGTGGATTGGTTTTCTCGGGCAAGATTTTGCAGGTAACCTTCACAAATGTTTGGCTGATAAATGAGCTCAATATCACATTCTGAATAAATCACCCAGTTCCAACAAAATGAATCAAAAAAACACCTCACTGGAATAAGCTTTTTTTTTTCCATAGTAAGACTGCATCACTCACTGGCTTTAGGGTCAGTCTCCAAAATGGTCATGTTTTCTGAGTACAGGTGAGTGTCTTTGATGCCTCCGAACTCACCTGATCAGATTCCACCTGCAGACTGGAAGAGGCCTTATTGAAGACATGATCCCACCAGTGGAAGGTGAATTGCTCTCCTTCCTTATGGCCAACCTGATAGAGAAGACAAACGTGAGTCTACAAAAGAACCACTTTCTAAAGATGATGGAGTTTAGATTAAACCAGTGACAGAAGCGCACAAGTAGAGAAATTAAACCAAATGCCACTCACTCCTCCTTTGTCGCATTTCACTTTGACCTTGATAGCTTCTGATATGCCATTTTCAGCTCGCCCCAGTCCTTTACCTGTGGACAGAGTGGACTGAGTGAGAAATCCTGAGTATGACACACTGGTTCACAACACTGATCCGAGCATCTTACCGTGTTCCCAGCCGTGACGCAGGAGTTGCTGCTCTGCAAACTTCAAGCCACGACTTTTCTCTTGTACAACTTCAGCCATCTGTGTAAAGAACATGATGAGTATTAGCCTCTCATTAATCGGAGACCTTCACTGTGGCTTTTTGAGTCTGTTTAGAACAGGCTGAAAGTCACTAAAAGTACTGGTCTATCAGCTAATACATAGAACATTACTCTAATAATCGCATATCTGATAATCAATTCATTTTTGCAGACATTTATCATGCAAAATGGCAGAAAATTATCTGGTTTGAGCTGCTTGAATGTGCAGATTTGCAGCTGCTGAATATCTTTGAGATTTGGACTTTTGTTCAGAACACACACACACACACACACACACACACACAGACACACACACACACACACACACGCACACACCTTGGAGCTCTCAGACAAAAGAAAAATGGCACTTTATTTCTGAAATAACTAGCCATGAGTTATTTCTAGGGTGATTGCCGTAAAATGTCAGAAATAGTGAAACATGCCCTTCTAAATTACGACAAAGTCCAGATTACCATAACATCCCATGAGCCTCACATTATATTCCAGCCCTAAACCTCCTCAGCTACTCCTGTAGTTTGACTTTTGAGTGTACTGTAATGATCCAGAGGTGTGTGGCTACTTTGCTTTACTTTTTTAGCAGAACCTGTAAACAAATAGAAACAATGCGTCTGTATGAACACAGTTGACATGTAAACACTCAAGTCAAAGGATATTTACAGACTTAACTCCCATGCTAACTGTACTCGTATCCGACAAATTACCATTTCTTGTGGAATACCCTCATTTAAACCTTCTCGGGTCTGTATTCTCTGATGTTGACAGGAGTGAGTTGATGCTAACAGCTAACATATAAGCCAAAAGTTAAAAACCTGCTAGCAACAATTAGCCCATGTTAGCAGCCTTTCGTCGGCTAAAATATCATAACAACAATAACACAGTAGAAATCAGAACCCAACCGACCTTTCGATGTATTATCTCGTTAAAACTGCATCACTAAAACCGCCTGACGAGGCGTAGAAACATTAAAATGCAGCACCAGTCGTTTGTTAGCCATGCGGCTTCAGCAGAAGGCTGACATGACACCGGAAACACGTCACGGTGGGTACCGCCTGCCTTTTCTTCTTCTCGGTGTATTTTGCAGCAGCAGCCAATCAGAGCCCTGATGGCCCAAAGCTGCTCTCCACCGAGCAAATGGAGAAAAATAAAAGTAATCTGTGATTTAAATCTCGTGTTTGAATCCAGTTTGAAGCCTTTATAAACTTCTTTACATGATATCAGTGAAACTGTAATAATACACGTCTGTGGTTTTGTTAAATATAGTGGGAAATATCTTAAAAGAAGCAAAATAAATGTAAAAATACCCTGTTTCAAGTAACAAAAGTACTTAAAGTTTAAAAAGTAAACGTCATGCAACAGAATGGTATATCACTTTAATGTACTGTATCATATATATTTAAAAATATTAATACTATTATATGACCATTGATGTTGTAGCAGGTTGAGCTGGAGCTAACTGATGTACTCTATACAAGCATTACTATCTGTAATTCAACCCTTAACAACAGGCTATATCATTTCATTGTATATTTTCTAACCATAACTGAATTAATAGTTGCACCATTCCATCAAATGTATCCTCCATATTCACCCTAATACGTCACATTTTTTTTGAAAACATCTGAATCTGCTCTAGAATTAGAATTCAATTATGCATGTTTGGAAAATAAGGGCTGCACAGGACGAGTTGTTAACGACTGTCTCAGTAGTGGGTTAGGGGATGTTGCCAGTAGATGGCAGTATTTCATACCAGACAGATAAAACAAGTGATTCTCTCACAGCATCTCAGGTGGAAGCAACAGCAGGAGTTCATAAAATACATTTAACAAGCTAAATGATCAAATTAACCTTAATAAGGGGAGTTTTACTGGTTTAGACCTGCATGCAGAAGCTGAACTGATCTGATGGATGTCTTAGTCAACAAACGTCTTGCAGGATTTATGATTTTCCTTCATGAGCCAGTTCACTACTCCAAATATTGTCATATCCAACTCCCAAATAATGACAGAAAAACACCCTAAAGCAATACTTTCCCAACATGTCTGAGCATCCATTAAAGCCTATTCCTTTGAAGTGTAACTTCTTCTTCTCAAAACTAATTTGCTCATTTACTTGTTGTGACATGAATCTGCTTATCCTGATAATTAGTTGTCATATTTCAGCCATAAATACGAGACTAATGGCGACAGACTTTTGATTTGCAAACGCTAACAGGATGTTTCCAGGAAGATTTTAATGTTAGAAATGACCGAGAGTTACACCCTGGATATGTTTCCAGCCCCTCTCTGTGTCCTCGGCTGTTTCTGGTCAGTCCCTCTGTGGCCTGCAGGAAACCATTTTTATTTCCCCCTGCTGCTGGTTTCCGTGCATTGAGGATGTTTGCTCCACCAGGCCTCCATCCACGAGCTGTTTATCTGTGTCAGCACTCAGCAGGGGGAAAACACCCGTCCTGAACAGGCCGGTTATCATGGCTGGCCTACTGTTTGGGAGGAAGCCCTCCAACTGCTGACGGACAGTCATCTCTATCTATCTATCTATCTATCTATCTATCTATCTATCTATCTATCTATCTATCTATCTATCTATCTATCTATCTATCTATCTAGAGATGAAAGAGATCATATTTTTCCACCTGCAATAGTCAGACCGAAGTTGTTTTCCAGGTATCATCCCATTGGACCATTTATCCCTTAAATCCTAAACACACACACACACACACACACACACACACACACACACACACATCAAGGTACATCAAGGTCTGGAGGCCTGCTGAAGACAAAAACAACTCTGACTCTCCTCCTTGACCTCTCTCCTCTCTGCCACATCCCTCTTTTTCTCTCCTTCTCCTCTTTATCCTCGTTTGCCTCCTCCTCCTCTTCCAAACCATTTCCTCCTCCTCCTCTTCCTCCCCCTCTCCTCCTCCTCCTCCTCCTCCTCAGTCCCCTCTCTGTCACAGTGTTTCCAGTCTCTCTGGCTCCTCTTCAGGACCCTCCCCCTCTGGACTGGACCGCTTCTCTCTCCCTCTTTACTCTCTTCTCAATGTTTACACCGCCTGAAGATTTCTCCAAGTGTGTGAGGAGCTCTTGAATCAAACGCCGTTTTTTTTTTTTCATATTCTTTCTTCTCCATTTCTCCTTCTTGGAAAAGTCTAACTGCATCATCAGAGCGACCCGGGAGTTCTCAGCCGGCAAGGTGAGTGAAAAACGCTGTCAATGAAGACAGATGAGAGAAGAAAACGGGATTGTCACGCAGCTTTTATGGTTTATTTGCGAGCAGCGGACAGTTATGATGATGCGTGTGACTGTGAAACTCTCGGAGCGCCGCGCACTGTGCGGGGATGTGTTGTAATGTTCAGCAGCGCAGCTCCCAAAATGGTAAAAAAAAAAAAAAAGATGCAACTCAGAGCAAAACTGCGACTAATTCCTTCCTTTAGTGACCCAAAGTGCGTCTGTGCTCCTCCGCTGTGAAGCTGGAGTTAGTTAATGAGAGTTCTCACTTGATTTGGATTTGATTCGCTAAAATGCGTAAAAATCTGTCACATTTCTAACATCCATAAAAGGCTTTAAACGCACTCCACAGTTCTTTCACATCGGCTAAGTTATTTATAAAAGATGTTCGTTTGCACGTGTTGAATAGATGCGAACAGTGGTGGAAAGTAACTAAATACATTTACTCAAATACTGTTCCGAAGTGCGCGTTTGAGGTATTATTTCAATTTTATTGTATTTCGAATGCAGTATATATATTTTTTTACATTTACTTACCAGCTTTAATTACTAGTTACTTTTAAGGTTAGGTTTTTACACAATGCATACTTTAACACGCTTTTGTAAAACAACACGTTACATATTACAAACAAACGTGTGTAACGCAGTTCTTAAAAGCCCCAAGAAATTGTCTTTTTCTTTTTAAACATCTCACATTGTTTCATTTTGAATAACGTTCAGATGATCAGTACCTTCACCTTCACACTTTAATTACATTCTGCTGCTAATATTAGTACTATTACTTGTAATGGAGTATTTGTACATTGCTGTGTTGCAGTGAAGTACATTTACTCAAGTTCTGCACCTGAATTAGAATTTTAAGGTACTTTTACATACTCGACTTGAGTATTTGCTTCATACTTCCACCGCACTGCATTTTGGAGGCCTTAAATGTACTTTTTTACTCAACTACAGTTAGCCTATTTGTTAACTTGAGTTACTAGTTACTCTGCAGATTGTTTTCTGCATCAGATCTCAAGTAGCACACTTTAAAGGGGCACTGTGTAGTATTGGAGAAGAAATTTAAACTCAGAATTAAAGTCTTTACAATATTATTATTAAAAATGATACAAATCAGAAATAAACATTTTTTCCATAGCTGAATAAACAAGCTGCTCTCAAAGGAAAACAAGAACACTGTTTGAAGCCAGAAAGGTGGCAGGGTCCGCCACATATAAACAAAGTAAAACAATATGAAACTGTGTTGTCCTTTAAGGTCAGTTTGTTTATTCAGTTGTGAAAACATAATGAGTTTGTTCATTTAGTTTGTTTAGGCATTTATCTATTCTCTCCTGATTAAAATGTCTTTCCCAAAACTACTTAATGCTCCTTTAAAATGTATTTTACATCATCGGAAAGCATTAAAGAAAAAAGCTAATTCTAAAGATCATCAGCAAAATGCTGAGTATCAGATCTGATGATCGATCAGATAAATGTCCTCAGTTATCTTCATCCACAGAGTGTAGAAGTGTGTTGATCACATCTCGTTACCATTTCTGGCAGATTTCTGAAGGTGTTCTGTTGCTTTGTTGATCAAATATCAACTTTGTCAACTCCAACTTGTCCTAAATGCAGATTAAACTAAACGTATGTTCATTAACATTTAAAAATCAACAAAATCTGCACCGTCTGAGACACTTCTGACTAGGAAAGTTCAACAAATTGAGTTAGTATCTACTTTTAAACAGTTGGAGTTTCTGGTCAGTGAACACTCGACTTTTATGTCTCATATGCAGCACATCACAAAGAAGCTGAAGCCATTGTTCGGACTTTACTATAGAAAACAGTCCTGCCTTTCTTTCTGTGTCGAACAGAAATCGGAGGCGTCTGTCTCTCTGCCTGTTATTGATTACGGAGATGTGTTGTATATGAATGCCTCTGCTCGGTCGTCATCACGAGGTTCTGAGGTTCTTTAGGCTTCTAACTCATCACTGTGTGTTTAACTCAACAGTGTTTGCGTGGAGTGCACGCAACTGCTGGTATGTTTTTGTTTACAGAGCCTTTCTGCCAATTCACTTATCTTCTCTTTCAAACTTGAAATATGGAAATCACATTCTTCGTTCTCCTGACGTTTCTCCTGAAGTCCAAACTGAATTGGGAAATAAAGCTTTTAGGTTGTCGGCACCTGCTGCATGGAACAACTCTGACAATCAAACCACCTGTCTGTTCGTTAACAAGTGGAAACAGTATTATCTGCACACAAAGACGTATCACCGGGCTCTTTTTCAGTCAAATTCAAACCTGGAAAACTCATTTAGGCTATCCTGATGTCGAGATACACAGAAATATGCTGCGTTAAAGCATTTCAGGAGAAGAAACCACTTGTTCGAGTGAGCTCGCTTGATGCACTTGCTGTGTTTTTCCTTCCTGACGGAGCTTTTCTGGCATCTCTCTCTGCTCCTGCTTTGAAATCTTCTCCACTTGCTATCTGGAGAGTGTGACTCAGAGACGCAGCGCTCCTCTGGCATGTCTCCTCTATCGACTCACTTCAGAGGAAGTCGATGGGAGGAGGTCTGCTGTTTCCTCAGTGTTCACCTCCTCCTCGTCCTCCTCCTCCTCCTCCTCCTCCGCTGTGTTGTGATTTTCATTAAGCCGTTCGGACTCCTTCCAGGTTCTGGATGCATCTCTCGATCTTTGTTCTGGTCACAGAGGAGCTGTGACTCAGGCCAGTGAAACGTGGCGGCGAGGTGGCTGCAGTCCATACAACTGTGTGACATCCTGTGTGTGATGGCGTGACTCAGTCTTCACGTCCTGTCAGTGAAGTTTAATCAGGTGGAGCAAAGTTGGGTTTTCATTTTTTTTAAAACTTCTCTCGCTGCAGATGTGAGAGGCTCCGGCGGGTTGTTGATGCCGTCATTGCTTGTTTTCATGTATTTACGAGGGCTCGAGCTGTAATGACTAGTCCATCGAAAGTAAATTGATGACCTACACCGACGAGGTTGAGATGTTTTCACTCGTGTCTGTCTGTTTGTGGGTTTGTTGGTTTGTCAGCAGGATTACACGCAAACTACTGAACAGATTTCCACAAAACGTGGATGGAGGATGAGTCTCAGCCAAGAATAGACCCCCCTAAACGTTTGGAGCAGACCTGGATCTCACTGTCTTTCACATTGCCAGATTTCTCAGGGATTAATGCATGAATCTTAATGACAAAAACAGCCATAACTAGGTGGCTGGTACAGTAAGAGTACTATAAATCTATTGACTGCCATTTTAGTTGCAGACGATTTCAGTTGTTTTTTTCAGACAAACGTGTCAAAACATTCACTGGTTCCAGAGTCTTTTATATGAGGATGTTCGGCTTTTCTTTTAAGATAGTTAATAAAGAGTCTTTGGGTTTTTGAATGTTGCTTGGACAAAAAGAAGCAATCTGAAGACGTTTCTTTGAGGCCCTTTAATTTAATTTGGTTAATAGAATAATCATGAAAATAATCAGCAGATTAATCAACAAAAATAATTGTTATCCGTATCACCAATGACGATCAAGTTAACAAAAGCTGCTTTAATAAACGGATTGTGTCCCCTCTTTTATTGATTATGTTCTTGACCCGGTGCAGTTTTCAGGAACAGACGCACCAAATTTAAAGGATCACTTCGGCAATGGAAAGTCGGGGGAAGTTTTGTAGTCTGCAAAACATTTCTGGAACCTCACAACCAAACACTATAAGAGTTAGCGTGCACACTGTTTGAACTGGTTGTGCGAGCTCAACAGTGAGTCCAGGGGGTAAATAAAGTCCTTTTTAAATCAATTTGGGATCCCAGGATTTCCTGAGACTTGGATTATGCTCGACAAGCTGTATGGAGCCAATTTAATATTGTTTTTTTGATGTTTTTTTTACATTTTAAAACAATATACTTCGGCTGTTTAGGGTTAGGGTTAACGCTGCAACACTGTTTTCCTGTGAAGCTCCAGAAAAGTTTTGCTGACTATAAAACTTCACTGTACTTTTACATCATCATGGCTGAGGAGAGAATGACTGAATCTTTGGATGAACTTTTTTCTTTAAGACAAACGACTGTATCAACAGGATGCTTCATAAACACTTGTTGACAAACTGGCTGACACTTTTACAGTCTCCAACATCTCAGTCGAGAGCCGTGAGATGATTAACTGCTGTACATCGAGGCGCACTGTTCTGGACTCGTTTCTCTTCCTCGGTGGAGCTGTAAAATAACCCTGTAAATTCAGCATTTTACACTTCTGCGCTTATTGTCTGTGACTTGTAAATGATGGCGTTTTGATTAAGGAGATCCTGGCACCATATAAGGCTTTTAAAAAAAACATCTGTGAGGAAAAGAAAGATATGATTAACTATCAGAGTAAATCTCAGCCACCTGGTTTGGACTCATGACCTCACATCTGCTCTGGCAACCAAAAATCGCCAGGAAGTCTCTCTTGACTGCAGACTGAACTTTCCTTTGTCCTTCTCCAAGTGTTCCTGCGAGGACTGTGCCAGTTCTACACATGCCATTATTTACATTTATTGGTTTCATGAGTTTCATTCTTCTGTGAAAAGTAGCACAACTGCGAGTCCCTGAAACCATCTTTGTTTTTCCTCTACTGTCCTCATATGAGATCCTCATTAGTGGAAAATAGCATCTCTCCCCCCCCCCTTGAAAATGTGTCTGCCCTCCTCCAGACTGTTTCGGCTATCAGTGGTGTAATGGTGACCCTTTTTTTTTTTTTGTCTGGTCGAGCAACTTGTCTCTCGTCTGACAGCTGGAGATCTGGCTGACTTACCATCTGTTTGTCCAGGAGAGGGCTCCGTCTCAGGCGAGCTACTGGATATGTTTTGGTTGGAGATGACACTGACCAGAGACACAAAGAGATGAGGCAGAAGTAAGGAAAATGGAACTGGGGTAAGAGGCATTAGTGTTAATTTGATCCCCCAGTGCCTAGATGTTTTAAGATTTATAGTGACACCATGCAGCGTACCCCGAGTGTCTGCGTGTTGTCTTTTGAAGGTCACAGTTTTGTCTTGACAAGATGGCCACACACCACTTGTGTTATTTAAGTGAGATCACAGGCTGAGGTCTTTGTCTGTGCTGTCCTGCGAAGCATGAACTGACGTTTGTGTCTCCAGGCGGAAAATATCCCAATGCATCTCTGGGTCTCATTGAATACCACTAAATGTAAAAATATCACGGTCCCCAGAGGATGAACACTTCTGATTAAAAGATTGTTGCAACTGTGGTTGTAGATGTTTGGAATCGGGGTCGACTGTATTGAGAATATTCAGTTTATTTATTAATTTGTGCTGTCTGTCAATATACCTAGCTAATGTTGTCACGTCAGCTGGCAAGATTGAACTTAGTAGTAACGCTGATGTTCTCTTGAGTCGGAACAGGAGCCTCAGACGAGTGATCCTCAAACCCCACATCCACACCATAGCAAGTCCTGTTCGCCAAAGTTGCTCTAACATTAGATCATCCATGAGCCAGTCCAGGTCGGAGCCTCTTTGACGTTTTGACTTTTAGCCTTGTAAGATTAGTAGGTTGCCTTCAAAGCTCTCCAGTGGTTCTTGATTGGGTCAGTGGTTCGGTGGAATCCTGCTTCCTTCATCTTTTCAAACACTAGTTTGAACTACTTGTTGTTTTGAGCCTTTTTCAACAATCAATCTTCTCCTCTGAGACCTCCAACGATAAAGTTGTATCGGTCACAGACAAGTTTTGTTCTGCTCCTGCCATGTGTTTTTTTTTTGCCTGTATCGCCACGTGTATCCCAACCAGGGCGAAACGATTGGAATTGGCCGTGTTTACATGGTTAATATTTTCTTGTTGATCAGAATTTCAAAAGTTTACCGCAACCCTCTGGATCTGATTGAAGATAAATTTCAATCAGGCTGGATTTGATCAGTTTCTTCCAATTGAGGTGTTTACATGAGGAATTTTTGTTTTGATTATTAGTGGAATATCAGCTACTGTCAGGCATCATCGATGGACGATGGCTATTGCTGTTGATTGTTGTTACTACGATTGTGTGGTTGGAATCTCGTGGCAAGAAGGAAAATTGGCTTTTACTGATGTGTTAGATGTTGCGTAATATCACCAGAACTTCTGTTTATCCGCCCCACACTTTTTATACATCAGCGACGGAGCTTTCCTCGTGAAAGTTTAGTAGATATAAAAAGTGACCTTAGTCCACTCCCCGAGCTTCTATTTGCGATGCTAAAACAGTCTCAGTGAAAAAGACAAAGCTCACAGGGAATTCAGAAGAAGGTGACATGGGTTGAATATTCCTACCACAAGCTTATATAAGCCTTTCAACTCCATGTGCTCTGCAGCCGCACAAGTAATTTGGAGCAGATTCGGCTGCAGCCCTCCAGTTTGGGGGTTTTGGGTCGCTCCGCTCTGCTCTGACTGTGGAACATGTACCGTTTCATTGGGCCCTGGCTCAAATAACCAATCATAAAAAACAGGGGTCGGGGGGTTTGGGGCTGGAACAGAAGGAGGAGCCAGCAGCGGCTTGATGAAGTGACCACAGACTACTTGTACTGTGGTGAGGGTCTTTCCTAGAGTTGCTTGTGTTGGTGGTTGGTGGGTGGTGTTTTAGGTGGTGGGTGGAGCAGCAGTGGAGACATTGTTCATTAAGATTTCAGGGGTTTTCATTGGTGTCTCTCTGTGGTGTCTATGCAGGATGACTGGAACCGAGTGAAACCTGAGATGTAGAATTAGAGGGAAATACGGCACCGAACTCGAGGCCCAGAGAGCCTCTCTTGTTTTGTTTCCATCTGTGTGATGACAATTAGGTTATATTTATGTTTGTTTGTTTTTAATACTTCCCCAAGCGAAATCCGTCATGCAGATTGAGCGCAAAACGTTTGTTTTGACAGCTCTGAGATGAAATATCATGACTTTACCGTACAAGATGCGTCTTGCATGTGAAAAACAAATGGCCTTTGTGTCATGCTTGGCACCACGCGCACATGAACTGCTAGAACTCTTGATGTTTTTCTTGAGCCCAGACCCAGATCCACTCCACCAGCTGTGTTCGGCTATGACTCTCGGAGTTGTCCATCTTGCATTTTATGAGAGGACTTATTTTTCCTTTTTTTTTTTTTTTTTTGCATTCGATTTTCCAGGCCACTTCTGAAAGACAAACCTCGGCTCAGGAGAGGCAGGATGACAGATGAACACTTTTTGTCAGCGTCCCCATTACTCAAAACAACACGAGCTGTGTTTGGGGGAAAAAAAAGGATTCTTAGTAAAACTGGTCACAGAAGCCAAAATTTTGCTTTTGGAAAAAAAAAAGGGAGCTGTAGAGCCAGTATAGGTCTCATGGCATCGTTGAAGGACTTTTTCTTTTTTGCGCGCCTGACTTTATTCCCAGTGCACGCCTGTTTACATGTCAGAGGAACAGAGTGTTGAGATGCAGACCTGGATGTACATGCAAGATGTTTCCTATCGACTTCCTATTGTTTGTCCCAGTTTTGGTTCCCCTGCTGCTCTGCAGAGATGAGTGAAGACCGAGGAGAGGACCTGAGGGACGCAGAGGGGACAAAACTTAACTATTGGAAACGTGTTTTTTCTTCTGCCCTTCAGAAAGAAACTCAGAAAGTCGGCTGTTGAACTTATTAGCCAAAGACAGATGATAATGAACTTGGGAGTTGCAGTCAATTAGAAAGCAATGAGGAAAGCATGTTTTCTTCAAAGGCATCATCAATAAAGTGCCGACAGGACACTCGATGTGTGAACAAAATAGCTTACTTGCTCATTAATCGGTAAGAAGTTGAAACTAATTAGCAGCAGAAGAAGATTCACTACGATTAAAAAAACGTTTCCCTCCGTGACTCACAGAAGACCCGCTGTGCTTCCTGCTGCTTCTGTTTACCTCTGGGCATCCAGAAAAAGAAAAGTGTTAACAGTTTCCTCCTCCACTCGGTTTCCTTGTGTTGGAACATCATACCCAAACAAGTTGACAGGCGCCTGGACACATTTCTCTCCCTCCTACCATTGACAGTGTTTGCCCTCCCACAGTGTTGCCCAGGATGTCCTGTGTTGGTGACTTGTATCTGGCTCTCGTCTCCTCTTTGCCCCCCCCCATCTTCCTGTTCTGCTGGGGCAGATATGCAGGTGTCATACCAAAAAAAGCCCCTCGAGGCTAATGTGTTGTGCAACGCAGACAGCCATGCCAGGGTTTTCAATTAACTTGAGCAAATTCTGCAGGGCCTACTTTCATCTCTCTTTAGCCACGAGGCAGTCCAACAAAGTGAATTAATGGCACCACCTGTGGAGTTCGAAGCTGTTGCAGCCTTGTGACACTGCTGGGAAAAAAGCACGGAGAAACGTACTAAGTAAAGGAACATCTCCGAGGGTTCACCTTCGGGGTAGCACACGTGGCCGAAGTTTTTTGAGCGAAGAAAATAAGGCTCTAACTTCCAGATGCTCGCAGAATGAGGCCCATCTGGAGAGGGAGGGAGGGAGGGAGGGAGGGGGACGGAGCTTTGGGGTCTATGCGTAAAGTGAAAAAAAAAAAAAACTCTAAAAATGATCACTTTAATAAGTTGCAGGTTTCCACCTCGTCCTCCAGAAAGGCAGCACACCGTGTGCCAGAGGTAGGCCTGTAAATCAATGGGGTTTAACTTTTAGGAATTTACTGGCCCAGGCTGGACTTCCTGGAAATAGAGATAGAGAGGGAAAGCCAATCGAGATAATAACTGATAATGATTCTGGTGAACTCTACCTGGCTCGGCGCTGCTGCTGCTGCTGTTGCTTGTGTTAATGTTTTGCTAAGCCTGTCCTGCTCGTCTATGTGCCTCGCTCACAGCCGACTCTTGACCACATGGCATCAATTGCGACGCACATCTGTCTCCCAGTGTGCAGCTCACTACTCTCCTCACATAATGGCTGTACCACCCTGCAGGCAGCAACAGTTGAGTCTTTGCAAGATCACCCAGGTGTTTTTTTTTTTCTCATTGTGGAGGAATTGGCGCTGCAGGGTTAATCCTGGAAACAAATTGCAGAAAAACATCAACAACAACGACAGAAAAAAGACGGCCATGCGGGCTCGACTGGGTACGGTCTCGCTGTGTTGTAGCAGCTGCAAAGAGAGAGAGAGAGAGAGAAAAGCTGCCATCCAGTCACATTGGGAGTGTTGTCTTAATTGAAACCAGATGCGGCGTGGTTAACGTCTGTTACTGTAAATTGCTCTCCTTTTCATACAGCCATGACTTAAGGACTCGTATTAAAGCTGTTGCATGGGAACGTTGTCCGCAGTATGAAATATGTTGTTCTCAAACCCCTCCTGTCGCAGTAGAGGATGATGCTTCCTGTGATATTATTCAGACGCCGCAGACATTCGGAGGGATCGGTGCAATTTTGTTAGCCGCCATAGACCCCCCAGGAAGCCCATATTTCACCCAACACGCATCAACAAAACACCAAGCTGCTACAGATGTTTTTATGCAGTAGTTTTTCTGTTCGACTCAGAAAAGAAAAATCCGATTAAGAGCAGCGTAAATTATTTAAAACGAGTGTATTTTGGGGTCGTGCAGACTCCGTAAGCTTCTTCAGCTTCTGTGCTCATGCTTCGCTCTGCCAAAGCAGATGGGGTTTGATTTCACACCTCTCCAGCAGGGTTTGGACAGCAGCTCCCCTACCATGAGGGTCAAGACCACAAGAGTAAGCAATCTGCACGGTCTTTAGCCAAAACAAAGGTTGTAATGGAAAGAAGGGAAAAGCCTGTGTGTGTGTGTGTGTGTGTGTGTGTGTGTGTGTGTGTGTGTGTGTGTGTGTTGAGGTACATTGAACAGGCCAGGTCTCTGTGTGCACATCTGTGTTTATGTCCATGTACGATGCAGAGTTTTGTGATGACTTGGCAGGTTCGGCTGCCTGCAGTGGTTCAGCGTTTCCTCTTTGGTGGCGGCGAGTGTGATCGGCTGTTTCCCCTCGTAAGACACTACGAGGCAAACAAGCGATCGGAGAAGTGAGCGGCAGTTACGGACCAGCCTGCGCGGGACAGACTGTAAAGTTTGGCAAAGCTGAGGAAAAAAGCCTCAGACTGTTTTCACATATGTCACCACACTTTAAGTACATCCAGATGTGCACAAAGCATACGTGACACCCCACAGCCACCAGGGAGTGAATGTATACAGTATATAGTCAAAGTGTGACTAGAGATGCAGCGATATAACGCCTGATACTCACCTTTGTGGACGGCTGTTGGACTATCAGTGAATAAGATGACTTTCACTGATATCAGCGGCAGACGTTTATTTGTGTCACATCAACTGTGACTTGGCACACCCATGAGCTGCTGGCTTGTGACCTCCGTGCCATCTGTTAGTAAAGCTGTGTAAGAACTAAAAAAAAACCTTGAGCTGGAAGTTGTATTGCAGCTGAAGAGGCTTCTTTTGAATCAGTCCCTTTTTTTTATATGAAAGAAGACTGTAGTAAAGGTGTTTTTCCTTGGATGTATGATCGAATCTTTCGCTCTTTCAAAGATGCCATCACAAAGGGCAGAATGGCTTCAATACAGATCAGTTGTTTTTTTAAAATGAAGATATGTTGTTTCCCTGGCTCTAAAGGGTGATGAAAGGTCTTGTCTTTCTTTTTTACAATATAAATTTGTCTTGACTCAACCTCTTCTGACTCAAGAGAACAATGAAAGAAGTTACAGTTTCTGCCTGAACAATTCCCAGTGGCAAAATTAATGATTTTTTAGGTTTTTACAGGATGAACATGTTGATTTAGCTGCACATCAGCTCTATAAAACCTCATTGTATAAAGAGGTTCTGCAGGTTTTCTGCAGATGGGATGTCTCTTCTTTGCATTAGAAGATTAATGAAATATTGATGCAGTTACTCCACATGCTGTTGCAATCTGGCAGCAAACTGTCAAGACAAATAAAGTCTAAGAGAAAGGAACAAACTGAGGCTGCAGAAACGTATTGGTGCATCCAGTTCAATAGTTCCTTGCTTGCTTGTACAATTACCATCCCTTTATCTCTCGACAAGGAGTTACTGCGCGTTATCAGCAGTTTGTAAAAGTTCAGTGGAGGTTGTTTCTGTTTTCTTAAGTTTCTCTGAAGATTTCAAAGCCTCTTGACCTCGTGGCCGGTTCTGTGTATATTTCAGGAACTCTGCGTACTAATAAATATGGATGAAGAAGTGTTGGCCTTTGCATACTTTTTCATGGGAAGATCAGCTGAAGACACAGCGATTAAAGTTCCTTATGAGTCTTTTTTTTTTTTAAAACTGCGTTTCCCACAACTTTCTGACCCCGAAAGAGGAGGACAGAAATCATTTGTTTTTGAGGCGCTATCAAGGAGAAAAAAGCCTGTCGTGGTGGGAAGCCTTAGGGTGACGCTCTTATGTGTAAAATGAGTTAGGACCAAAACATTAAAGGGGTCAATGGAGTGATTAAATGTTTCTGACATGTAGAGGGACAGACTGCAGACTCACGGAAATGTCACTGTGCAGTTGTGGATCTTTCTGAACGATGTTCTCGTACAAAACGTTAAAGAAACTGCACACAATAAGTTTAGATGTGTTTTTTGACTCTGGATTGTGAAGGTAAAGATACATTTCTTGCAAAAGCAAACAAAACATGAACAAAGTCCTGATTTGGAAATATTAATAACATACAGTAGGTGAAAGTAAAATATTGCTACGTCATTATTAAAGTAAAAATGCCAAATGCTGGTAGAATTGGTTTATGACAACAAGACGTTTGATGATGTCACCCCGGGCTCTAGGATATTCTGATTTTTTTCCCTGTTTTTCTGATGTTTTATAGACCAAACAATTCACTGATTAATCTGCCAGGTGGAACAAAAGAGGATCCAAAAGCAGAACTCAGAGGCAGGCAGGTGGGAAACAAAACTTAAATGAGCTGAAACCCAAAATGTCCAAAAAACAAAATCCTAAAAGCAAGTAACGACAGGAAAAGGAAAGTCAGAGGAATAAAACTAAAGAAAAATACAAAACTGAGGACAAACCAGAAAACCACAAGGAACAAATCAGAAACACAGGGGACACACGAGCATGAACATGTGAGGACAGAAAACAGAAGAACCAACAAAGAGTGAGGGAACAACAACAACTAAACAAACGAGGGGATGAGGTGAAGGTGGAGAGACACTGGGAACAGAGATGTGCTACTAGGGTGAGTCAGGTGTGAGGGGAGAATCAGATTGGGAAGGAGCACCAGGAACACAGGAGGGAACCACAACACTGGGAACACAGGAGGGAACCAACACTGGGAACACAGGAGGGCACCACAACACTGGGAACACAGGAGGGAACCAACACTGGGAACACAGGAGGGAACCAACACAGGGAACACAGGAGGGAACCAAAATGGGAACACAGGAGGGAACTAACACAGGGAACACAGGGGGGAACCACAACACTGGGAACACATGAGGGAACCAACACAGGGAACACAGGAAGGAACCAAAACTGGGAACACTAGAAGGAACCAACACTGGGAACACAGGAGGGAGCCAACACTGGGAACACATAAGGGAATCAACACAGGGAACACATGAGGGAACCAAAACTGGGAACACGGGAGGGAACCAACACTGGGAGCACAGGAGGGAACCAACACTGGGAACACAGGAGGGAACCAACACAGGGAACACAGGTGAGCAAGAGGTAGAAAAGTGACAACAAGACACAAGAGATTACAAAATAAAACAGGAAATAACTACCCAGAAACCAAAACCATGACATAATCCAAGAGAATTAATGTCACATTAACTAATGATGGAAATAATCGTTCAGTTTTTAAGCATTTAATGTTTTGTAAATCAATCAAAACACTTGTCTTTGGATGAATGACCTCGTTCATTGGTAAGACTGAGATAAACTCATTGTTCAAGTCATTTTTTGAGTGGAGACTTAAAACATCTGTCTGAGATTACACACAATTAAATATTTTGTGGTTTGGGACAGTTTTCTGATGTTTTACAGGCCGAGTGAATAACTGATTAATACAGAAAATAATTCTCCTCCTCCCGAATGCAAGACTTTCTCTCTGGATATGACATCATAGCAGATGCTCTGTTACTGTAACTCATTTTGAAATTAGGGAAGTAATAAAAAAGCATCACAGCATGTTTTAGTCAGATTACAAGCGTCGCTGCCTTATCATGAAGGAATACAATGACATTACAAACTCAGAAGTATAACTTGACTCACAGAAACACTCGTGGTCAGAGTATAGAGAGCTTCCTGACTGGCAGCGGTGAAGCAGTCAGACAGTAAAGCACAGGAAGAGATGAGGAGGAAATGTGCGTCTGAATCAACAACACGCCTGTGATTCAGGCTGAAACAATGGAGCGTAGGACATTCCAGCAGATCAATCAAGCAGCGTGGTCATTAGAAATATCCTGCTTATAGAATCATTATGGCATTTTCAAATAGTTAGAACGTGATTCAGTGGAGTTTGACATTCTTGTCGTATGTGTTGTGAATGTGTTTTTCATTTCAGTTAATCAAAACCTTTGGCTCTTACTTTTAGCCTCTCGTTGCTCCGGTGATGTCTGCTGGTCGGTGCTCCAGTTTGGCCTCTAAATTTTTCGATTTATTCAAATCTGTAAGGACGATAGAATGGATCTTAATAACTTTAACGATCCCCTAACTTTTAATTTAGTGCCAATTACTTACAGTCATTTATAAATACGTTCATGCACTGATGGCCGGCACATCGGGAGCAGTTTGGGGTTCGGTATCTTTCCCAAGGAGATTTCGACATGCAGACCAGGGGAATCAAGCCAGCAACCTTCCGATAACAAGACGCTGGCTTTACCCCCTGTCATAACTCAGTACAGGCTCAGCTCGACCTAAACAACGTTGCTGTCTTTACTTTTAATCTGCCGTCATCATACCTGCTAATTGAATTTTAATTGTAATAAAACCGGGATTATTTTTATGTAAGCTTGTCTTGTACGGCTCTACACTGTCCGTCACATGTGGATGTCGTATGATCACAAATATCCAAACACACAATTGAATATTTGTACAGAAACAGAGCTGTTTTTTTCCTGCTCAGTAGGAAGTGGATAATTGAGGCCATCTTCTTGTCTGTCTTGGATTATGCTGATGTTATCTATAGACGCGCCTCCGCCTCCACTCTTAAGCTCCGAGATTTAGTTCATCACTCGGCCCCCAGATTCATTATTGATGACATTTATACGACTCATCGGTACATCTGTTCGAAAAAGTTGGGTGGGCTTAAGACGTGACAGGCGCTGGTTTCTATTTAATAGCAGCCGCAACAGCGTCGGCTGAGAATGTTTTCGTCTTGTGAGTCTGTGTGAGTGCTTTCATGGCAAAGTGTGGTCCTTGGAGACACCTATTGTAGTGGGAACCATCACAGAAGCAGTTATGAGTGTTTTTAAAGTAGTTCTGCTAGTGCTGTTAAATAAAGAGTGTTGAGATATTTGCTGTCACATGCAATATTTTACACAATATCTGATATCGAACAGCTGTTTCAGCGTCTTGGGTGTTATTTTGAAATGAACAGGCACTCGTCATGACAGCAGAGGCGAGATGTGTCGATATTTGGGAGGATACTACAGGTTCATTGGCCTGCATATAGACACTGAGGACTCCGGGACGCCAGCACACCAATTTGGCAGTATTTCGGGTTTAATGCAAGAGAAAATCACAAGCAGAGGGATTTGAATGAGGTTAAATATTGTGTTTGCTGGCTGTTCACTCAACAGGGCAACACCACAAATGTGCAGTCTCACTCAGAGTCCTTCACTCAGCTCAGTCTGAGTATGAGGGACGATAATATAATCTATCCATGTGTCAAATAACTAACATGTCGTCCTGCGTTAAAAAGTCATGTTCTCTGCTGCCTCTACATGCTGTGAATTTGAAACACGTCTGATGTTTCTTACGAGCGGCGGCCGTCTAATGTGTGGACTGAGAGGTTTCTCGCCTGTGTTCTTACTGGGAGAGTTTACAATACAAAGCTATGTTTTCTGGTCACGGTTTGAGGAAAGGCTGTGTTTTTTTATAAGAGCTCTATGTGTCTCTGCACCATTATGATCACCGGAGCATTACAGCACATATAATTACAGCGCTGTATGGTCATGTCCCTCTGAAACCTCAGCCAGGGCCTCCATTTTGGGTTTTCCACCATTTCACTCGCTGAAGTTTGTATAAAGCACTTGTTTGAAGAGAGCAGACATGATTTCAATCCAAGGTGTGGAAGTCTGTGTTTTTGTTTATCCTGCACCGTAGAGGTGAATTTGTGTGTTTATCATAGCGTCTTAGTGTTTGAGTTTGTTTTTGTGGACCTCTCTGCTTTCTCTGACCATCGAAGCCACAGTCATCCTGCCTGTGGTTTTCGGTCTGGAGTGTGGAGGACCAGGCGGCAGTTTGCACTGTGGGTCTGTGTACGAGAGCGCACGAGCCTCAAACGTGTCAGAGTAATTCAACGGGGAGAGCGACGGCCTCCTTCCTGGCAGGAAGCCCAGCTCAGCAGAAAAAGAAGGAAAAAAAAGAGAATTTCATTGGAAACCACATCAGATCACACACATCTGCGGAAAGTAAACATTTCGTGAAGGGAGAAAACAAGGATTATTTATTTGTTTTCTCGTCAGCGTCCCGAAGGACTGCAGTCACAACATTTGTTTTAATTTAATTCCCTGTGCAGTTTTACTGTGGTATATGAAACATTTTTCACATAGGGACCAATGCATAACATTGTTCTTGAGTATTAAAGGATCTAGAAGTCTTATTGGTGCTGTTATTCACAATAACACAAAATCAGTCTGTGGGTTTTATTGTGGGCTTGTTGATGGAAACCCCTCAATGATTACTTTGCAATACAATAGTCAAACAATTGATGAATTGTCGTCTATTAAATGAATCGCCAGCTATTTTGATAATCAACTGTTTAGTCTTTAAATAGTATTTTTTTTAAAAGCCAAAATTGTTCTATTCCAGCTTCTTAAATGTGAATATTTCCTGGTTTCTTTACTTCTCTAAATATATTTGTGTCTTAGACAAAACAAGACATTCATGGATGTCTTCTTTTTTTGGTGAACTTAAAGAGAAAATAATCAACAGATTGTTTGAGAAATGAAGACAATCACTAGCTGCGGCTCTAGATATTGCTTCCAGCCACTGCAATCACTTAGAGCTCCTCAGTGATGGAGGATGGTGCTAACTACAGACATGCGTTTTCATGACTAATGCCAGAAAGCCAGCCCACACTCATGTTGCTTCTGTAGCTGTGGCTTGTCATGACTCAGTAGGCATTAGTTTGGGAGGGGAGCATCATTTAATGGGTGTAGACCTGAACTGCCAGCGACTGAAACAAGCTTTAACTGAATAGCAGACGATTGCAAAATATCAGCAAGAATGTTTCTGAACATGGCTGGAGTTTGAGAGACAGACTCATCTGGCGCAAAGGAGGAAGTAAAGTGACGTTATTATAGAACGACACAGTCGAAGTGGAGAGGAGGTCAGAGTAGATGGACGGATGGATCACCAAAAGACTGATGTTCATTTGCTCCTAAAAGTCACATTTTTTACAAACCGTGACCATAATTGTCCCCTAAAGAAGTTGATTGAACCCACATTTTCAATATTTTCCTTCATCTTAACCAAGATCTTTCACTTTAAGCATAGTGGAGTCAGTAAATAAGACTGATTTATCATCAACAGTGATGTAACAGATTTGGAAGGCTCAGGTGAATGAAGTCTTCCTGCTGACAGTGGTGTCACATCAGAAAACTCTTCTGTGTTGTTCTGAAGGACACATTCACAAATAATGCAGTCTAACTTGTGGAAAGTGTTGGCTGAGCAAAAGGTCATTCAACTGCTGAATCCTGCATAATTTTAGATCTGCAATGTCATATTTTTAAATACATAATCACAAGGTTAGAAAGTGCAGAGGTGGGTAATCGACGCTGAAATAAAACTGAAAATAAAGCACTGGTTGTTGTTGTTATCCAAACCACTCTCCACAGACTGGCCCATGCTTTGGATGCTTTCTAACTAATGTCTCAGAAAAAAACTGGGGGTTTGCTCTTGTCATTCTGGATTTGTGAGGCTAAAAACAACGTATGGTTAAGCCAGAAAGTGCTCCAGTCTTCAGTTTAAGTCCTATCACTGTTGTTGCAGTTTCTACTGGTTTCAGATAGGCGCCAATACAAAACCGGCCCGGCCTCAAGCTCCGCGTTGAGCTCGTGTTGATGTCCTCATGTGGTCCAAAACAACAGTGTTACCATGGCGACCTTATCAGCGTAACCGCTGTTATCCACTGGCTCTGTTCTCCATCAAAGTGGGGACAGAGGCTGTGACCTCACTCGTCAAGACACGCTCCAAAATAAACACACACACACACACACACACACACACACACACACACAAGCTTATCCAGCTACTAGTAGTTTACCACCTCAGGAAAAGGTGCAGTCAGCGCACATTGCATCCTCTCCGATCCCATCATCTGGGCTCAGCTTCTCCTTCCCACGTGATGCTCGACAGTGAGGGTTACCAGGTTGGCAACCATTGTGAGAAATTGTCAACCTATTCTTGGACTTTATTGACAACGAAAAGCACAATGTGAACCCCCAAATCTCACAAAATCAGTAGTTGTTGCATTAGTTTTGTTTGAATATTGTTTTTTACAGACATTGCTGATCTTACCATCACTAAATTGCTCAAATGTAACATAACACAGAAAACAAACTTCAAAAGATTTTGTTCAGTGCTTGTATTCAAGCTGTTTAACAATCTTTAATGTAATGTATTGTATTATCAAACATAAATATATATATAACTGCATAGATTGCCTGGTATCTTAATTAAATAACATATAAGATGAACACAAATGGCAGTACAAAAAGTTTTAAGATTTATCAAATACATTTTAAGTTAAGTTTATTTTTTTGTCTTTTGTCTGTTCTTTCTGCTCACTGCAGTTTTGTATTGTATATTGCATTAGAGTTTTACATGAAATCATATTTTTACTGGCTGCTGCAGGGTGACGTGTAGGGCCAATAAAGTGAAGTGATGCTGTACCTCAGATGTTCCGTTGCTGATATGATAAATCTGTGCGGCCTCGCAGTCATTGGTCTCCACTGAAACCTAAACTTGAGGGATCAGGAAGGGGGAGACACATACTGCATCCTGTTTTTCTCAGTTAAATAAAAGATCCTAGATCACAGTGCCTGAGCTTGCCATCTGAAAGCTGGCCTGACGTCGCCGTGGAGGTGACACAGAGTTGACACGAGGTGGTTTCATTAGTTTCTTTTCCATTGCAGCTTGCCTAATTAACAGAGCTACAAAATGAGTCGAACCCAAGGACAGATTGGCAGGCTGCAGCAGGCATCTGTCGTTGTATTTATGAGCCTGTTGGTGAGAAGTCTTTTGTTGAGGGGGATCCAAATTTATAACCATGTTATTACTGGAAACTCTAGCAAAACTGTGGGGCAGATCTGCTGACAGAATTAGAAGATAAAGTTGCAGAGTAAGGAGTCAAATTAAGTCAATTTAACCGTCTGAAAACAGACAAGGGAAACTTTTTAATGTGCAAAGGTGTGCGATGCTGCTCAGAGTACATGTGCTCAGGAATATCCTCTCACTTGCATTAGTCTTGCAGATAGCAAACACTGCGGCGCTCACTCAGCTCACCCCCCTCTCCTCGCTCCCCTCGCTAGATCATCCTTTTGTCACGCAACTCCCCCGAGAACCGTCAACTGCATCTGAGCTGCCAAGAGTTTTCCACCCAAGAGCTTTTTCCAGTGTGGGGGTTCAGATTTTTGTGGCTGCGTTACACCTTCTACCGTATACGATGATGTCTTTACTGTAAACAGAGTGGAGCGTGTGTGTCGATGTAGCAAAACTGATGAGATAAATGAGCGTGTTTTTCTGGAGGGTTCACGTGTGTTCTCACGTTACATTTCTGGGTGTGGCGTGCGATTGTTTCTCAGAGTCCCCGGCGTGTTGTTAAGGGTCTCTGCCGACCCAACATGAGGCAGGGCAGCAAATAGGGAGTGTGTGCCAGCCTAACTGCGGTCTCGCAGCCGAACCCGTCCTGCGCGCCAAGACGAGAACCCAGATGCAAAGGATTATGGGTTTTAAATTCAGTTTACAGTAACTGTAGTTTAATGTGAGGGTGGGTTGGGGAGGAGGGGGAGGAGGGAGAGGAGGGGACTGTGGTCGATGTGTCACATGGAGGACTCAGGCTAATTTATTCCAGTTTCTGTCAGTTTCTGCCCCAGAGCAGTTTTATAGATTTGTTATTCTAGGAGCCGAATTGTAAATTTGCGATGCAAACCTTTGGTTCCAATCTCTTGTTTGAGGATATTTTCTGATACAAGCAATGATCACAATCAGGGGGCGATCATTTAAATCTCTTCAAGGCTGGGATACACACCGCAGCTTTATAGGCCAACGTTTAAGTGTAATGGTGCACAGCAGTGCTTTAATCATGTGCAGTGTGATCATCTTGTTGCCAGGAAACATTTGACTTGATTTCTGTCCTTTGGTCTGCCTTTCTTTGTCTGTTGCTGGAGGTTTTTACTGTTTATAATACTCACAGTTTTTCAGAATAACATGGATTCACATTTTTCATTAAAGGGCCAAGTATGTTTCTGCAAAACAACAGATCATTTGAAACTGGACATTTCTTTAACTTGACATTTGTTTGGTTTGATTTCTCTTTTGTCACAACGCTGTGCTTGTGTTGTGCTATGCTCTGGTTAGGTTTAGGCACAAAAAACACTTTGTTAGTGTTAGGAGAGAAATCATGGTTTGCCTTAATACCTGTGTGATTTCCTGTGAAAAATAGGAACTTTTCACTTCACACAGCATATATAATAATGCCACCACCTTCCACCTCCACCTCTTGCTGTGACAGGTGGCTTATAAGCATATAATGTGATGGTGATATAACATCTTTTGTTCAGATGTCAACCTTGGACTTTGTTGTGGTTTGCAGCAACGTTAACTGAGGACAAATCATAACTGGGCTGCTCTGTAGGCTTTGTAGTAATCCACACACATGATTGTTGTCTCAGGAAGCTCAATTTAAGGAGATTTTAATTTGTACAGAGTTCATTCAGGGTGGGCAGAGCGTTTGGGAATAATCTCTGATACCAGAGCAATCATTCTTCATTTCTTCTCTCTCATTGTTGTAATGCCCTCCTAATAGAGTTTAACCAGTCCTCATCCCTCCCTTTGGCCGATTAAATCCCTCCCTGAAGTCCAGCTGCATGCTGACGGGTTGGGCAGCCTACTTTTAATTTGACACCATCTTTCACAGCAATTACCTCATTAAAACTGTCAATCAGTAGCATGAGGGATTAGGAAAACTCATACATGTATTCTGATTACTGTCATTTGCTTGGTGATTTCTGCTTTTTCATTTTCGCTGCCGTGACAAAGTTCAGGAAATCGATATCGTGTTGAAAACAGCTTTATTAAAAACACCTGCCTTCACTTAAATGACCCTCCAAGTTTCTTGATTTTATTTTAGAAGTATTCCCAGACGTGATCCTTTAATGTTTTTCAAAAACACTCATAATTGAATGCATCTTATTTCATATCTCTCAACGATATCCAGTTCCAGCTTTGTTTTCCATTAATATAATCTCTCAATAGAAAAAACAGCTTTCTGCTCAAACCTTGAATCTATTATCGTCGAGTTAGCCCATTTTGATCTTATTATGAACTTTTCACATCAGATGTTAGACTGCAGCGGGGCTCTGGTGCTGATATTAGAGTGACTTATTGCCAGAAAGCATGAAACAAGACATACATTATCTGCAGCTTGATTTACACTTCCAAGCCAAACAAGAATGCATTGCACCTGCGGGATCACGTCGCATAACTCAAGAGCAGAAAGTCTGCAAGAAAACCTACAGCACTTCACTGCGTTGCCCTTCTTTGGGAGCTCCACTGACTTACGAGGTTTAAAAATAGTGCACGGAATGAAGGCGATTCAAGTTTTTACGTTATTGATTCTGGAAGAACATGTGGAGTCTGCGACGCCAAGAGAAGCTCAGACACCGCTTTGAAAAAGGAGGAAAATGGAGACATCTGTAGTTCCTCCGTCTGACTGACATCAGAGCACCTCGACATGAAAATGAACTGGTATATGGCAGGACTGTCACTCTTGCTTTGTCCCTTTACACCCAGCCAATATGTTGTTCCTTCTATTCTATTTTGCTCTCTCCCCGTTACTTTCCATTCCAGCGGGTGACTAATATTTTCTACCTCAATTAGCGTCACAAGTACAAAGAAATAAATAGACATTTGAGGTTAGATTGGAAAGGAAACTGAGAAGCAAACAGTTTGATTAGGGCCATGTGCTTTGCCTTAAAATTTCAGCAGTGAGTGAAAAACATTTTTTTTTTCTTTTAATGCAACCTGTTATTAGTTTTAATCTGCCTCAGTAGGACAAAATAAAGATATATAAACATATTTGATAAATGTCTCTTTAAGGCATCCCTGCAGAAGAAGCCCAGGCTGCTGTGTTTGGTCAGCTCACACAGGCCTGAGCAGGCATCAGCAGCTGTTTTCACATCAGCTCAACTAGTGTTTTTGCAATCTGGACCTGCTTTATATAAAATAAACTAATGGAAATCTCACTTTCTATGATATGGATGAAAACAAGAGAACGCATATTGATTAGATATCTTTAAAGGTGCTGTTAACTGGATTTTTTTTAACCTTTTGGCAGAAATAGAGTAGCCATTTCCTCCTGTTTCCAGTCTTTATGCTAAGCTAAGCTAAATGTCTCCTGGCTGTCACATGAGAGTGACAGCAATCCTATTATTTACATATTTGAGGTCATTGAGCAGAAGCTTTTTTTTAAAGCGACTTACAGTAATTCATGCATTGATGGCGGTGGCTGCCATGCAAGGTGCCGACCAGCACATCAGGAGCAGTTTGGGGTGAAGCATCATGCCCAAGGACACTTTGACATGCAGACCAGAGGAATCAAACCAGAGACCTTCTGATAACAAGGTGCTGGTTCTACCCCTGAGCCACAGCCGCCCACTTGCTCTCTGCAAGAAAGCAAGTGAGTCTAGTTTCCGAAATGGTGGGTTTTTCCTTTAACAAATTGTTTTGACTTCATGCTGTTGATAATCGTATTATACATTTATTAAAGATTCCCATTAGCTAACACTATGATGTCAGCTAGTGGAGTCACAAAGAAATCCTTATCTAATCACATTGGAGCAGGAGGTCCCTCCATCCTGACTGTTTAACGAATACAAAGAGTCAGTCTGATGTGAAAACTCATCCATCAAGAAAAATGGCTCGGCTGCATGAAACTGAATCATAATGATTTTGCAGTTGTCAGCGCTCATGTGTCCTCAAGGGCTCCTGATTGAAACAGAATCTGGTAATAACAGTGGTACGAGTGTCTAGCGAGATTAATATAAAACCGGAGCATGTGTTTTCGTTTGGGCTTTTGTTTTCGCCGAGGCCCCTGTGCGGTTCTGGAAAGAGCATCACGGGTCCCTCGAACTGCTCGCAGAATTCCTCAGCTGGTGCGATGCGTGGCGTACGCGTGGGCCGCTGTGTTGGGCTCTGACAGCATGACTCAAGAGAAGCTCAGCGAATTAACAAAATTGTCCTCAGATGCTAAAAATAGTTTCTCTCTGAACTCGTTTCAGCGTTTGGGACTCATTTGATGTGTGTGTGTGTGTGTGTGTGTGTGTGTGTGTGTGTGTGTGTGTGTGTGTGTCTCCAGAACATGAAAACACATGATCAGCGGTTGAAAGCCTTACAAACCGTGTATTGTGTGTGTGCATTGCGTGTTGACATTATGGGTGTGTTTAAGTGTACATATTGCCTGTGTGTGTGTGGTATTTTGCCTGTTTTCTATTGGTTTATAGAGCCACATCAAAGTCTCACCACTCTGAATGAGATTGTCTGCCTTTGTCATTACAAACAAGACCAAAATATGTCAGAGCAAACCTCTACTGTTGTGGTTTCTCACAGATCTTGGTCCAGACTTTACCTCTTTTTTTTTTTTTTTTTTGCGCCAGTGGATGTGAATTGTGGAGGTGTGCGCACACGTTACCGCCAGTTTGCTCTCAGCCGAACACGTCGAAAGTGAATGGAAAAAAAACTGTTGCAATACATCAGGCTACTTGCGCCTTTTCTGATGCCGTAGCCAAGCTTGTCCAAGTGAAAAGGTTCAGAGCTGGAGTCTGGATAAAGCTCAAAGGAAATAATGATAGCTTAGGGCTGAGTGTAATGGAGTAGAAGGCTATTATGTGAGAAGGAGGAAAGGGGAAGAATCAGTCCGTCTACAGTTGTGGTGGAGTTTCGTGAAAAAAAAAAATCAATGTTAGTACCTGCTTTCCTTTATTCTACTCAAAAAAGATGATGATTCTACCACCTGGAGCTCCAGACGTCTACCTGGCCGCCCCCCTCTCGCTGTAGGTTCACCCGAACATGCGATGCAAACAGCGGCCGAGCTCCACTTCAAAACAACTCCGTCTGCACTCATTAAGCTCTCTTTCTCAGCGTTTAAGAATTCCCATGCGGTTTGAAGCCTTTCCCTAATGAAGCACAATTAAAATGAAAAGAAGGTAATGAAAAATATTTACCCCCAGTCCAATGAAGTGGCTGGTGAAGTTGATGACTCCTCTTAATAAAAGCCATATGCCTGTTCTCATAAAAGCCTGTTTTTGTGGCGCGGGTTTCTTAGGCGTGAGCGTTCGTGCCAGCGGCTGAATTAACTCCTGACCGTGGGTAGGAGAGTAGTAAGAGGCCGTTTATCAGAAGCAGGAGATCTGCGCGCTCACATTGATTTATGCTGCAGTCCTCACCATGCCAAAGCTCCAGCGGTGATAACCAGCTACTGGACACCATTAACGTAGATGTAAATCTGTTAAATGAGCTTCTGATTGATGGCAGAGGTGTTTATGGTGGAATCACTTCGACAAACACACCAAATAAACTCTATTCTGCGGTGTTTATCTTCTGCAAAGCGCCCTAAAGAAGGTTTACGTTTCGAAAAAAACATACACGAGGTGGCTCTGATGGGAAGTGGACCGCTGACCTCGGCAGTATTAGAGTCAAACCACAGCCAGATCTTTTTCTCTGCTCAGGAAAAATTTCCCAGAATATTTCCCAAGCAAGCCCAAGTTACTTAAAATGCAAATATGCGCATGAAAAGTGAAATATGCTCCTCTGCCACAAACAGATGACATGAAGAAGACCGGGGGCTGGAAAGTAGTTTGGACAGTGAAATGATGCAGTGGAAACTACTGCCATGAACCAGGGTCAAGCCTCTAAATCACACTTTATCTTACATAACCTTTATTGAAATCTTACTCGAAGGTTTAGCCACCTGAACTTAACTCTTACAAACAGCTTCATGTGACAACAGCCGTGGGAAAGTGCTCATACTACACAAGAGACACAATCTGCTCCTTTTTAGAAAAGCCGGAGGCAAATCCTTTTATGTGTGTGTCAGGATTTTTTCCCCCGAAATGAACACGGTCCCTTTTTAAATGCAAATATGTGCATTTTGAAACTCCACCACTAATGGATGACATGCAGGAGACAGCACTAGAAGCAGGATGTACTTTGACAGTGGAGCGGTGCAATGGAAACTTCTGCCAGCGACTGGGGTCAAATACATATTCAGGGGGTTTAGTTTTCACTCTTTTTACTCTCCATTGACCAAAATCTTGCTCCGATTCTCACCAAAGCTCGAGTCACCGAAACTAAAACTGGAAACAGACAACGTTTTCCCCTCCCAGCATTTCCGAGCAGCACTATTGTTGGCTCGGCGCTGTCATAAAAACAGCTGATGGCTTTCCTTTTTCCACAGAGTCGCAAACAACAGCACAGGGCAAAAACACGACTTCGGGAACCAATCTACATACAGATGGATGTCAGCATTCTATAGCTCTGACAGTGTGCAATCAACATTTACTTCATAACAATAAGTTGAGTAAAAAAACGTGACATTTTGAACACACATTAAGTCTTTCCTTTTGTTTTTGACCAGATTCATACAGACATTTCCAACAGCTTCTGCTTTACTTTGGGTTTTCGGCTAATGAGAAAACGTTACCGTGCTAACAGGCTAAACTAAGGTGGAAAGCATGGTGAACATTACATGCTAAACATCGGCATGTTAGCATTAAATTGTGAGCGTTTAGCGTGCTGTAGTTAAAATGTATCCGTGCTGAAGTGGAGCCTCACAGAGCTTCGAGCATGGCTGACACAACTTGTGAAATTTGACGAAGTTTTAACAGTAAGAGACCCGTGTTGGTGTCACTCCTCCTTCGGAGATCTGAGTCGTTGTTTTTTTAAACGCATCACTTGACCAAAGAAGATAATCTTGATCTGTGGCTGCGATGTCACAGTCCTAACATATCAGAGATCTCCCTGAGGACGTGCGTAGAGTAGACTACATGAGAAGCTGTGGTGCCATAATTCTGTCAGATGGGACTTGTTGAGAAAACAGAGAGGAACTGGCCAGACTGATCTTATGTCAACATGACGTTCCCGTAGCCTAGAAATGCCGTGACATTCCCACGATTGCGTCTACCAGAGGGGGCTCAGTCCACTGCCCTGCTGAACTTCTGTTCATTTCTGATGGGATATTTTTTAAGAGGAAAAGAAAAAATGCGCTCCCTTTTGCTCCCTGAGAGCCTAACAGGGTCCCCGTGCCGACGCGCTCTCTTGGGCCGATGCGCTGATCGGATCCAGATGCTGCTGAAGCGTGGAAGGGGACAGCAGAGGAGTGTGCAGGCTTCACTGCGGCGCTGATTGATAGGGGTCAACATGAAGTTGAGAGTCACGTTTCTTGACTCCGATCCCTCCGTCTCTCTCGTTCTCTGTCTCTTTTACGCTCTCGCTCCACCCCATCCATCCCGCCTGCTGTCAGGTCGTCTCCTGATGCCTGTGTTTTATGTGCCCTGTTGAGACGGCGTGGAGCTCGGCGGGGCGCAGACAGCGTTGCGCTCCGCGTCTGGCTCGTTGCCTCACCTCCACTGAGCCTTTAATGAACTCTTTTACAGTCAGAGGCTGAATCTCAAACCACAATTTACAGGCACCGAGAACCAGTTTTCAATGAATCTTTCTATCCAACCTGCTGTGAGACGTTAATTATAGTAAATAAAAACAAACAATTAATGTAAATCTCTAGCTGAGAGTAAGAATGGAACTTTGCTTTTTTTTTTTTTTTACATTTTCCAGCTGTGTGCGCAACATTTTCCACTTTAGATTTGTCTCAAAGAGCTCCACACAGTTCCTGCCGTGTCCAGGCTGCTCATATTTTTCACTTCACCTTCAAAAACACATCACTTTAGTCAGGACTTATAAACAAAAACACCACCTCCTCAGCACAGCCTAAACAAAGCATTAAGCGCTCATGTTTTTCTTGCAGAACCAGACTGTTTTGCATTGTAATAATATTGCTCTTAGTGTGTCCGCCTCCTGTATTTTTCCCCCCTCATAACAATAAGGATATGTTTGTGCCCTGGGCCGCCTCCGCTGAAATGTTTGGGTTCTTACGTCCCTCAGTGAATGTCTGTCCTTTCCTCCCTCAGGACCATGCCGACTCTGCAGAGCTCCGTCGTCCTGCTGCTTCTGAGCTTCCTGGTTGGTCTGAGCTTCTCTCTGAACCCAAGAGACCCGAATGTGTGCAGCCTGTGGGAGAGGTGAGGCCCGTCCGACTGTGACAAACAAATACATGTCGCTGTTGTTGTATCCAATCAAAACATTTTCTCATGCAGCGCTGCATACATACTGGAGAAGGTTTACTTTACGGTTCAACAGGATGCACGTGGGTCGAGACATTCATTCGTCACATCATGACAAAGAGAACTTAAAAGAAAGGAAACAGCTTAACTGTGTTTTAGACATCTCTACTGTAGATCCATCACAATGTGTGTATGTTGTTCTTTGTTGCAGCTTCACCACCTCAGTGAAAGAGTCATACTCGCATCCTTACGACCATGTGACCGAGGAGCCCTGCTCGGACCCTCGGACCGCCTACAGATGCACGCGCCACAGGTAGAAACAGACCGATGACTCATTTCCTGTTGGGTTTCGCTTCCTGTTCCTGTCAGTGGGAGGTCAAGGCGTCCTGTCTGACTGTGTTATTCTTTCAGGATCACCTACAAGACGGCCTACAGGCAGGCGGTGAAGACCGACTACCGCAAGAGGTACCAGTGCTGTCCGGGCTATTACGAGAGCAGAGACAAATGTGTCCGTAAGTATTTATGGAAACCATCTAACAGTCCGGTCACCGGTGTGTGTGTTTTTTTTATTACTGAGACTGACAGCAGGAAAGCTAAAAGTAAAACAGAGGAGGGGAAGAGGAAAAGGTTTGGTAAGACTCAGTCGTTGATCCACAGGGAATCATCAGAGTCCAATGAGGCTTTACACGCCATCAACACAGTTTCAGATTTATCACACTGGAAAAAGCCTGTTTGAGCCCAAATCGTCTCTTTGTCAGGCACCAAACCCTCTCAGGTGTTGAATACAAAGCCTTCAGGGTCGTAGGCAGGATTTTAGAAAAATGAGGCTGTAAGTCAAAGTAAATCCTCCTTCTTATCCCTGAAATTACTTTTTCATAGCCACCAAAATAAATTACAGTGTTTTATCCCTTAGTTATGAATTATTCAGTCTTAAGCTTTTATTTTATTTTATTATGGAATCAAAATTCTGATTGGGAAAACCTGCATTTTTTGATTTATTTACATTTTGGTTAAAGATAAGATAGAGGTGCTTTTATTAATTTCCTTTAGGAGAAATTTGATTTGACACAAGAGAACAAAAGTAGTGTGGGTAGGAGTTGACAATGACAAAAAATAGAACAGATTAAAACAAAAATATACTAAAATAAAAGAGATGAATATAATGATAATAGGCTATGATCCATATGCTGTCCCTGGACAGATGTTACAAAGTCTCACAAGGAAATAACATAGGTTTTAAATTCCATTCATGAACATGGAGAGCAACCTAAATGTATCTATTTTTTGTCGGCTTAAAAGTCGTCAAATCTAAAATCTGTGGATTCTAAAAATTTCTTGAAATCAACCCATGAAATGTCCACAAAATATAACTCTTTATTTATAGAACAAACTCGTCTACTCAGTTGTTAGAAAGCCCAAATTCCAAGAAAACACACTGAGGACACGACCTCAATGATAGCTACAGCCCCGTCCCACCCATGGGTGTGGCTGTAACCCCACGGTCAGCACACACCTCCAAGTCAGACAATCCAAACAGTATCAGCAGAACATTAAACTAACACGTGTATAAACAGATTTATGAGCCACTTTGGGTTTTTAGACATTTTTCTAATGTAATAAAATGGAAATTTAACAGCGAGCGGAGCGTCCCTGGGGGAATTTAATCTGTTTATTTCCAATTTCTCACAGTTTCTGCTCCCATTTAAAACCCTGAAAGCACGGTTCTTTGTTTGCAGATGAAAAGTTATCTATTTGCAGGCTTGATGTTGAAAGTCAGCGTTGCACAATAGAGCCATAGGTGAACATGAGAAGGAGTCCCTGACTAACACAAATGATGTTGGCAGAATGCTGCCGGCTGTGATCCAGTGAAATACCCAGATGAATGCTACGGTTCTGATCTGCATGTGAAGAAGAAGAAGACAATCACATCTCTGACTCACATTCACATTATTGACAGTGAGGGGTTGTTTTTTTTTGTTTTTTCTTTCTTTCTTTCCATGCAACGTGCTTAGTCAATATGAGGAGCACATGATACTGGAATTACCACAATTATAGGTTCCTTTACCACTCGGGCTTCTCATGCTGAACATTCGCAGTATGTTCTGGCTGTATGGGCTGGAACTCTCGCTAAACTAAACTTTGTGTTGCTGACACTGTGAAAAAAAAAACCCTCATACACCCATTTTTCGTAATTCACATATTTTCACTTCAGTTCAAGAGTCTCACGTCATTTCATCAACAAAGCATCTGTTACTGATGAAGTCAGAGGTGTGGTACTGCTGCCTGTACAGCTCAGGGAAGAGCAACACCAACTGCATCATATTAACAATATCACTGAGGGGTGGGAATTAACAAGATGTCACTGATACCAACACAATTATTTCTGATTTGTTTAATTATTTATCAATTTCCTCAATAATGGGCAAGTCGATCATCGAGTCATCATCTGAAATGGATAAAATGAGGGAATATTTGTACAGCATTCGTTTTCATTTTGGTTTTCTTAGAAGAAAGAAATCTGCGAAGCCAGCCTGTGTGGTGTTATTGATTTATAACACGAGATATTTATCTTTGGAGTTGGTAGCAAATGTTCTGCTCGGCTGGGTGCAGTGGCATTTCTGGAATTTAAAGGGGCAATATTTAAGATTTTTTCAATAGAAAACATTTAAACTAAAATCATCAGCACAATAAATAAATAGCAGTTTTGACATT
This sequence comes from Diplodus puntazzo, assembly GCA_963678695.2. Taxonomy (NCBI): domain Eukaryota; kingdom Metazoa; phylum Chordata; class Actinopteri; order Spariformes; family Sparidae; genus Diplodus; species Diplodus puntazzo. The sequence continues at coordinate 7,110,044 of OZ023160.1, read as the reverse complement.
TTGATGTCTATGTTTTGTTTTGCAGAGAAATCTACTGAAGTTAGCATGCTAACCAGCTAGCCTCGACCCCTCTGCTTCAAAGATCCTGTGCTAGCGGTGTAAAGACTAACGCTCCGCTGTTCTCCGAGCTACCAGTCTGAACCGCTAGCTGCTCGGCAAACCGAGCTATCTAGCTAGCAGCAACTACAGTTAGCAGGAGTTAGCAGTAACTCTGGTGGCTAATTCTTACATAGAGACCCTTTTCACAGCAGCCCATGATATTTTCTTCTTGCCTTTGCAAACATAATGCTTATATCCCCATTACTGATGGTTAATGATCAGAAATCTAAGTTTCCAATATTCAAACTAATATTCATCCCGAACAATGTTGTAGCAATAACGATATTGAACACTTTGGACCGTTTCTTCCTCTCCACCTTGACTCTTGTTTGACGTCACTGTCAGAAAAAGATGTTTGATAAGTTCAGAGGAACACGTTTCCCACAGATCGGACCATTTGGAACTGGTTTTCAAAAAGGCTCCTGCTCTCGATTCTCATCCCTTATATCATCAGTGTTTCAACACAAGGCCCAGTGTTGCTTCATGAAGTCTAGACTGATGCCGCCAAAGCTCCTTTTAAATATTCTGAAGCCTTTCATTAAATATAAAGTTGTTCAAAACACGGGAGGCTTTAAGATGTCAGGTCAGGACTTATTTTAATTGAGTAAAGTGACAACTTTGTCTTCAGATTTCACTCGGTTCATCAGTTCTTGACATATTTAAGACACTTTGATCAGATATTTATTTAGTTTTTGTTGTACTCTCTTCTAACATTTGGGGGTTCCGTCGTGGAAATAAATGTCCTGACTTCAACATGTTGTCCTTTGGATCCAGTGTGTTTTGTGGATCCATAAATAAATCAAAATCAACTATGTTTGAAGGGGAAACAGTCCAACATGTGGGTTTGATCGGTGACTCAGTTGAGACCATGATCTCACCCCAACAAACTCAACTTCTTCATGTATCTTCACTGATCATAAACTGAACATCAATCCTAATCTGAATTTAAGTGCCCTCACTTAAAAGTTAAATGTCATTTTAATGCATTTCCCAATAAATGGGCGCAGTAGTTGAAATAAACAGCGAACTAATTGTTGTCGTCTGAAAAATCCCAAACTGATGCAGCTGTCAACAGTTCGCTGACACGCTGTTATTGCTGACAGTCAGCGGCAACTTGTATAAATAAAGTGAAACCGTACTCCGCCTCACATGGGTTGAGAAAATTCTACCTTAGCTTCACAAACCTCCTCATGCACCGCCGGGTGATCTCACAGACGGAGGACGGTAATAACAAGGTTCCTGCGCTTTGTGCTTGGAATACTGTCATCTAGGAGATAAATGTTTTTCGTTCCGCAGCGATAATATGCATTTTGGTTTGTTTGTTGTTGAGGCACCTTCTGCAGCAGCCCCATGCGACACTGCAGGCTTATGTGTGTGTGTGTGTGTGTGTGTGTGTGTGTGTGTGTGTGCGTGTGCGTGTGCTTGTGTGTGTGTGTGTAAGTTTTTTGTTGTAGTCAAACAAAAGCGCCCACTAATCGCTGTTTTGACTTTTTGTAATTGAAATATCTCTGCAGTGTCTCATCTGTCACTCCTCCTAAACCCACTTTCTGTACAATTCTCTTTCTGTAGAATGTTTTTTTTTTTTTATTTTTAAACACAAATGATTACCTTCGACCAAACTTACCTCCTCCATACGATGACAAGTTGGCCTTTTTTCTCGGATCCCCCAAAATCTCCAGCCTCCAGTTTTCACACACCTTCGACTGGAGGGGGAAAATATAATCAGTGACATCATCATTTATTGTGTTTCGGATGAGGAGAAAATAAGTGTGCATATGCAGCGTGCGGTTCTTTGGCGTGTGTTCAGAAAAACACTTCTAGTTAAACAAAAAACTGAAGAGATCTCTGGCAGAGTTATGAGTCTTCAGTCATAAATGCAAGTTTGAATTAACTTAATTAATAGCAGAACCATTTACGATGTTGGCAAACACACAGCTCTCTCCAGGAGGAAGCTCCTCGACAGTGTGAATGGTATCTAACACACTGATGCTCTCAGCTGTATGGCTGAGCCCAGCAGCCAGCTGGCAGCCTGCACGCTGTTTATTATGGGTGGAATACATTTATAAGGAAAGAATGCAATGCAGTTGAATAGACTTTTGATTGGATTGAAAAAAAAAAGCTGCCTTGAAATAGTGCACAAATAGATTTAACAGGCCGATGGTGTTTATTAATAATAAGAGGTGGCTTAAGTCCACACATACTGTACTTCACTCAAGTAGAAGTACAGATATGTGTGTAGAAAAACACTCTGGTAAAAGTAGAACCAGTGATTTCACTTCTTGACTCAAGTAAAAGTAATAAAGTACAAACTCTGAAATGCACTCAGAGTATAAAAGTGAAAATTATCCCTCTGCAGGACATTTCTCTAAGCTAACTGAACCTCACTTCATATTGATTTAATTCAAATACTACTAAATTTAAAAGGTAGAATCAGGAGGATTTGTGTCAAATAACGGCATGTTGGGTTGATGAAGCGTCCTGAGCTGCAACAAACTGAGACAGTAAGAGAATCCAGGCAGAGAGCTGCAGGGTCTCTGCAGATACGACACACTAACACACCTTTTCTCCACATTTCAGTCGTTTTTTTGTCTTTTAACGTCTTTTCGTTTCATCTCGCTGCCATCAGTCTCGTGATGTTGGGAAGGTGGTGTGCAATGATGTAAAATGAATATAATTCCGCTCAAATGCATTGAAACTAAAGTAATGAGTGTGTTTTGAGAATGTCAGGAGAAGAAAGTACAGATTTGTTAAAATGTAGGGAGGAAAAGTAAAACGTCAAAAAATTAAGCCTCATTAAAAACAAAGATTTCTGCAGCATGTTCACGCTTCATGTTACACAGTTAAAACACATAATTAGTTCCTTGGGAATGTTATGGAAAGTAAATATGTTGAAGTATTTTGAAGTAATATGTTCATCAGTTTTCTCACTGGTTGTGTGTTAATGAAACCAACACAGAGCACTTGTGAGTATAACAGGAAACGGCAAAGTTGTACCAAACTTGCTCAACCGTTTTTGGAGCGCAGAGAGAAAATGTGCGGGAATCTGGACGGGTCGGTTACTCTTGAGAAATATTTCTCTTTATTCTCCCCCCAAACAGTGAAATGAAATATCCACCCCGGGTTACTGGGCTGTGGGGGTAACACACAACGTGACTGAGCCAAGTAGGACCAACAACACTGGGAACTAATGGTGGTTCAATCTGGCTTGTAGTTGGTTCAGTTTGAGAGGCTTCACTGACGTGAGGAACAGACGTTAACATCGCCAAAACAATTGTGTAACAAAATACAACTAATAGAAATGGAAATACAGATAAGTAAAACATTAGTTTACCAAAAGCTAATAAAAATGAGGGAGGAACTATAAACACTGCAATTCTTTTTAATGGGTTTGTTTGTTTGTTTGCTTGTGTGTGTTTGTTTCCTCTCTTTGCCGTGCAGCAGTGTCAGACACCTTGCTGTACTGCTGCTACTGAACACTTGAACTTTTTCCTCCACAAAGCGAGGTCTGTTGTAAAAAAAAAAGTGTGTTTCTCATCAACAGCTCGCTGCACCAAGGAGTGTGTCCACGGTCGATGTGTCGCTCCGGACCGCTGCCAGTGCGAGGGAGGCTGGCGAGGCGACGACTGTTCCAGCGGTATGAATCAGCCTTTTTTCCCCCCCTCCTCGCTCGCAGACATTTCCTCACTCTCCCTCTCTCATTTTGCTTTTTCCTCCCATCGCTTTCTCCCCTCTCACTGTCTCTTCAGGTACACACACACACACACAAATAAAACATCCACATACACAACAGGAAATGACAACTGGCCAGCAGTCAAGTGGCTGATCTTCACACACACAACGCTCCATCACACGCAGAACGCCTTTCCAATGGAAACATCAGGGGAGCATTACCGCATGCACAGCAGTGAGTCATCACTGTCAGCCTCCGTCCAGAAAAACACTTTACGGGACCTGCAGGACGCCGAGCTGCACCTCCACCTCTCCCTCACGGTTACCTCTCAACATTAATGACCACAACAGCTCCATTTTTTGTTTTTTAGCAGCTTTCCTAAATAAATGAATAAAACAATCACATTTAATAAAAGTGAACACGCCTGCTCCAACAAATGTGTAACGAAATAGCACGAGAGCGATAAGTTATGACTTTAAGACTGTACGATATACTGAAAGGAGCCAACGTCAATAAAAGGAGAGTTAAGCTATGACTTCTTCTGCAAAACCAAAGTCAGCAGAAAAGTTATATAATAGTTTTTCAAGGCACCGGCTCGGAACAGTAAATCAAACCCAGTTTGTCGTCTCTGAACTCTCCTCAAAATTTGATCGTCCAAACAAACGGCGAGTGTGAAACCAGAACCATATTTTGCAGGGCTGCTGTTGCCCTCATTGAAAATAAGTTTTTCCACTACCTCCAGCCCGTTTTCATGGCAGTCAGCTGGGTCAATAGTACACAGCCATCCTCCATTTTCCCCTCCCCTCTGCAGAGAGAAGGAATTAGCTTCAACGGGTAGCGGTTGATGTCCTGACAGGGGGATGATGGGAAGGGGAAATGGAAAATGTTACCCTACTCTCTTTCTCTTGCATGGCTCAGCTCTCTGCGTCTCCCCTTACACTCCCTCCTTCTCTCCCCTAACCCTCGATTTCAATTTTTTTCTTCTTCTTTGTTTTCACTCGTTCACTCTGCTCCTTTTCTCTTCTTCCACTCCTCCTCCTCCTCCTCTTCTCTCCAGCCTTGGCCTCACTGTATCATCCTATAATGGAGTCTTTCTGGCAGAAAGGGCCTTACACTTCCTGGATGCCTGTGTGTTGAGCTATCTAAGTATGGGAAAGAGGAAAGGAGCCTGAGGTTTTCGTACTGAAGTCTCTTCGGACTGGTTGCCCATGAATATAGAGAAAAGGGGAGCGGAGGGAGAAGAATACCCAGTTCTATAAGAGGGGAGGAAAAAGGGGAATATATTAGTAATGGCACTGATGGAGGTAAAATAAACGCACAAGTGAGGCTCGTTGAAAGCTATAAAATCTCATGTCAGAGTATTTTTCTCCTGCCGTTTGTGAGCTTCCGGAGCAGATTCTGATAGAGCGACGCGGAGAGCTCGAATCAAAAACGATTAGCGAGGGACGGTCGGATGCCCAGGAGATTATGTGGACTTTGAGAATTGTTCAAGTGCTGGTTTGGGTTTTACTTTGCGTCCGGAGGGAAAGGAAGAATGTTCCCACCATATCTGAGTGCATTCCTCATACAGGGGCAGCCAAGAGATGCCAGGTCTGAAGTGCGTGTTAATCAGTGGGTTTACATGCACACAGCAGCACTGATACTGGTTTGTATCACTGCTCGTGTCATGGTGATGATACATACATACATGCTGGATACATTTTCTCTTGAGAGCAGCAATTTCTGTTTGTTTTCAAGGTGTCAGAAGATGACGACACGATTCAGTGATTAAACACAGCAAGATTTCAGAAAGGGAGGAAATTACCAGGATGAACAAAATGAACTGACAAATCACTTTGTTTTGGTCCTTTAAAAGCTGAAAACTCACCGCGGATCAACGGAATAACTAAGTTAATCTGACATGAAGTGAAGCCGGAACAGAAGCTTTTTTTTTTTTTCAGCTTTGACCTTGAAACAAAAATACAGGACTTTCCAAAGGTTTTATTTAAAGCCATTGCAAATTTTACATAACATCAAACAAACATATAGTCCATCAATCAGTTAACATTAAAATAATCATTGATAACTGTTAGTTGTTACAACTCAGTGGATTCTGATTATAAGACGCAACGTTTGTGACTTTTCTTTCTGCCTTAATCCAAATCTTTTGATAGAATATTGTATGTTCATGCTGGACTGATTGAGAAAGGAGTTTTTTATTGACAGAACAGCTGAAGACATGACAGGAAACAGGTTGAGAGAGAGAGAGAGGGGGAGTGACACGCAGCGAAGGGCCCCAGGCCGGGACTCGACCCCGGGGCCGCTGCGAGGACAAAGCCTCTGTACACGGGACGCCCTCTCTACCCACTGGCTCCCCCTAGCTGCGTGACAAAGTGTCCTTGAGCAAAAACCCCAAATGTCTCCTCCTGATGAGCTCTTGGCACCTTGCATGGCAGCCACCGCCATCATTGTCTGAATGTGACAAGTGTTGTAAAGTCCATTTCCATTCAACTTGCTAGTCCGGAACACACCCTGAAATTCTGTTGTGTTTTCCAAAACATCCCTTTGTTTTGTAAAATTGGTGCGCAAACTCCGATACGTTGACTTGTTTACGAGGGGTCGCGGTCTACACTTCAGGGCGACTGCGTTTTGTTGTGTCACTGTGATAAATAATCAAACGTGTGGTCGCTCGCTTCTATGCACAGATGCAAATGCTTAGAAGGAAGATTGGCCATGAAAGCGTGTTCTTTTTGAGAGTCAAATGTTAAACTTCTTGCAATTCTCCGTGACTGAGATTGAATCAAAGTGAGACTTCAGATAAATGTTTGATGAAGGTGACCAAACTCAGCAGCACGAGCGGAGAGAAGCTTTGCTCTTGAGGGTGTGTGTTTACACGCTGATAAACAAACAGATGGGGAGAGTTTTGATATCCATCAGCAGACAGCTTCAGCTCTGCCTGCTGGTTTGCTAAAAAAAAAAAAAAAAAAAATAGAATCGCACGTCCAGTCTGGTAAATTTCACCCATTCACTCATCTACTGTCTGGAAGCATCAGGCCTGCAGACCCTTTCGGTAAATCTCCCCTCCTGTCCTGGAGAATGTCTGTGTAAACATAATCGCTGCTCCAGCTGAGTTTCTCATTACTCAACGTGACACACTCCTGCAGAACACCCCTCCTCCAAATGCCCACACAGAGAAACAAGTGAAGTTATGATTCGGTTAAACAAAGGAGGCGGGGGTCCTGCTCCAACTTAGTGCAATAAACACTGCAGGCCAAGGCAGTGTGCTCAGCTCCAGGCCAAATTTGGCTTTACTCTACCCTCTCTGTAATTGTTGTCAAAGCAGTCCTTGTACTCTTCAAAGCTGTGGCAGGGCATACGTTCAGTGGAGGGAAAAGGTAGGAGGGGGAACGTGGAGCTCCGGCTTTCGATGCGTGAATGTCTGAAGGATGATTCACGGAGGTCAGCATGAAATTGTTGGAATTGTTTTTCAGCCTGAGAGAAGATAACTAAAGCCCGTCCATGAGTTACGTCAGCGCGACTGGGTGTCACATTTTCTCGATTGGTGTCCAAAGTTCGAGACAGGGGCGAAGTTATTGATGAGAAATCTGAAGAATGCACCCTTGACCAATCTGGGTTCTCATAACACGACCCAGTGGACTGAGATCTCTTCATCATGAATTGAAATCCAAACCTTGTGTGAACCTCCGCTGCACGCTAACCCCCTCTCCCCCGGAGCCGATCCTCAGGCTTCTGTAGAATTAACCATTCAAAACTCCTCCGTCCTGTGAGCTCCATGCAAATCTCCCTGCCAGTTCCAAATTATTTGTTGGTAATATAACACTCCAGTGCTAAACGGGAGGATTTGGTCGTGGAAGCATGTGTGGAAGAGGCCGTACTTCATGCCATCCGCGAGCACTCCCCCTCCTCCTCCTCCTCCTTGTTTCTGTCTCTGCATTTAATCAGGTTTGTTTCTGTTTAGCTGTTTTTTAATGACATCATATATTACTGTAGGCGTACACCACAGCGTATGGAGGAGGCAAAACTGCGTGAGGTAAAACAGAGGGGACACACAACGATCACGCAGGCTTCAATAATCACGAGTAATCGTATTTTGCTTCGGTGTTTTTGTTTAATTTCCAGCATCAGCAGAGCAGGTTTGACTCAGTGTTTAGAATAGAGGGCAAGTTACGGGAAGCTGACTGGCAGTTGCTGGAAAATGTGGGCAGTCAAAGTGAGAACATCCCTGGTGTGAGTGTGGGTCGCTGTTTAACTGCAGGAGTAAAGGCTGCTCTGGAAAAAAGCTGTATAAATAAAGTTTTAAACAGTGAGGAGATGCCAAATGTAAATATAGGTGGCAGTGTTTGATTGACATTGGATCCATTTTTCCAGATGGTATTTTTCTCCTCTTCAAAATCACATCAACAAAAGTCAAATTTGCACGAATAAACCAGAAGAATTAGAGGCTGAACAGTCTGGATCAATGAATAACAGTGTTTCCTGTTACCTTTCAGCCTGCGATGACAAACACTGGGGGCCAGGCTGCAGTCTGCAGTGCAAGTGTGAGAACGGAGCCCTCTGCGATCCCGTCAAGGGGGCGTGTCAGTGTCCTCCGGGCTTCATCGGACGCTACTGCGAGGACTCCTGTCCCGCCGGCACCTTCGGGAAGGGCTGTCTGCAGAGGTGCAAGTGTGGGACCGGAGGATCCTGCGATAAAGCAACCGGAGAGTGCGTGTGTCGGGACGGATTCACTGGGACTTTGTAAGTGCTCACAAATAAATAAATATTAAATAGACTGATCATTTCCATAAAACATATCTCGATATGAGTTTAGAATCTGTTGGCAAAGGACAAGATTTTGGTATCTGAAGCACTCTGGTTTTCATTTGTTGTCCATGTGGAATCAACAAATCAAACTCGAGCAGAACCAGAGGAAGAGCGCCGGGCTTCGAAGTCGCAGTGGCCAAACTGTGTAATTACAACAAGACGTGATGCACAGGGGCCCGAAAAGACTTTTCCCATAAGCTCACATTGTGAAAGAGGCATTTTTTTAGCATCACACCCCACGAAATCATGATTTGAGCCTTTTGTTCTGATAAAATTTGGAATATCCATAAAAAGCCACAAGATTAAGTCATTTAATCTTTATTCAAGTTAGCCAGTTGCTAAACCTTAACCTCTAGTGAGCACAATTATCAAGATTTAGCTTTTTATTCGTTTAAAAAAAACAAATAATCTGGATTCAGAAATTTCATCTCCAGCCCCATTTTCACGTCTCTAGTTGCCACGACAGACGAAGTCATCGTCACTGTCAGGCGATGGGTTGACAGTGAGATTCATTATGAAATGCTGTGTTGATTGTGTAAGAAGAGAAGAATATTAACTAAAAATCTGTAATAATTATGTAATTCTGGAATGGTTTGACGGCTCTAATATTTGGATTATGAACAGCTTATTTTCAATTAAACAGCTAAAATATTTAATTGGTCCTTCAAAGAGCAACTGAGGCTCAAACTGGCGATCCAACTGACACGAACATCTGTAGAGTCACACCGCTTGTGTACCCACAAACTGACACAACCTCCTGTTCAGTATGTACAGTTAATTAGTTCACTAAGGAGTCAATTGACGCCTCGCTTCGTTACACATCATTTCATTACGCTCAAGTTCATTAGCTTTATTTTTCCCAGGAGTTCTGTCAGATCTGTCAGGTTCTTACCAAGTTTGTTTCCACAACTTAATTTAAGAAAGAAAACAGACCCTGCTGTACTATACTATAATCCATGAGTCATCTGTTACGCCCTGCTTTAGATGCCCCTGAGGATGAGTAGGCAATAAAAATTCCTCCCCACTAGATATTAGTGGAAACTCTCACACTGCCAATGTGAAAGCACAACGCGCCACTTTGAGCTAAATAAAAAGGAGGCTTGGCAATTCTCATTATGGGCTAAAGCTCCTTGATGAATAGTGTATATCTGAAGTCGGTCCGTGTTATTACACCTCAAGGGTGTTTTAGAAAATATAATATCCCAAAAATGAATTGTACAACAGGTAGTTTGAGCCAAGAAACCCGATTGGTGGAGGAGACGTTCCAGCTGTGCTGATGATTCCCACAAAGCTGTTCTAATGCCAAGTCTCAGAGAGCTACTGTCGGTTTATTCTCCTGACTACTTTTCTTCGGAGTAGCTCAGCAGAATTTAATAATGATGTATGAACAGTTAAATGTTGTCCGTGAGGTCATAATGTCTGCATACGACTGCTAGAGTTACAAGATTTACAGACTATTAAGCTTCGAAAGTGGTGACATCAATATTCAACACTGGTGCTCAGGGGAGGAAGAAGTACAAGGATCATCTCTGTCAGTAAAAGAAGCAGTGCTTTAGTGTAAAAACTATCCTGTTACAAGTAAAAGTCCATTATAGTCCATCAATTATCAACATTTTATATGACTGGCTTAAGATTATTGATGCGTTAATGCTGCAACGTTTCACATATATTTCATTTACTGATGGGGAGCTGACAAGTTTTATTGTAGTCTATAATATATTTATCATCAAATAATTGTCGTAGGGATGCAAGATGGGCAGATGTTTGTATGTTTGTTATCAATTCTTACTTTGTGACACGGAAACTATTACAGCTTTTCTTTACACTTCATTTTCCTGAAAAAAGTCAAGTTTGATCTTGTAAATGTACGAAACAACTTCTCATATGACCTTCTTTCATACAGAATCATATATTTAAGAGCTTCTTAAGCCCACTGTACAACTACCTACTAAGTATTTTTTAGTACTAACAAAGAATCAAAAACTGATGACAAGGATGTCTGCACATTTTTAAAAAGTTGACTAATTTCAGAGTAAAGTACACCATTAGATTTACGTTGTATGACCTCAGAGATTTTACGGTGAAGCTCATAAATGTGAACCAGTGCAAAATTAGATGTGACGCATCCCGAAAAATCAATTAAAGAATACAATACTTGTCTCTAAAGTGAAGTGGAAAATAAATATAAAGTGGCAGATGAAGGATTAACTCAGGTAAAGAGGAAGCACCTCAAAAATTGTAGTTGGGAAAGTAAATGTACTTTCAGGATTTCAGGAAAACTAAAACTCACTTTTGCTCTTTTACTGTGCAACAAAACATCTACCTAAGACCTCAGGAATGTCCCAGGACACTGAGTGTTTTCTACTAAAGCGATCCATTAGGCAGTTTTTAAGCATCGACTCCATCTCTCCCCCCTCCAGCTGTGAGAAGGCGTGTGGCAGGAAGTGCCAGGCGCGATGCCCCTGCCAGAATGGTGGCATCTGTCGGGGCAAAGGGATCTGCGCCTGCCCGCCTGGATGGACGGTGAGTCTCGCGCTGACACCAACCTTCATGTCACCTGTGAAGGTTGCCAGATTTTGAATTAGCTCCTGTGTTATAGTCCAGCTGGCTCTCAGATATTTGGACAAGCAGTCTCTAATTTTTAACACTGATTTATCTGTAAAGACATTTTGAAGGCAACCTGTCATCTCTGGAGACGATTTTGTTTTTTCCACAAATGTGAAAAATTCTTTGAGAGGTTTCTTTGTTTTTGGAAAGAAGACGTGCGTGAGAGGAGAAATTATTGTGACCCCGTGTCGATCGTACTATGCCGGCGTCTCATTTCAGTTTGTGCGTCCTCACCGTTTTCTCCTCGTTGATCTGCAGGGTGCAGTTTGCACGGAGCGATGTCAGGAGGGACGGTACGGACCGAACTGTGCCGAGGAGTGCGTCTGCCACAACAGGGGCAAATGTGACCCTGAAACTGGACAGTGTCAGTGTGCCAAAGGCTTCACTGGTAACAGGTGTGTATGTGCAGGAGCTTCATGGAGTTGTCTTGTCGCTTCATAGCAAAGGCACAGCTTGTTTCTCCATCGCATGCGAAGAGGCAAAACAAAGCAACTTCAGCCTTAAAGCTGTTAGTGATTGTTTAGTCTGAGACAAAACCTTGGTGAGGTATGTCGTCCCCTCGTACTCTCGATGTCCTTTAGGCATCACTGACCAGCTGGGTTGTTTTACACGAGCACGCTGTGTGCAGTTTAATGATGACTGATTCTTCTCAGCATCAAACAGTCAACGGTTGCAGCTTTTCAGTCCTTCACTGTCAAATGGAATTAATTCAGACTATTTAACAGACACCAGAGAGAAAAACAAAAACAGCCTCTGCTGACATTACTGCACTGGCTAACCACAATGCCAAATGGAAGCTTAGTTTCTGCTTGTGGTTCATGGTGCAAATCAACAACAGACTTGTGCACGACTCCCCATTCGTCCGGCTCTTCTTCGTGTATTTATAACCCCCCCCTGTGTTCCTGCCCTCAGGTGCAATGAGGAGTGTGCTGCAGGCTCTTATGGTCAGGACTGTAAAAGTGTGTGTGACTGCGCGAACGGTGCGCGCTGCTACAACATCGACGGAGGCTGCCTGTGCGAGCCGGGCTTCAGCGGGCCACACTGCAGGGACAGGATGTGTGCGCCCGGTAAATACGGCATGCACTGTGAGCGCACCTGTCTCTGCCAGGACAAACACACACTCAGGTGAGTGAGTGAGTGAGTGGGAGTTGTCAACGGAGGGATTAAAGCTGGGCAAACACTTCTCTGAGGCAGTGCTGCTCTGGAAGCAGAAATAATTCAATTTTGGTTGGAGCCAACAAGACACAATTTTGGGAAAGTGAGGTAGCGATGAGCCTCATTTAGACTTTAGGTCATCCAGTCTTAATAAGCCAGCTCTGATTGGTTAGCAAAGTGTAGGGTCTCAGATTTGTGCAGCTATTTTATTGAAGATGGAAAAGTTTACTCAAGATATTTTACAAACTCAATTTTTTTCTATTAAAAGTTTATTTTCTCTTATAATTCTCACCTTTGCGAGGCTTCTCCAACGCAGTTTTAGGTGGTTTTCCCCCTTCTGGACAACGTTAGCTGTAAACGTTAGCAACCTGATAACTGGAAAAGAATGATGAGTCCAAATTAGCACTGTCTTTAAAAGCTGGTTTTGCTACTTCATGACACTGAAGGCCAGCAGGCTAGCTAACAAGCAATTGGCTAATAGTTTAAATCAAGCAAATGCTTGCTAACTGTACAGCTAGCTGTAGACTGGCAGTTTTCTCACAGTTGTAGTTAGCTGAGTGGCTTCTGTCAAGGCCCTGCACACCTGAGGTAAACCCACACAGGTGTTTTTAATTTACCTGATCAGACCTCTTCCTCAGGACTGTGTGGGCGTGTTCAGACTGTCCTTGACTGACACGTCCCTCACTCTTATGTTGCACCCTTTAGGGCTGATGGTGCAGTTTACACCCCCACCATTATTATTGGGATGTTGTATTTGTTATCTAATTAAACCAGAACAATTGGAAACACCTGTGTGGGTGAGTAGGTTTGCAAATTAGCAGGGAAGAGGCTTAAATCAAAAGTGTGTGGTGCTTAAAGTGGAGTGGGCGGGGCTAACTAGAAGTTCATATAAGTGTGAAATCAGTATGGGTCGACCAGAAGTTCCTACATTTATTATTTATTACAAACCATTTTACTCGCTCAACTCCTTTAAATTGCTGAAATATAATTTCAATGAGATTAATTCAAAACAGCTTAAAAAAGACTGTATCAATTAAAATAATTACAATAAATGATTATAATAATGAGGGAACACCCAAAGTCAAACAAGTTTTCGTCATGTGTATGAACGCATCTTCAGCCTAGCGATTCATTTTCAATCCAAAAACTGTTTCTGGCACTTTCTCACCTTTTCTTTCTATTTTTGCTGCATCATATTTACAGTATTTCCTTTCTTTGTCGTCTCAGCTGTCACCCAATGAAAGGAGAGTGCACATGCCAGCCCGGGTGGGCAGGGCTGTTCTGTAACGAGACCTGCGCTCGCGGCTTCTACGGTCAAGGCTGCCTGGAGCCGTGTCTGTGTGTGAATGGAGGCGTGTGTGACAGCGCCACCGGCCAATGCCAGTGTTCGCCCGGGTTCACGGTGAGTCGTGGAACCAGTATGTTGATTAATGAAACTTTATTAAATCACTCTCTGTGCTGACACACAGGATTTTTATTTAGGTTTATTATTATTAATACTATGTTTTATCATCACAGGGGGTTCACTGTGAGAGTCAGTGTAAAAGTGGCACCTATGGGAAGAACTGCTCTCTGGAGTGCTCCTGTAAGAACTCTGTCGACTGCTCGCCGGTTGACGGGGCTTGCTTCTGCAAAGAGGGTAAAAAACTTCGCACACAGTCAATAACAGTCCATGTTTGACCTGATCCTGATGGACTGGTACAAATTTGGGTCGTCAACTTTTCTATTTAAGCAGTCAAACATGGCTGATGGTCCTGCTTGTTTCTGCAGGCTGGCGAGGACCGGACTGTTCCACCCCCTGCTCTGAGGGAACCTGGGGCCCAGGATGCAACGCCACCTGCCACTGCACCAACGGGGCGAAGTGTAAAGCTGCAGATGGTTCCTGCGTCTGCACAGCAGGCTGGCAGGGGGCGCGCTGTGACCAACCGTGCCCGGTAAATACCTGATATAAGCTTGATGTATTCATTAATGAAGCGGTAAAGATGTGGGAAAATTGATCCATCAGAGAATCTCAAGCTAGACAAAAGAAATGTGATTTTTTGTGAATCTAAGACAGCTTGCTCTTTTAGGAGCCAACGTTAAACCTACTATATTAAACCTACCATTAACTATATTATCACTTTGCACAGGGAGCAGATTGTAAGACCAGTTTGTATTTTACTCACTTCCAAAGAAAATACCACTGACAAATGTAACCAGATCAAGATCTTTACAACAGGTGTTGGTCGTCATACCTCTTTTGTCCACAGGGGCCGCCAGAATCAACAATAAATGAAAGTTCCTTGTAGCAGCTTTAAATTTTAAATTCTGGTGATCTTTAAAGGATGCAAACAACCCGATAATGATTTATAGTGCAGTAAGAATTTAGGAAATAATAGGTAAGATATGTTAGAACTTCATTAATGCAAAAGACATTTTGTGCCCGAAATTCTATACTAAACATACATATAACACAAATTATCCACACAATAAAGGTAGAAAAATGGTTGTAATGGTTTTAATGAAAAGATGAGATTCAACATTTTTAATTCTACCATTGGACTCAAGTCATAACTCCGTATGAAAACACATCGCTTTGTAGGAGAAAAGGAAAATACACTTGTTTATTGCACATCATAAGACATTTGATAAGACTAATACATAAATCATAAGGGTGGTAATTATACAGAACATGTCAGTGGTGATTGGACAGTCTGTAGAAATGTTGTCCAGCTCTTCATCCCTTACCTCACCCTCTGTGCGCTTTAATCTGCGTTCTGGACGCGTGCCCCTCCTGTCTCGGACATGCCAGCCCACCAGGCTGTCCATACAACAATACGCTGCCAGTGTAGTATTTTGTCTGACTCTGACTGAGCTGGCCGAACGTTGAAGAGATTCCCCTGACGATTCCTTGCCCGTTGGCATTTGTTCATGTGTGCAGATGGGCACGTTTGGGCCAGGCTGTCTGAAGAGGTGTGATTGTGTTCATGCTGACGGCTGCCAAGCTGCCACCGGGGAGTGCCACTGTCTGCCAGGCTGGTGGGGTAAGTGATGACGTCCTCCTGGCGCCGCTGCCAGCTTGGCTTTAGTATCACAGAGAAATCCGGTCCAACAGAACTAAGTGAGCCACAGGTTTTAAAGCACTTTGTCTCTCTTTGATTCTGACTTTTAAGGACCTCACTCTGCATGTTTGTGCCAGTTAACTTCAAATCACCTTTACTTTACAACAACTTGACACAGATTTTTTATTATTTACAAAAAAAAATTATATTTTATTTTTCACTTTCGCTGCAGTTTTTGGCTTTCAAATTTTAAGTTAGTATATGATCACAGAGGAAAGCTTGTCTGCTTTTATTTTATTTTCAGATTAACATTCAGTGGGTGTATTATGGCACAATCAGTCAAAAGTACATTTACTGAAAAACAAGTGTATTATTATTATTTATTATATTATTAATGCTGATCCATTGAGGTGTAAGTATAATTTAACTGTTGAATTCGGTAAAGTGGAGCTTAATTCAATTACTTCAAATGATTATTTATGAAAATACGTAAGATTTTATAAAATAATCCGATGTTTTGCATTTTAAAACCAAACCTGCAATGTGACTATTAACTAAAGCTATTGTGTAAATATTAATACTGGTACAGTACTTGAGTAAATGTGCTGACTGTAGTTACATTCCAACTCTGCTCACATTGTAATCAATCAGCAAGCAAGAACTGTTGTGAAACCTCCAGTTTGTGAGATCGTTGAAGCTAAAACAACTAAAGATTTTGTAGTCCTCAACCAAACAGCAACACATGACCCCTTTCACAGTGAGCTAGATTTTTATCAAAAGGTTGATTTTTGAGTCTCGTTCCCAACTCGTCCATTGGCGATGCTCTGGGATTGTGAAATCGGGTCGGCTGCCATCCCAAAATGTCATTTTTTGACGAGTTGGGAAACCTGAAGTATTTGACAAGTTGGGAATTCGACTCAAAAATCCACTTGTTTTTACATAGACAGACTAAACACGCTAAAGCAGAGACTCTGTAAGAACTTACAGATGATTGCACCAAGACTTTGGTCTAGAGCAGTGGTCTCAAACTGATCCAGTAAAGAGCCGCTGTGGCTGCAGGTTTTCATTCCAACCAAGCAAGAACCCACCTGACTCGACTTATTCAATCAACTGAATTGTCTTTACACAGTTGATTTGTTGGATCAGGCGGGTTCTTGCTTGGTCGGAATGAAAACCTGCAGCCACAGCGGCCCTTTACTGGATCAGTTTGAGACCACTGGTGTAGAGGGAGCCATTACTTATAATGGTAACTTGGATAGTTGAATACATTTTACTGTTTATATTATGTTCCTCTATAAATGCAGGACCTTTTCTGTGGTGGAGATGAAATATAGCTCCGTTGTGGTATTGATAAAGGATATGAGCACTTCTTATTCATCCTCTCTCCTTTGTTTCCCCTTAAGGTTCCCGTTGTAACGAGCCGTGTTCAGAGGGCCTGTGGGGTCGACACTGTAACCAGACCTGTTTCAAACATTGCCCCAACAGCGACACATGCTTGAGGGAAACTGGAGCGTGTGTGTGTCGTCCAGGTTACTGGGGAGTCACCTGTCAGAACAGTGAGTGTTGCTCAAATCTGATGAGATCAGATCAGAAACGTCTTGGATTTACAGTTGAGCGCCTGCCCTCCTTGGCTCACTCTTTATCTCTCGTCTCCCAGAATGCCGAGCCGGTATGTATGGCGACCAGTGCAGCATGTCATGTCCGTCCTGCGGCCAGTCGTACCGCTGCCACCATGTGACAGGAGAGTGCGACTGCCTTCCAGGACACACCGGAGCCAACTGCGATCAAGGTTGGCATTGACATCAATGATTGTACACGCACGTTCAAATCATAATTTCATATATGAAAGTCAGTCATAGATGGTGCCAGTCCAGGTAAAATGTGACGCTGTGGGTTTTACAGTTTGTCCAGCTGGCTACTACGGCAAACTGTGCTCAGAGGTGTGTGTGAACTGTGCCAACAACTCCACATGCGACCACCGGGACGGCCACTGTGAATGTTTACCAGGCTGGACCGCAACAGACTGCTCCATACGTGAGTGCAAAATCATATGTAGCAAGTAGGAATGTCACGATGACCAATACAACATACAAGTATGAATGTAAAGAGACGAATATGGCTGATAAAAAAACAGTCTTCTTACATGTGTCTAACACATGGATGTGGTACGTATACGTTGTGTTTCCAGCCTGTACTCCAGGACGTTTTGGCCCGTTCTGTACTCAGACCTGCTCCTGTCCACCTAACTCCATCTGTGACCGATTTACTGGAGACTGTGTGTGTGAAGGTGGAGGCGACGACTGTAAACAAGGTACAGAAGCAATCAAGTTTTCCCGTTATTATAGGATCTAATATAATGACCTTTATTAACTTATTGTGATCCAAGTTTGAGATGTTTAGATTCCGCGGCTTCTCCTCGGTTTGTCTCAGGGGTGAAAAGTTTGATTTCTCTTTCCACGTCCTGTCCGACAGACTCGTCTGAGCAGTCAGGGAGCGTCATGGTCCCTCTTCCTCCTGGTGAGAGGGAGTCTTGGGGAGCCATCGGTGGCATCGTCGTGCTCGTCATCCTGGTGGTGTTGCTTCTGGCTCTGCTGCTGCTCTACCGCCGCCGGCAGAAGGACAAGCAGAACAACACGCCGTCTGTCTCCTTCTCCACCAGCCGCACAGTCAACTCTGAGTACGCCGTTCCAGGTACGGCATGGATGATATATCTGTCACAGTGTGTTCCAGCCAGGTAATGAGAATACAGAAGGGTTGGACACAAATGAAGATGTTTGTGCAGAACCACACAGGAATAGCGAGGCAGCCAAAGACAAACCCAAATATAGAAACATAGGGTGTAAACAGGCTGCCTGATAAATATCAAATGTGTTTTATATCTAGGATTCAAAATCTGGACGACTGCAATTGTCATTATGTCGCTACTTTTACAATAGCCGATGAGAGAGATATCACGGAGCAGCCGGCGATCAAAATTTATACTTGAGTAAAAGTAAAGACATGATGCTTAAATATTAAAAGTGAAAGTCATACACACGAACAGTACATCAGTAAAGGTTTTAAAGTAATTAATATTAAATGTACTTAATAAGGTGCAAATAAAAGTACATTATACATTGTTCTACGTACGGGTCAATTACTGGCCTGGCTGATTATCACATTCCAGATTTGTCATTAAGATGATCAGAATCATTGTTTTTTACGTTAAGTACAAGTGAAAGTACATTTTTCATATACGTGTATGTATTTATATACTGTATACTAGAGGTGGACTGATAATTAGCCTGGCAGATTAACAGATTCAATAATCTGAATTATTTTTATCAGTTTGTGGATAAAATTGATTACTTTGAACAATTTGTACTTTGTTTCTGATGCAGCATGCAGTTTAAAAAGTAATCAGTAACTAAATTTATCAATTAAATGTAGTGGAGTGAAATGTGCGATATTTTCCTCCAAAATGTAGTGAAGTGGAAGTATAAAGTAGCAGAATATGGATATAATCAAGTAAAGTACAAGTCCTTCAACATTGTACTTACATCATTGGGCTAACGCTAACTAGCACACAACTATTTCCAGTTAAAATCTCACCTCCAGCTCTCCTTGAAGAGTAGAGGAGTCCATGTTGATCATTTTATCATCCCCACTCATTTCATCTGCTTGTTTATATTAAAGTTACTCCAGCACGTTGTCTCCATTTGAGATCACGGGAGCTGCAGCAGCGCTCCATCTGCTACGATAATCCTCTTAATATCCTGTAGTGTGTGGAGCGTCGGTATTTTCAAGTCTTGAAGTGTGTGCAGGTTTGAGATTAGAGAGAAAAAACATCTGTAAAAAGATTCTCCTTATGTGCACGATGCAACCAGATTTCAGTCGGTTAGGATTGTTAAAGTCCTTCAGTGTGAGTCCGGCCGAAGACGAGCTGACAGTGATTAAACGAGAGACACACAAGAGACGGGGGGGATGATGAGGGACAGGTGAGACCAATCAGGACGGGGCAGACAGTCAAACAAGTGGGAAACACACAAAGACAGGAAGTGGAATTAGTGAAACACTGTCAAAATAAAACAGAAAACAAGGCACAAGCATATCTTGTGACTGTGAGAGTTTCTGTCAGGTGTTAGAAGATATTAAGACAAAGCATGTGAGTGTCATGTCCTGAATATGTGTCATATACTGTACCTGTTCTAACACGTCGTTTAAGTCTAAATTAAATTAAATACCATGCAGTGAATGTTAGGGACTAATGAGCTTTCTTTGGGGGATATTTAGCTTTTCCAAAAGAAATCATTATTACGTTTTAAGGTATTCATAGTTTTTCTTGGTAATGATGTGGTCCTGGTTGTATCTCACTGTTGTGTTTTTGACGTTAGTGTTCCACAGAGATGCATTTTATTGACCTTGAGGTAATTTTACTGCTGCAGTCGTGATTCCGTGTGTTTGCTTTGGCCCACAGATGTTCCTCACAGTTACCACCACTACTACTCCAACCCCAGCTACCACACACTGAGCCAGAACAGGCCTCCGCTGCCGCACCTCCCCAACAACCACGACCGCACCATCAAGGTGAATGTCAGCTCTGTTGCATGAACTCAGTGATCCGATTCTGTAGGCGGTTTTCAGGCTTCGTACCAGCCAGAGTGCAGCACTGCCACGCGAAGCGTTTTTCTCCACCCCTTCAAAATAAAACTGTGAAATTAGAAGAGGACTTTTATTTTGATGAACTGTTCCCTGCATTATTTTTCAATGTATTTTGAATTTTCACCTAAATTTGGTGTTTTCCTTTGCATAAATAAAGAGGATTCCCCTAAAAATTGATGCAGAAAAGGGCACAGATTAATGCATAAAAATCACCAGAATGAAAGCATGCAGTGTTAAAACTAAACCTACGCCCTTGAGCAGTGCAACAAAAATATAATTTATCCGGTCAGCAACAGCTGGCCGTGTTTGCAGGGCCATGAGATCGTAAAATGTTGATGCAGATACATTTAATTGCCGTTACATCATTTCAATAGCACATTTTAACTCTGTGATTTTTTTCTTTTTATTAATGATTTCTGTTTATTATTATTATTGCTCTGTCATACAGAACACCAACAACCAGCTGTTCTGCAGCGTGAAAAACATGGAGAGGGAGAGGCGGGGCCTTTTCGGGGTCGAGACCAACGCCACTCTACCTGCAGACTGGAAACACCATGAGCCTCGCAAGGATGCAGGTCCGTCCTTCACTGTGTGATTCACATTCAAGATCACCCACTTTAAAATTTGTATCCTTCGAGAGGAGACACTCGTGCAGAGAGACCTGCAGCTGTAGAGTAAAATGAAATGAGTGGAGTAACATTTACAAGCTAATAAAACGATTTGGTTTCCTGACCTCCTGACCACAACTGCATTAAAATCTGTTAAATCTGCAATGCACTGCTAATATAACCTTCAGCTAACACACCTAAAAGTGTTTCCTTATTCTTAGTGTCAGTGGAAAGTGTAATAGTAGTAGTTGTAGGAGAATTAGTTCTAACGTGTTTTACAGTAAAACAATCATGCTTTAAGCTGTTTTTATAGGAGCCACATTAAAATATCAGCAGCTCCGGCGTGAAGATACCTGTATTGATAAAAGCCTTCAGAGTGCCAGATGCAACAAAACCACAGATGGAGCGTGAATGTTGAGAAATTTAGAGGCAGAGAGATTCAATAACAGCCGAGGAGAGAACGTCTCTTTTATAAAGTCTGCACAAAAGTTTATCGACCGTCACATTTCCTTGGGATAGAAAATCGTTTCAGTCAACAACGCACAATTGAGACCATAAAACCCAAAGAAGGACTTCATAAAAAAGTGATAGTTGCGCTGCCAGCTTTCACTCACCTGGTATTGATTTTGCAGATTTCCAAAAAGGCAGCTTACCTGCTTTTGATTAGTTTGCCATAAATGAAAACGAAGATGCCAGATTTTGTCTTTTTATTGTTTACAGGAGCGTTTGGAATCGACCGGAGCTACAGCTACAGCGCCAGCCTTGGAAAATATTACAACAAAGGTAGTTCGCTGACCCGTTTTCACCCCTTTTCCCTTTTCAAATATATTTTCTATTGTCATATAAAGGAAACCACAACCATTATTTTAGGCGTGCATGCAGCGTGGTCAGTCTGTCAGTAAATATCTGAACTGCTACCGGATGCATTGCCATTAAATTTGGAACACACATCGAACTGTAATAACTTCATCATCAGGCGCCATCATCAGGTCAAAATCTGAATCCATCCAATACTCTGGGTTTACGACTAAATACCTGTAAACTCATGACTTTCCCATCAGCCCCAGCTGTGCATTTAGTTTGGTGCTAATTAGCAAATGATGGCATTCTAATAAAAAAACGTAATGAGTTTTGTAAACAAGCAGAGAGCAGATGTATCGACTCTTAATCTTGTGTTTCACTTTGAAACCAGCCAAACTAATAGTGAACATCAAAGTGACTGGATCATCCACAGGTTGTGATATTTAACTGCCCATCTCAACCCAGAAAATTAAACTTTCTGCTGTCATTTTCAGGTAGACTCCTCAAAGGAAAATGTTTCACTCCAGTTCAAAATAATTGATGTATGTGCAGAGTTTGACACTGGAAGGCTTGTAAGAGTCATGTTGCATCAACAGCTTTTGTACTTCTCATTGCAAAGGTTAATTGTGTTTTTTCTTCTGTGCAATGACAGAGCTGAAGGACGCGGTGGCGGCCAGCAGCAGCTCCCTGAACAGCGAGAATC
The DNA here is from genome assembly GCA_963678695.2 of Diplodus puntazzo. Lineage (NCBI taxonomy): Eukaryota > Metazoa > Chordata > Actinopteri > Spariformes > Sparidae > Diplodus > Diplodus puntazzo. Next base: position 7,087,916 of record OZ023160.1, on the reverse strand, counting down.
CTTACGCCACCATCAAAGACCTGCCCGGCCTGCCCTTCTGCCCCCCAGAGAGCAGCTACATGGAGATGAAGTCCGCCGTGCCCAGAGAGCGAGCGTACACCGAGATCAGCCCGCCGCCGTTCAACACGGCCACCTTACGCAGAGGTGAGCGACCCTTTAGACCTCCTGCAGCAACGCACTGAACATGATATTCCAGTTATTATAGTTCCTTTTATTTTTTAGTGTGACAACTCAAGGACCAGGGTGTTAGTCATGTTGAATTTTCCTGTGAGCCAATTACAGAAATCCCACAGAGTTAATGATTTGTCGATTATCTAAGTAGTTGCAGAATACGTTTCTGTCGACGGACTAATCAGCATATTGAAAGATTGTTTCCAAATTCTCATTTTTCTTCCACCTGTTATCAGAATCAGACCACACGCTTGTCAACCCCGCTGTGAAAGCCGAGACTTGAAAGAGCGTTCACATCAAAACAAGAAATTTGCTAAGTTTCTTTTAGAGTCCCGATCAGTCAGAGAGTTAGAACAGGATTTGTTCTCCGACAGATGGGAAGGACGGGCTTTCTCAAGAGAGAGTCTGATGAATGAACAAGTGTTTACATGGAAGAACAGAAAATACACTGAAGGGAAGAGGAAGAGTAGCTGCAGATGTGGAAGTCTGACTTATAAGTGTTAACAAATATTATAGTAGGTTTAGTAGGTATTAAATCCTTAGATTTGGATCCCGGTTAAAGAAGACAGCACTCCCCTCCATCAACAATTTATTATTTTTCATTTATACATTTTACACTCGGTTGAAAGCAGAAGACTGCAGTTAACACACAGTGGCTAATTTGGCATTGTGTAGTCAAACAGTCTCTTGGGAGTGCAATTCCAGACCAGTGCCTACATTACCCACAAAGCAACTGAGCCACTGACATCACTGGAGGCCATTTGTGACCTTACATGCAGCTTTGCACCCATAATTTTAGTTTTTTTTAATGTTTTAAGAAAAAAATAAATGCAAAGATTACTGTTCCCACTAAAATCATGACTCATACCACAATCACAGTATCTGTCATTTAGTGCAGCCCAACTCGATGCCGCACGCAGGTGTAACACAGGAAAGTGTAATCAAAGACGATCCAGCTGTTAAAAACTTCCAGGAGTATAATAAGAAAACCTTTTAATCTTAATGTCTGTTGTCCATGTTTTCTCCTACAGAGCGTCAGAGCTCCCTCGGTCACGCTCCACCAGAGGACCCCCAGAGCCACTACGACCTCCCCGTCAACAGCCACATCCCGGGACACTACGACCTGCCGCCCGTCCGCCGCCCCCCCTCCCCCAGGAGAACACCTCAGTGACAGTCAGAGCGAGTTTCCTCCTCCTGACTTTGGGGATGAATTCAGGCCCGTTCTCGCAAAAAGAAAGAGCAAACTTTCAGCTCTCCTCTGACAATCAGAGCAGCAGTGAGGCTCCTGTCACTCTGAGGAACCGTTGTTTACAGTGGATGCCCCCCCCCCTTTTCGACTCAACACCGCCCCTCTGTGGGCCAAAGTGGTACTCGCTTCACCGTGACAGACTTGTCATCCAGACAGGCTGTGGTGAGGAAGGCTGGACTGTGGCGACGCCAGCGGGGCTTCAGCTGCGCTCACCTCCCATGGGAAAAACACTCCCGAAGATCTTTACGGTTAAAAGCAGCCACATGGGAATGTTCATGTGTTTGAACTCATCCAAACGGGCTCCAAACTAAATTTTCCACATATTCCGCCTGCTGCCGATCAGCTGTTTAAATTTCCCCTTTTATCAGAATTCAAAATTTCTAGTCTGCTTTTGTCAAATTGCAGTTGCAAACTCTTTAAACAGGCGGCTGTGGATGAAGTTTTCACAGCTGGACTTTCTCTTTGGAAAACCTTGTCAACTTTTAAAAAAAGGGAAAGAGACAAAGGTCATCGAATCGTGTCCTTTGTCTGAGACATATTGTTAAAAAACCTTGTTTCTCTATTGTTGATCTGCTGCTTTCAGGAACAGCAGCTCCAAAGATTTGTTTACAACCTGAAGGCAAAGACAGACTTTCTTTTTAATAAGATACTTCATATCACTGACTCCCAAATGTGGCATTCAGATACACAATGATACACGTGTCCCCTGTTTGTACAAACAATTGTGGCTCACTTATTGCTGCTGTTAGAAGGAAAACTTTGTAAATATAGAAATGAATATATTTTTAGCTTCACAGTAAGAAGAAAAACAGCCTTGTTTTAAGATGATTGTGTTTTTAAGGGGTTTACGTGATGAATCTGGTCACCGACAAATACCAAAAGCTCTTACAAACCAAATCAAAGCAGCATATTGAATGTCAATGCAGTGTCCTACAGCAACGTTGTGTCATATTTAAAGGGCTGGTTCACTCAAAAGAGAAAAAACTTTTTTCATTACATAATGGTCCAGTGTGTAGGATTTATTAGTTAGACATTAGTGTGTAATCACCTCAAACTTAGAATCGATGTGTTTTTGTTGCCTTTTATATCTATAGAGGGAGCCGGTCCTCTCCTACAGAGAAACAAAACACCTGAAAAGAGAGACTTTCACGTACATAGGGGTCACTGTGGGTTCTTTACTCAAGTACACTAAAGTTGTACTTGAGTAAAGATATCATGTTAAATATTACTTTGGTAAAAGTGAAAGTCACCAATAGAAATAGCAGTTTTGTACAAATTAAAGTATTTTACATTCCATATTTCAAATTCCATATTCAGCATTATGATAATCAGAATCAGAGTTTTGTTTTTATCTGATTGTTGTTAATTTAATGTGCTACAATATTTGCATCTAACATGTTGTGGGGTGGAAGTACGAAGCATCTACTAAATGGACACAATGAAGTAAAGTACAAGTACCTCAAAATGTGTTTTTAGTGCAGCACTTGGGTAAATGAACTCAATTACATTCCATCAACGGCTGTCCCACATGGTTGGAAGGGGAAGGGGTGAGGTGAGGGGTATTCAATTGGTTGCGATCTGCAGCCTTACCGCACTTAAATCCTACAAACTGGACCTTTAAAAGAGTTCTCCATCGATTTTATCATTGCACTCCTGCATCAATCTGAACTCATGCAATGTCTTTTTAATTCCATGCTTCCTTGTCTAAACTTTGTGCCTACGTTACCCACAATGCAACTAGACCACCAGCGATTATGACAGTTTTGGATGCATTATGCTATTAGCAGCTAATACAGCCTCAAGCAGAGATAAAGAGCGGGCTACACAGGTCTCAGATGCGGTATTTTTACTTTTTGTACTGACACTGACTCAGGTGACATCACATGAGGCAGTTTATCAGACATCACACAGCTCCTTCTGAAGCCTCAAAACATTTTACACAAGAGCTTTTCTTTTTTAAGACTTGTGAACACTTCAGTGTCATACGCACATGCTGATATTCACTCTGAGACTTTCATCAACGGTTCTTACTGAAACTAATTTGTACTGAAACATATTCCCAATGAATCCTGTTCAGTGTGCTCAATTATCAGCCCAAGGAACAGGAACAGTGTTTCTGCAAAGACATGTTTTTTCTAAACATTTTTTAATGTTTAGAGCATGCAAATACAATTACAGTTACCGCTTCTTTATTGGGGTTGAGGCAGAAATAAGATATTTTTAAAAAGCTGGAACATTTAAAACCAAACTATATGTGGCTGTGCTTCCATCAACACATTTATACACATTTTGAAGCATCACATTAGAAAAGGTTGATGGACACTGCAACATTTCAGAAACCATTTTCAATTCTCACAAAAAAGATTTTCTGCTCACTTTAGATTTTTTTTTCCGTTTTCAAAGAACTTAATGGGCGAATTGGATTTTTAATTATCCATTTAGCCAAAACTGCATTTAAAAAACTGTGTTAAACATTGCAGTGAAGCCCTACATTTAGTTTCAACATTATTTTTTCCTAAATTGTATCTTATCAACCTGAGTCTTGTCTCGGAATCATTTTAAAAATGCTATAATGTGTCTGTTTGGCATCACATTTGGATCACATTGTCCCGTCAGTAAGATGATAAAATATAAACCCTGTGTACCAGAAAGAATGTACATTGTGCTTTAAGTGCTTTAGTAGTGTGTAGAGCTTCAGCTTTTTTTTTGTTGTTGTTGTTCATGTATGGCCATATATTTTTGAATGTAACCATGGGAACATGTGTATATAATGTAAATAAAAATGGCTGCACTTTTCATCAGTGGCTTTGAGTGACAATGTTCAACATGAAGAAAAGAACCACAGCAGTCAGTCACAAGAAAAAAAATAAGAAATTTACTCGTTATTTTAGAAAAGAAAAAAGACAATTAAATCATATGAAGTAAATGCGTTCTATAATGTTACAGCATCGCGATGACAGAAAATAACACAAATCCAACTTCAAGCTAATTAGAACTGTGGCATTAAAGGCTCATAACAAGAAATCCCTTTCTGTAACATTTTTAATCCTTAAGTCCTTCAAATGATTCATGAGGCCTCCGTCGAGGCTTTAACAGGGCGGGGTCAGGGTCTCACAAAGACCCTTCAAGAGGTTTTGACACGTAGAGCACGTCTGTTGCCTTAATCAAATTTTTATTTATTCATTAATTAGAACTAATATTGCATACAAATGTTAAAGAGAAACTGCTTCTTAAGGAAACACTAAAAACAAGAACCGTTGTAAAAGAAAACAAGTTTCTTTCTGCTTAATCATCAGTCAGACGAGCCTCTGTGAAACCCCGACCACACCCCGAAATGATCTTTTCTCTGAGGGGTGATTAGTTTATAGTTTCATACATTACACAATTAAACACAGTAATCATCTCCTTACATTGAATGTGCATTTTCATATAAATCTGTCATAAAGGCCAAATACTAAACATCTTTAGAGCTGGCCGTGGACTTTTTAAGGCACTTTGGGGACCATAGTGTAAAAATCAGAAATCTGAATAGGCAAAAAAAGGATGTGGCACCAATACTATCTATTCAGTACAATAGAAAAGAAATACCAAAAAATAAGCTATCAAGTATTTTCCTTAGATGTTTTCCACTGGAGTATAAATGACTAAAGCTGCCAGACTACAGTACAAATCTACCTGCTGTGCATATTTGGCGACGCCCTCAATAAAAGCAATTGCATGAAGTCACAATGTGTACAAAAGAAAACCCCACATTCTTATACAAAAAAAAAATCATGCCTGGGCATTTTGCAAAGCCAGCGAGCTTAGAGCGAAGAGGAGAAAAAAAAAGCCCTTATGACCAGTTCTTAGGAGCAACACAAAGGACAGCTGACAGTCACAAGACTGTGATACGAGGCATGTGTGCAAAGAAAAGCGATTGTTGATGGTTGTTTAAGTCCTAAAAAGGCACATTTGTGTTTTCTACATCTGTAAAAAATCGTGTTAAAATGTTTCCACTGTTAGTAGCAGCAACACTTCTTTATTAAAATAGTGTTGATTTTTTTAGTGAAGCTTAGAAATCCTATAAATATAAACTGTATATGACGGCAAGTTTGTCAGTAAAGACGCAAAACATTGTACTTATTCCTGATTAGGTAGAAAACAAATTCTATTTCATCAACAAAACATCTTTGGAATTCCTTTTTTTTTTTTAAATAAGACATTTAAATGTACGTCAAACTGAGATACAAAGTGACCCGCTTAAGTGGAAACATTCAACTTATCCAGCAAACAATTCAAAGCAAATAATTCCACATGTTCAAAAACATAACCAAATACATTTCTCTGGGGTCGAGCTGAAAAAATATATTCATCTCAAATAATAATTTTTTCTCTGTGTGCACCACAGCTGCCCGACCGTACGATCAAACTCCACATACTGTAGAAAATGTCTATGTTTGTCTAAGGCTACTGTGAGTAAAACAACCTGCTGAACACCCTGAGCTTACAGCACTTTGGCTTTCTTTGGAGACGTTTCCAACATAGTAAAAAAAAAAAAAAAACTAATAAAGAAATCGAATTTATCCTTTCTGTAGTGTAAAGACCGTACAATACTGTTCAAACAAAAAAAAAAAGGAAAAAGGATTATAAATTTCGATTGTAAACATCACTTAAAAAAAATCTGATCTATCTGATGGGCAATAAACATGATAAACAAACATTCTCCTGTCGTCTGTGTGGCTGTGGAGACCGACTCCTGACAGGGTTCACTAGCTGTGCGTGTTGAGTGTTGACAGCCTGGCCATTAAATGTGAAACCCCAGCTCGGATCGAAGCACAAGCACTGGTCAATGAAGCTCTTTGTGTCTGTGTGCGTGTATAGTGTGTGTGTGTGTATATGTGGAAGAAGAGCAGGATACAATATAAGCATTAGCACGGCACACATGCAATAACATAACTTGAATATACAAAAAAAAACTGAATATGAAAACAATCCTGTGCCCTCTGCCAGAAAAAACCTCAAAAGCAAAATTTAACCCTCAGATTAATGTGAACACAAAAAAAAAACGAGGTCATACAAAAAAAAATAGTAAGACAAACTTCCCAATGGTAGAAAATGTTTCTCCTCTGTGGGCCACAGGAGGTGAGGCACTGTCTGGTTGTTACATGACGGAGCAGTTCTCTGGGTTGGCGCGGGCCTGAAGGAGGGAGCGACACAGTGGAAGAAAATCAGACGAGCTGGACGTTCACACACCGAATCAGACACATTAACTGGATTACCGATGAGACGATCACAGCGAGCTCTGAGTCACCGGTTTGATATATTTTCATTTAATGAAAACACAATGCATTTATTTTGGAAAAGCCTGATTGTGCAACTCAGTAAAATCTAATGTTTTATTTAAAAAGGAGCACATTGAAGAGATTTCAATCAGAGGAAAAAAACATACTTCATGGACTGATTCCTTTTTATGCCTAAACAAACAAAATAAATTACTTATGACTGAATAAACAAACTGACCTTAAAACGACGACACAATTTCACACTGTTTTACTTTGTTTATATTCGGCGGACCCTGCCACCTTTCCAGCTTCAAACTGTTTTCTGGGGACCTTATTTTCCTCTGAGAACAGCTTGTTTATTCAGTTATTTGTTTTAGTACCTGATTAATATTGTAAATATAAAGATTAAGAGTCTGAATTTCTTCTCCAAAACTAAATATTGCTGCATGAAGCTCTATGAAAGCTTTAATGTTTGGTGTCTTTAAAGTGAAACAGAAAGTTAAAGAGACAATCTTGAAGATTTTAAAGTCTGTAAAGTCGCTCTCCATTTCTAAAAAAGATTACACATTGGTGACTTGAGCCTCTGGCCCACTGATCAAAGAGATCATCTTCAGTTTCCTGAACATAATGATGCAGTTTGTGCTACATGTGAAGGAAAATTTTAAAAAGCGCTGAAGTCCAATGAATTTATCCCAGTTAATTAGCGGTGCAGTGAACTGTGCACAGCTGGTGTGCCGAACATGCAAATATGAAAAAAGTGTCTACGAATGAACATTCAGTTCTACATGAATAAGAGTTTCTAATAATAAATTAGGAAAATTAAATATGTGATTGGGTTTGAATTGAGTCCTTTTCAGGAAACATTCCAGAGAAATTATTTGGAAATTACAGACCCGTTGGCACTTTTTTTTAATACTAACGTTTGACTGGTTAAACATCCGTCATGTCAGGAAAATCTGATCTTTTTTGCACTGAAATCAATGCTGAGATGTGAAGGACAAAATTGTTTTACTTCCAAGTCGGGCAGAGCAAATCTGACCTTACAACAGGAGCTATATATATATATATATTATTTTTTTATTTTTTTATTTTTTTATTTGATCTGGATCTGGGCACAAAATTAATCATCACAATATTTTTTAACAAATACTTTGATACTGATTATTGTGAATATTGGTACTTCCAGAAAATATTTACACAATGAAATTAACTGCACAAAAAGACACTCATCCAATATCACGATATAATGATATCCAAAACTTCGAGGACACACAGTCTCATTTCATGATAATGACATAATAATGATGTCCAGCCGACTCCCAGCAGCATCAGATGGAGGCTCAGGGAGTCAAAGCACGTTGGAAACACAGAACAGTTCCCATAAGAATGATTCATAATATTATCCAATCGTACAAACATCTCACAGTCCTTCTCTGTTCGCTGCAAATATATAACAGAGTTAAATATGATGCAATAGAGATATTCTGTCATTTTTAGGATTCTTTAACCATTTGATTCTCTGGGGAAGTGAAGCTGCTCTGTGGTGTTTTCACTTCTTTAAGTTTACGGCTGTGGGATTTCCTCTGTTACCTTCACATTACATATGCCATGTTGTTTGTGTTTTGCTGTTATAAATTATGCAACATGGCTTTGTTGTTTTCCACTGTCATTCGATGATTTCATTTATATCTAATTGAAACTTCAATACCGTCCCTAACATCAATAGCACATACAAATACGGAAGAAATGCAAATCTAAAATCAAAGGTTCCTGTAACTTCAGAAGGTGTTTTTATTATTAAATAGGAATAAAATAGTCAGTTTTGTCATAATATATGAAACAGTACCATCCTGCCTTACGCTGTGTGATTCCTGATGTTCATGTTGAAGCACAGTAACTGTATCGTACCTTTCTGGGCTCGTTGGTGCCCATGAAGAAGGAATGTCCCACGAGGCCTTCAGGTAGACCCCCGCTGCTGCAGACACCGCCGCGGTCCGACGGCTGCCCGCAGGAGTCGCAGATCACCTTGCGGCTCCTCAGGTTGTACTCGTTGTCTGCGCCGCTTGTGCTGTGAGCTCCCTGCAGGGGGCGACACACAACAGGGTGAGTCACTTCACACTGCTGCTCGACTGAGTAATGTTGCTCCTGATGCATTATGTATGGTGTTTTATGAGGGATTTACCATGTCATCATCGTCATCATCGTCATGGAACAGCGTGCGAGTCACTTTCCTCATGGCCATTTCCTGATGGAGAATAAAACCACAAGACGATTTGAGTGATTACAGTTAAACGGAAGAGAAATGGAAGCTCAGAGAAGCACAGAGGAAGTCAGACCTCTCCGTTGGCGCTGATGAGGCTGGTCGCCAGGAGGTCGCCGGTGCCCCAGGAGTTCTGGTTCTTCCACACCAGGTCACTGGGAGGATTGTGGGTGGCATTTCCAGATGCAGCCCAGATCTGCAGAGGACAAAGGTCAGAGTTTAAGAGAGATCCCAAACTTACAGAAAAAGGAAGCTTGAAGATTGAAAGGTGCAGTGTCTAAGTATCTAAGTCTAAATCAATCAGGAGGCTGCTGAGCTCAGTTTTTATTGCCCATTTCCTCAGCTCCAGTTCTGGTGCCGACACCTGGCCAGCAGTCCTCACTGTGGCCCCCCTACCTGAGCCTCCGACCCCTCCTTCTAGTGCTCAAAAGCTCCTTTGCTTGCGATGTTGAACACAAACACAGCAGCTAACTAGCTAACAGCCGGGACAGTCACGGATGTATAAAGCAAACACATTCATACATGTATGAACCAAATGTTTAACATAAAGAAACACATGACATAAAATCAGAGACAGAAAGATGGAAAATGTAACTGTTGATAAAGTAAAAATTCAGATAAAGAAGAAAAAAAATGACAGTGTGAAATTAGATGAAGAATAAACCCAAAACAGGAAATAAAATAAAATAAGAATCAAAACAGAATACAGAGAAATGCTCAATAAACCACGCTGAATAACAAAATAAAATAATGTTTAAATAGCTGACAGAGTGCCTGAAATCATGTTAACTATAACAATTTAACGTGAGTGCAGCAGCGAAGAGCAAGGCTTTGAAGGTATTTCCTTCCTTTCAATCAATTTTTACTAGCTTGTGGTCTTCTTTCCTGCATTTTGGCATATCCGTACTTATCTTGGCACATTATTGCCACATATCAATCTGTAAATAAGTCTCAAGATATTGGCAGGAATGTGTAATGTTTCACCCTGAGGCGCGAGCTCATGCACACAATACAAACAAAACGACTTCCCCCTCACTAAGATTCTTGAGTTGAAGAACTACTGTTGGTAAAAAATTTAAAAAACTAACCGATGCAAACAACAATCACATTAACAATAAAGTGTAAAATCACGACTGAGTGTAACTTACAGTGACAGTTCCTCCGGCCTTCAGAGTGAACTTGTGGGGAAACTTGTAGATGATGGGGGTCCCACTGCCTACTTGTCTCTTCACCTGCCAGTTGCCCAGAGATTGGTCCTGTAGGACAGAAATGTGAAGAGAGAACATTTAAAAACAAAAACTGATATTTTCTCCAGCCTGTAAAAATGACCAAAAAACACACCAAAAAGGTGTAGATTACAGATAAATATGCCTGTTTTTCTTAAAAAACATCTGGAATGAAAAGTAATATTGGTTAACTAGATTATGATATATCAAATTGAACAGCACCTGAAATCACTGTGAAATCACCTTAAACCAGGTTAAAAGTGTTTGAAAAGCTCTCACCTCGTCGGCCTTGTTGCTCAGACGGACGTACTTTCCCTCCAGGTCGACCTCGTCCACGGTGATGCGCCCGCTGGCTGAGGCGTGCTGGCTAATGCGAGTCTTGGTGACGGTGCCTCCCACCATGCTGGAGGTCTCGCTGTCGTTGTCATTGAGGCGGCGCTTCTTGCTGCTGGCCGCGCCAGAGGAGTTGCGGCTGCTGGAGGCGGTGGCGGCGGTGGCGGCGGTGGCGGCGGTGGCGGCGGAGGCGGACTGGAGCAGGCGGCTGCTGTGGCTGTGGCTTGAGCCGGAGGTCCGCGTCACCATGACCTTGGTGGGTGGAGGGCTGGGTGACAGACGCAGCCTGAGGAGAGAGGGAGGAAGAGATTCAGATGATAGAAACAGACCAAGGCAGTCTCGCATTGTTTTTGCATCTCGCCCTCACTGTTCTACGACTCTCACCCAGTGATTGGCTGATTGACAAAGAGCCTCGAACCAGAACTGATCTAGGAAAAACTGCCTCTGCTGTTGCTGCAGCAGCCTCCGAGGAAGAACTACATCAACCTTTCAGTGACTTCAAACGCTCCATATTATGGAAAGTTACATTTCCTTGTCTTTTTTTGATTATAAAGCAATTTAAAGAGTTTGTCAAATTTGTTTAAAATCTGGTATTGTGACAACGTTTGGCTACAGAGAGACAGCTAATCATTCATATAGTTACAAATGTAGCAATGAAACAATATCTGAATATTATCTATATATATTTATACTCTTATGTTCTTCAGGAAAATACACGTCTAAGGCTGTCTAAACATGTGCACACAGCTCTGTTTATAATACACTGGGTCTAACCAGCTACAGAGCAAAATACAATCAGGTCAAAAATATTTGGCCACCTGATTGTGATTGTTGACCTTTTTATTCCAAAACCACGAGCATTAATCTGAAGCCATGAAGCTCCCGCTCCTCTGGGTTTAAGCTTTCCATTTGGGCTGCACGATAAGGTGGAAAAATCATTTTGCATTTATTCTGACGGATATTGTTGTTGCAATATAATTGGTGATCATTCAATTCAATTTGACCTTTTCACTAAAAAACGAATAAAATGATAATTGTTGAGGTCTGAACCAAACATGTTTTCTTACATCAGTATTTTGTTATAATCCTTATTTTTTCACACACACTCGACATTTTCTGTGATTTGGATTTTTCTCTGGGCCATATTGTGATTTTGGTAATATTTTTGATAAATTGTGCAGCCCGTCTTTCCACCAGATTTTTGAGCTCGGCTGCAGGGATTTGATCCCATTTATCCACAGGAGCAACAGTGAGGTCCAACGCTGATGTTGGATGTTCAGGTCTGGCTCACAGTCGTGCTAGCTCGTCCCAAAGGTGTCAGATGGGGGTGAGGTCAGGGCCAACACTCTGATGGGTCTGGCTTTGTGCACGCAGACTCTTCCCCAGACTGTTGCTACAGGGTTGGAAGTGCACCATCTTCTTAAATATCATTTAAAGGGTAATTAAGGGGCCCAGACTAAGGACATGGATGTTACATTTAAGCCTGAAATGTCTGAATTCAATGGTTTATTTTTTCTGATCTCTGCTTGCAGTCAGTAATGACTTAACTGTTTGTAGTTGTCTAGTTAGTGACCCCTCCCCTCCCTGTAACACCTTGCAGACCTTCCACTTCACAACAACCTCACCTCTCCTCCTCTCCCTCCAGCAGCTTCCTATAAGCGTTAATCTCCATGTCCAGGGCCAGTTTGATGTCCAGCAGCTCCTGGTACTCGTCCAGCTGCTGCAGCATCCGAGCTCGGATTTCGGCAATCTCCTGCTCTTTATCCTCCAGCCGCCGCCGCATCAGGTCGCGCTCCCTCGACAGAGCCTCCTCCAGCTCCCGCACCTTGGACTCGCTCGCTGACAGCTGATTTAGAGAGAACACACACGCTAAAGGTTAGTCAATTAAGACAACAATTCAAACGCAGCCGGTCTGCCCGATGAGTCAGGTGAGGCTTAAATGAATCAATCGTGCTTAGAGGTGAAGAAAAACAGTTACTGGCCTGAAAGACCAGCAGACGGACATCAAACCCCTGACAGATAGTGTGACTGACAGACTGTATGAGTGTTTGCGTGCGTACCTGTTTCTGCAGCATGCTGAGCTGGCCCGACATGCCCTCCAGTCGAACACGGGTCTGCTGAAGCTCTTCGTGAGCAGCTCCCACCAAGTGGCTATTCCTGTCAGCTGAGTGACGGGCGTTCTCCAGCTGACACACAGAGAGACGGTACAGTCAGCCATCAGCACCGCTTTACTACAGAGAACCGCCTGGACTAGAACTGTGCTGTCTGACACAAAGATCATCAACTCTGAGTTGTGTTTCCTCTATTTACTTTACTTGTTTGAAGCCCAAACGCCACAAAAGAAACATCTCTTTAGTCTGTTGCTTCTTGCACTCTCTTCTATTAAGTTAACTCATTAAGAAACAGTCATTTCAAAAAAAGTTAAACTTTAATGTCCCTGTGGGGCAATTTACTTTACAGAGTAGTCAAACACAAATACATAATACATCAACCACATACACAAGACAATATCCACATCACCAGACATCATGGAGGTAGTTTGTTTTAAAAGCCAATGGAATAAAAGACAATCTGTATCCATTTGTGTTGCCCTTTGGGAGATTAAACCTCCACCCAGATGGAAGCATCTGGAACTCAACATATAAAATAGTCTTTGCCTAAGAGATGGCCTTTACTTTATACAGACGCTGAAGGTAATTAAGGGAACAAACGGCAGTTTAACAATGAAGATCATCAAAGAGGACATCAGTAAATACAAAGAGACCTTCAGAGACGAGAGATCAGCGTCAAATTCTGTTTGACAGTCTGTCTCAGGTAAAAATTTACTTTAAAGTGACTTGTGTATAATCTTTAGCTTAATCTTCTATTATAGATATAGATGTATTATTACAACATCCATCAATAACCATTCACTGCTGTCTTGTTGTTATAGTTGATGTAGCCCCTTCATCCACCTGAGTTAGAGCGACTTTAAAACGTCCTGTGTATAGTTATTGTTAATCGTTCTTGATGTGGAGCCATCAACAACCTCTCCCTGGACTCAAGACAGAGCAGACGTACCTTAGAGTTGTAGGTCTTCTCCACCTCCTCCTTGTAGAGGCGGAGCTGTTCCTCGTGTTGGGCTCGCATCTCGACCAGCGCCTCGGCCAGCTTGCTCTCATAGTCCAGCTGCCGCCCGGAGTCGAGCTCCACCATGCGAGACTCGTGGCGGCGCTTGGACTCACGCATTTCCTACAGACAGACGGGGGTGGAGGTTAGAAGTCTCAGAGCACTTATTTCAAGCTTCATGGATTTGCCTTGTTTGACTCATATTGATGAGAGGCTGATCTTCTCGACTCTTTATTACATTATTAAGCTACAAACGCAGTCGTTTGTATTGATGGCTGGTTTTATTTTCTTCCAGGCACTTTGAACAATTAAAAGACTCCACCTGTAGACACCTGTTATAGTCGATGAACTTAATTGCATTGATTAGTCAGTTGCTGTGCAGTAATTACTTGTTTAGAAGTACAGCGCTCTAACAGAGAAATCTACCTCTCTGTTGACCTTTAAGCAACTCCTAATCAGTCCATTTACATTTGGAAAACACGTCTGTTGTATGCATCTTTGGTCAGGACTCGACCAGGAGCAGAAAATATGAAAACTATGATTTAATTATAGCAATTAAGATTATTTATTGTATTGTATTTATTGTATTTATTGTATTTTATTAATTGTTGCAAATATTTCTACTTGTACTGTGTTTTATTATTTATGTGAAAACAAACTTACAATAAATATTTAAAAAAGGAGAAACGAGAAGCAAAAAGATCTGCATCAGGAATGCAATCAAACAAGTAGGTGGTTGGAAGAGAATCAATATCCTTTGGAGAAGATGAAAAAGTAGGACAGATGTCTTAGAAAAATAAAAAACAGAAATAGAAGTGTTAAGGTGAAGAGTGGGAACCTCGTTGTAGATGTTCTTCTGGAACTCCAGTTCCTCCTTCAGGGTCTGCAGGCGGTTCTCGGCGTCCACTCTCCGCAGCATCTCATCCTGCAGCTGCCTCTTGGCATCAGCTAAGTTACCTTCCAACTGGGAGGGAGGGAGGAGGAGGAGAAGCAGAGAGAAGATGAAGAGGGAAATGTTTTCTAATGGAGGCATGTAAGAGAGAAAAAAAAAATTCAAACGCAGCTCTCGGTGTGATCTGTGCAGCGTTGTTTGAGCTCTGAACCCTGAAGCAAGATCCTGCAGTTCCTCAGTGACGCCAGTAGGTGGAGCAAGGCCACAACTGTATATACATCAGTCTTGTGGTAAAATTCATTGATAAAACAAACAACAGACAGTGCAACCTTGTCTGCCTCGCCACCTTGTCCTCATTCATAATAAACTGCCTGGAGGGCTTATATAAAATTACTTCTTCTGCTGTTAAATCTCTGTGCTGAGGAGGAAGCTCGCTCACTGAGACAATCATTTTAAATCTCTGCCTCTGTGGATTTGCACTCCAACTACTGACTGATGGCAACCAAGGATCATAAACTTTTTCCTTTACTGCAATCACTGCAAGTATTTAAAAGTCAATCCAATGTAAACAGTGACAGGACCACAGTGTTTCCTGTTTATAATCTAGAGTTACGCATCATGGTGAAGACATCCTCTGTGAGCCGACATGATTCTAACACTAGTGTAGACGCTCAATGTGTGAACGGGTTTCTATTTCCTCTGAGCAACACGTGCCCTTCCTGTCGTCGACTACCTTCAGGTGTATTTACCTTGGCCAACTGGGCCTTGAGGTCCTTCACCTCAGCCTCCAGGGCTCGCTTCTCCCCCATGGCAGTGGAGAGGGAGGCATCTTTAGAGTTGAGCAGGGCCTCCAGGTCCCTCAGCCGGACCAGAGCCGCCTCCAGGTCACTCTCCTTTTTACTGTTCCTGTAACAACACGAGACAGAGAAGATGTCATTATCACCCCCTGCTGTATACGTCTTTCATACGTAGGTATATTGTCCTCCAGATGTTTCATGTTCAGACCCAAACACATGTCACTTCATGGTGATTTTAACAGTTTTTCAAGTCAAAAAGCAAAATTGTCAATCGCAATATGATGTTTTTTACGATATCGCGCAGCGTGACATATTCCTGTTAGAGGGTTTCAGTAGTGGAAAAAATATTCAGATAATTTATTTAAGTAAAGTAGCAAAACTGCAGCAGACAGTAGTAGAAATACTCTGTTACAAGTGGCAATCATGCATTCAAGTAAAAGTACAAAAGTATCAGCATAAAAAAGTACTTTAAATACCGAAAGTGAAAGTACTCATTATGCAGACTAACCCTTATGAGAACATTGCATCTGCTGGGTAGCATGACAATTTCTATAACACATCAAACAACTCTTCTCTTATTCTATAATAATACATCACAATGTATTGATTGATAAGATTTATCAGCAGTGTCACAGGTAGGAGTTGGTGGAAAGTTACAACATTTGCCTTTGAATGGTGCTGGAGTCGAAGTATAAAGCACCAGAAAAGGTGAAGTAGATTTATCGATACTTGAGAAAGTGCATCTATTTCACATCATTGGTGGATTTTAAATGTGGACTCTCTTCCTCTCTGGTAAAAGAACTCGTCTGAGTGTTTCAGGACTGTTCTCTCTGAAATGTTGCATAATTTTGCTGTTTACGACTTTGCACTTTGGACACAGATGATTTGGCCCCTTTGGAGCCGTTTCATTCACCTCATGTTGCCTTTAAAAAAAACTCACATCGAAGTGCGGACTGCTAGACTGTTGAAGGTCTATACACGATTGATTTTTGTTTTATTGCGTTATGTAAAGCACTTTGAACTGGGTCTGTGTTGAAGTTGGTCTGAATCTGACGGTATCCAGCATTTGATACAGCTCCTGTTTGCATCTGCATCAAAGTTTATCGAGTTGTAAGTCACATGGGGTTATTCATCAGAGAAATACAGGTTCCTTTGATCCCCTCTGACTAACGACTAAGAACAGGATGTTAAGACAAACTTGCGCTGTAGGCTCATACTTTAACCAATTTAAACAAAAAAAAATCAGTGGATCTGTGCTCAGCTCAGCTCGTACATTAAGTGCTGTAGAGGAAATCATAAAATTCTCCTGCTGACATTAATGAGAACCTGTTCCTGTATTTCTTCTTAAAGTGAAACTTGATGAGCGGTGTTTAACTGTGCCACAGCGACAAGTTGTGGATGACACAAACTACCATTGTACGGTGCACTGAGAGCAGCAGTTGTCCACTGTTGATATGATCTGAACTCCGGCCAACACATCAACATGCTGCTATTAGCCTTCCGTACAGAGCAAGAGCCCATTAAACTCTCTCTCCGGGGAAGCTGTGTTGAATTAACAGAATTCACGTTTGTTGCGCATGTGCCTGTGCATGTGTGCTCCGCCTCTCCTTTTACATCTCTACAGAAACCAATTTAGAGTTCTGGTTGGGTGAAAAAAAAAAACAACAACTTGGATACAGGCATGGAAAAACAATGCATGCCCAGCAGAAGATGAAGAGAGCGGAGCGGAGAGGGGGAGGTTGTTATCCGTATAGGTGGTTCATGCACAGCGAGAAGGAAATGGGCTCCCTGTTATTCTATTTGTGCCTGTGGGCTAGTTCTTCATTGTCATTAATAATGGCCATCTGCTGGGGGAGATGGCTTCCAGGCTGCTCACACAGACCTCAGAGTCCTCCGGTCACTGCCAGCCGGGCGCGAGGACGAGCTTCACAATGAACTCAGACGCAGCGAGATAAAGTTACTCCACAGCAGAGTAATGAGCGACTGCAGAGATCGAGTCCATTCATGAGCTTTTACCTCAGAAGTGAAAGTGTAATTTATTGGTTTATGATACAGCAATCAATCTCTATTACTGCATTCAATAAACACTAATAAGGCCTTAGACGAGCCTGAAATTGCAATTCTGCTTCCTGAAAAGAGTCGGGACAAAGAGCCGAGATGAACTGGTGGAAAAGCAGAACTTGCACGGAGGCCGCCTGCGTCGGGGAACCAAACTGAATGATTCTTTTATGTCCAGAAAAAAAAAAGTCTCAAATTAAATCCAGAGAAAACATATCTATGATGCTCCACAGATGCATGATCAGGCCTCAGAAATACTTGAATGGGTAATCATATAAAAGCCTTCCAGACGACTCATTGTTCGGATAAAAAAAAAAAAGAAAGAAAGAAAGGAAAAAAGGAAGAGTCACAGCCCAGCGGGTCCAAATCAAATCATGGCCGACCATGCACACACACACACACACACACACACACACACACACACACACACACACACACACACACACACACACACACACACACACACACACACACACACACACACACCATAAACACTGGGACACACTTGATCAGACATGTACTCTAAAAGTTAAAATGGAGCACATGCAGTCAGGTGCTGATTCATCAGGTACACGTAGCTAAAACAATAAATCCGACCTTCATGAAGGTTATGATGCTCAGTTTTTGTTGTTTGTTTGGCTGTCTTACTGTCACTTTGTAAGGTTGTGGTTTGTGATTATCCTCTTGAGAGGTGTTTCTAATGTTTGGTTTACACAGCACTGTTTCTTCCTCGGTCTACCTAGACCTAGATAAGATCTCCTTCATTCTTTCATTAAGGTATACATAAAAATTCTAAAGGTTATGTGTCTCTCTTTTTGGCAGAAAAAAATCTAATTACCACATTAAAAGCCTAAAAGTGGAACCCACTCCGTCTCCCTCATTAAGAATTCTAGAATATATGAATATTAAAATAGTTTTCATTTAGCAAGTTGAACCGGGGACCAACCACTTAAAGCGTTTTCAATGAAAAAGTCCAGAGACGGCTGTTGTATGACACATCCCGCCCCCTTCCAACAGAAGCCAACCATCTGATTGATCACAGCTAAACGGGAAACATATCAGCCAATCAGGTTGTTGCACTGACACAAACGCACAGTTGAGATTCCCGACAGTTTCAACTGATTTTGTGCTCTGGTAGGACGAGCTGATGACATCACATCACGACACCGTGAGCTGAGCCGTTAAAGTCGTTGTTGTTGTGAAGCAGTGGGCATGAGTAGACGAAAAAAGAAGCATTTTCTTTTTAATTTGGACCAAAGTGACCAAACCTTTTAAAGCAGTTGCAGTTCTGGCTCTCTCCTCATACATTTAGACAGAAACCTGGTTCTGTCAGCCTGAAATTACCGCCCAGGGACGTTGCCAAGACGACTGCCGAGTGGCGAGAGTTGCCTAAATGGACTCTGGTTTAACTTCTAAACACAAGATGTTTCTGGAGACTTCAAGGTTCACATCTCACTTGTGTTTGCTGAACATCTGACCGGGACTAGCCTCCAAACTAACTTTTGGCAATAAATATAAAGACAGCCTCTGCACATATATCATTCTACACAAACTTTAAACTGCAGGAACAAGAGGAAAAACATTTTTTTTATAAACTTGCAACTAGGTGTTTACATTCTTTGGTAACTCAACAATGACCTTTTCCAGAGCTCTTAACCAAATTTAAATAACCAGATGTTTGGACCAGATGTTCATACATTCCTTCTCTACAGCAAAGCACATATTCATATTCATAAATTTCCCCAGTCGTTAAAACAGTCTTCAACGGTATTTTTTAACAGCTGGTTGTAAAGGCCCTGCTTAGAGACATATTGTTTGACTGCACTTCAGTGATTAACCGACGTATGTCTCATTTGAAACATACAGTTTCTTAGGTACACCGAGCTAAAACAATAAATCCGTCCTTGATGAGGGTTACAATGTTCAGTTATAATGCTCAGATTTAAAGAGGGCTGCAGTTTGTTGCTGTTGAGTTGTATGGCAATTAGTCCCACTCCATGAGATTTAATATTTGAGTAATTTCCTGACAACGTTGGTGAGTCACACTGTTAGCCAAATGATCTGTGAGTCATGCATCATTCTCCAAGCTTGTGCAGGCAAACTGAGACAGTCTGACACGCTGCGAGGAAATTCAAAAATACAGGACAGGTTACAGTTTGACCCTGAATAAACGCTTAAGCTCATAATTACCCAAGAGGAACTGATGTTAGTGTGACTGTTATCGTTAACGATGCTAATATCTATGCTATCGCTACCCATGCTAATACCATGCTATTGCTATTTATGTTAATATCCATGCTATTGCTATCCATGTTAATATCCATGCTAGCACAATCCAATGCAAATATCCATCTATTGTTGTCCATGCTAACAAGCGTGCTATTGCTATCCATGCTAATAATGTTGATCTTGCTAAAAACAGCAGCCTGGTTTTGTCGGTAATTGAGTCCGTCAGTCTTTTGGAAAAAGGTGATGTTAGCCTTTACAAAGGAAATAACACTGGCTTTAAACTGACAGGTGTGTCTATTATTTTGTCCATCCCTGTTTATATCAATGAGTATAGGCTTAGCAACAGAAACATCTCTCTTTCCATACATACTGAGTACAGCTTCCTACAAGTGTTCCTGTTCTTTTGTTGCGATGGAATGTGGATCTTTTCAACCCAGCTGTAAAGGTACTTGAGATCATGGCTGTAAATGCACAGGGAAAAACACGAATGTTTCAAGAACACACAAGTACGTGCATATACACACACCGACACCTACAGACATTCCCTGAATTCTTGAACTTCCAAAAGGCTTGAGCCTACAGTAACAGAGCCGCCCTATCAGAACATGCTAGCCATCACTACGTGTCAAAGACGCCAACAAGACAGGCAGAGAAGTGGGGTAAACCGAGGTGTGACTACTGCTTGTAAAATGTTTTAATGACTATTATCTTTTCGTGACGATAAAAGGATAATAGTGTTTAACCACCTCTGGCCCGGTTCTGTTC
Source organism: Diplodus puntazzo (assembly GCA_963678695.2). Taxonomy (NCBI): domain Eukaryota; kingdom Metazoa; phylum Chordata; class Actinopteri; order Spariformes; family Sparidae; genus Diplodus; species Diplodus puntazzo. The sequence continues at coordinate 7,067,567 of OZ023160.1, read as the reverse complement.
CCTCAGGCTTGTGTAACTCTCTGGGTGTGATGAAAACTACTTTTCCAAGGCTGCTGCTGTTATTGTGGAACATTTCACATTCACCACAAGACTGCTCATTAACATATTATGGACTTTAATTATAAAACAGCAAAAACGGCCCTTTAATGAGAGAGAGAGACGTGTTTTCTTTATAATTGACTGGGTTGTAAAGTGTAAGCATTAGTGATGTGTACACCACACACATTTTTCTCATTTGTATACAACTTAACATACACATTATTTAAAACTATACAGCTCTTTGTCTAGACATTAATACTTTTCTCAGTGAAACATTCTAACAGTCTGATTCTGGGGGAGGATGAATGCTTGTTAGTGTGGCTGGCTGTGACATTCTGGAGCGCTAATGGGCCCAGTGGATCAGCTCCAACAGTGACTTAATGGACAGTGGTGGGTTTGGTATAGTGACATGCTGTTTTACTTGTACTCACTTCATACACAGATATGATGGCAGGACGGAGTGTTTCCATATACAGCAGGATAACATGCAGTGTAATCATGTGATGGCTGTTACACTACAGTGGTTTCAGTACCAGTGACACACAATAACAATGCTATCATTCAGATATTCAGCAAGTATAACATTTACCGTGTTCACAGTCTTAGTTTAGTGTGCTAGCATGTTACATTTGCTAATTATCATTAGCACAAAGCACAGCCTTCATTACTTAAAAGATAACTCCACCAGTTTTACACATTAAAGTGTGTTTACAGGTTTCAGGGTGTACAACTGCATATGTGGAAAACAGTGGTTTAAAGTCCTTTATTATTCCAGAGGAAGCTGAATGTTATGAAATCAATTGCCTCAAGTGAAGTCTCTCAGTGGCTGTTGCATTGTGGGTAATGTAGGCACCTGGTTTGTATAGCAGTCTACTGGTCTAAAATTACACTCCTATAACACTGTTGAGCTCAGGTTGAACTGTATAAAAAGAAATTATCAAAATCAATACAGCAGAGGCATAAATATCATCTTTTTACCCTTTTCAGAACCTGCTGCCTACATTACCCACAGTTCACCAGCCACTGAGTGACATCACTGGAGGCAGTTTATCAGATAACATGTCAACATCTGTTTTCCCCACCTTCAGTAGTTCTCTGCAGGACCTGTAAACACACTTTAATGAGTCAGATTGGTGGAGTTTGACCAGATGATGACGCGAGATTTAAAAAACGTCAACACAAACGGAAACAAGCTTCATGATAATCCATCCCGCAGTTGTAAAAATATTGCAATCAAAACAGTTCAAATTGTCAGCCTCATGGTGACGTGAGAGAGAGAGTCAGGTGATCACCTGAGTCATGACATCATCCTCTGGGAAACATGACTATCTGAATGTTTTTCCCGAGGCAGTAGCAGCAGTTTGGAGTCAACTGAACAACAAAGCACGTCATGCGTTTACTGATAAAACAAGAGGTTTCTGTTTTGATCTCTGAATGGCTTCTAAAATTACTCGCTTTGATGCGATTGCATTTATTTTTCTATGATCTTGTGATTTAATACTGATTACGGATGAATGTGGAGCCGATTTTAAGCTACAATTTAAAAAAAAAAGCAATAAAGAAGATAATAGTTCAGCCCCCATAGCAACTGAGATATCACATCCACACATACATCTGGATGAATTAAACCGTTAACACACAATGATAAATTAAACCATAGATATTTTAAAAAGTTTTAGTATTACTTATTGTACAGTACTGAGAAGATAATCTGAAAAAAGAAACCCACTTTATTACACAATGTGCAACACTGTGATGGACTCGCCTGTGCTGTTCTGTAACACGTTGCCTTTGCTCCTGTCAGGATGATGTTCCTGGATGTCAGCTTAAAACAACGGAAGGATTTTATAAAACCTTTTTCAGTGTGTGTGTGTGTGTGTGTGTGTGTGTGTGTGTGTGTGTGTGTGTGTATTTCTTTTAAGTCCATGTGTGCACGTGGGTGTATTTGTGCGTGTTTGAGTCTGTTCTGCACTGTGTGGGAGTGTTGGCTGCAACAACTGTGTACACCGCCGTGTATGTTAAATGCATCTGCGTAGCTCATGTATGTGCAGATTTTTCCTTCTTATGACTTCATCTCTTAATGTATTAACAAATGAGTGGGCCAACACATTCAGTACATGCAGGGTTCTCATATACTATTTACATAATCCAGTGCAGGGTGTGTGTGAGTTCTTTGTGCAGGCGTTTGCTTTGGACTACCTGTTTATATAATCGAGCATGAATTGTGCAATTACAGAGCCTCGGCATAAATATCCTCTGACTTTATGTTTACATTCTGTTCCATCAGAAGCTCCGAAGCCTCGCAGCCTGAGCTCAGAACACGTGTGGAGCCACTCCACAGTTATTTTTTAAGAATCACACTATTAATATTTACACTACAATACACAGTCAGCATGAGACTAACAAATGTGGTACTGAGAGTGGCGGAGAGCCAACAGATGAGCAAACAAATTGCAGATTACATTTGGGAAATTAGGTGAATAAAACGGGAAAAAAAAACAGCCAGTTTCATCAAGATACGGAAAATCTGTTGCAAGTAAAAACAAGGCAGCAGAGTTGCTTCTGAGCTTGCAAACTGAGAAAGACCTTTGTGCCAAAAGGGCAGCGCTGCACGTTTCGTACTCCACACTGGAAGAGGGAATTAAAAACAGACAAAGAAGTGTAATTTCGGCAAGCCTTATTCTTATTTTTTCCAGCGTAGACCACTTGTCTTATTTGTCATGCCTTCTTTCCTCCCACACACAAAGTCTACACTGCCGAATAAAAATAATATAACTGAAAAATAATAAAGGTTTACACATCATTCCTCCCTCTTCAGCTGCTATATCAAAGCTTTTTTTAAGGCAGTTTGTTACAATAGAGTAAATGACACATTTTTGAGGCACAGACACAAAATGGGAGCTATTGGACGGAGACAGTGTGAGATGGGGGAGAGGAGGGGAGGAGAGGAGAGGAGAGGAGAGGTTGTGTTGGTGGTGGTGGTGGAGGGGGGAGTGTGAAATGGAAATGCGAAAAAGAAAGACAAAAAGGAAAAGAGAAAGAGGGGGAATAATAGAGACGAGAAATCTGAGGAGGAGGAGGAGGAATGTGTTGGCTCGGCTCCCAGCCTCAAGGATGACTCACAGCTATCTTTGTCCACCCCAGTAACGAGAAACGAACCCCGCCTCGTGGAGTGAAAGAGAGAAAAAAGCCCACTCCCCCCCGCCTCCTGTTTTGCTATGCCGTTGCCGCGGCAACCAAGGCCTTGTCGTCAGGCCCTGCCATTTCTACCACGCTGTGGACGCAGTGGAATAAAAAAGGTGTAGACTCTTCTGAGCAGATTTTTCAAAAATACCTCAGAGAGGGTGTGCTTTTTTTTTCAACACTAACCTATAATTTTACAAAAGATATGGCAGATGAATTACTGCAGCCACATAGCCAGAGAGAAAAAAAAGCTTTATGAGACCTTGGCAACAATGATGCCAAGTAGTAATCAGCACTGAGAACCAAGACAAAACCTCAATTTGAGACAAACATGTAGTCATTTCAGAGCAGATTTACATTTAAATTCAGAAAGGAAGAAACACTGTTTTATATTTTGTGTACAATTTCACAACGACTCTGGATTTCTAAAACAGAAGATCTCACACAAATTGAATATGCGTGCGCTGTCTTTTCTTTTCAACTTTACCAGACGGCTAAATTTAAAACATTTGAGATTATACAGACACATGGTCTGACCTCTGCCTCCCCCGTTTTTCCGACTTTGCAGAAAAAAATCCATGCTCTCACTTCTGAGAGTCGTCTAGCAGCCTGTACTGCACTGATCTGATTGTTTCTGATCATTAGAGGACATAATCTTGGCTGCACTGGATTGCATTTAATAGGTTAGTTCACCCAAAACATATTACCTCCCTTACCTCTGATGCTCTCCACTCATTGACACAGTTCAAGATATTTTCGCTCAGGCTTTGAGTTAATTGTATCAGATATGTCTGTTGCCACCCCGACATAATTGAGGTGAATGGTTAATTTGTTCAATTTGTAATTTAATTTAACGTCTCTTTCTCTTTCGATTACTCCGGATAATCCGCAGCCCTCCCTGTCAACGGTGTTCAGAGCTACAAAGTAGAAACTGTTGATTGCATGCACGCTGGTTTATCTTTCCTGTTGATTTCCCCGTTGTCTTTTTGAAAACATTTTCAATGCTTCAATGCAAAATAAAAACAAGTTGCATTCACTTTAGATGAGAGAGCTTTGAATTCTTATTTTTAAAAAGGGAAGCTGACCAACATATTCCCATTTGTGGCAGCTGTCTGGAAAAGTAGCTGCGAGGGATTGAGATACCTTCATGCACACACTGACACCTGCCCACTACAGCTGCAGCCTCGTGCAGTTCACCACAGAGCAGCTCCCCTGCAGCAGGAGGGGGTTCAAAGCTCTGCACATGAGCACATCTGCTGAAGCTGTGGAGGAAAAATCCAATGAGATTTTTATTTTTTTTTCCTGCCAGTGTATTTTCAGCCAGTGTCTCTGTGAGGGGCTGCTATAGCTACGAACAATTCATCACCTCGTTCATTTCCTGTAGCACTAAAGAAATTCCTCAAACATGCACTACAAGTGTCCATTGATCCATATGGTGCGTAACTGTATAAACACACACACACACACACACACACACACCCATCCTGGCAAGCATGTGTGGGCACATGTGGGTGGGGTTTCCCAATGACTCACTGCTCAAACACTGAGGAGAGGAAAAAAAAAGGGGGTTCTCCCAAATTCCCTATAGATCGTCGAAAATGTTCCCTTCTCCAATTATAGCCGACCTTTCCTCTTGTTTCCATCCTCACTATATAGACAAAGCGGCTTTATGTGGACGGCACTGGAGGGAAAAGGTGACTAAGAGGAAGGTTGTTGGATAATAATGGGGGTTTCAGTAAACAAATACCCAGAAATAGAACTGGAGCCAGGAAAACGTGCTGCAGTACAATAGTGATACATTCATACTGTGTTAATGGGCCGTTACAATAAAACACCTTTTTTTACACCAGCTGCAACTAATGATTTTGTATCTGTTTGTATTTATTTCAAACAAATCATTTCATCTATACAAGAGTCAAACACTCGCAGGTATCTAATCGTTCATCAGGCAGAGGCTCAGATACAGGCTGGTGGAGGGAGAGTCTACTCTCTTACTCAGGACGGCATTCGGTTGAATCCTCACTTAACTTTGAAATTCAAATCACTGAAAAGGTTTTAAAATTTCAGTATCAAATGTGACATTGGTGGTTATTATGTTTAAGAGGAACGGTAAAAACAAAAGAATGACGATATTTTATAATATAGAAAAAAAAAGGTAACTACAGGAATTAATTTCAGTGTCTCCTTGATGAAGTTAGACTTTTTGAAAGTGAAATCTATAGAAAGTCAACAACAATCAGGACTCCAGTCTTAAGAGTTCAAGAAGAGCAAGTACTTTTATTTGGTGCACGAAAATAAATGATAATATTAAAACAGAGAAAAGCAAGAAATCTTCCCATTAAAAATGTTCAAATAAGTGAATATTTGGTATTTTTCTTTGTTAATAACTGCAACAATTTATTAGCAAAACTGCTGATTAATGTTAAGTCAGTCCACTTATAACTTAATGTGACATAGGCTAATAGATAGGTGTATAAGTCAGAAGAGCTGCAACGATTAATCGATTAGTTGTCAACTATTAAACTAATCAACAACTGTTTTGATAATTGATCAATCAGTTTGAGTAATTTTCTAAAGAATAAAACAGTCAAAATTCTGATCCCTCTTGGGCTTTTGGGAAACACTGAACAACATTATTTTTCCATTAGAAAGTGATCGTTCAATTGAGAAAATAATCCACAGATTAATCGATAATGAAAATAATCAGTTGCAGCCTTACTGCAGACAACCTCTAAGATGCACTGTTGTGCTAACTTAAAACAAAATGAACATATCTGTGGTAGGTAAGAGCTGCTTCACACACTCTTAAAATAAACAGAGTTGTGAGGAGTATCAACCTGAGTCTGAAGCACAGACTGCAACACGACAATACAAAAAGCCATTAAGGCCTGCGAGCTCAAGACAGAACCTGTGTTGTGCAACTCTCACAAAAGAATATGCAGGAAAATAAACACTACAGGCTGGCACATGACTGCTTCCTGTGTCTCTTCAGGGAAGACGAGCACAAGAACAGGGATTGTGTGTTTATGTGCATGTGTTCGGTAAATCACCAGAAACCGACAACAACGCACAACGCAGCCTTTGCCAGGGGCCACCCGCACGCATCCACATGTGGCAGACGGGAACAAAGTTCCCAGTGTATTCACTTTTAAAAGCAGAGCAAATGTCGACCGTGTCTGATAGGTTTCAGGGAGTTGACTTCTTCTGACGAGACAACTACACAGAGAGGGGGAGGCAGAGAGGGGGAGGCAGAGAGGGAGAGGCAGAGAGGGGGAGGCAGAGAGGGGGAGGCAGAGAGGGGGAGTCAGTGTCCTCTCATGTCAAACTACTTAAAAAAAGAAATCCCCAAACTGAAGAGAAGTATCTGTACTGTCTTTGTTCCATTCATGCCTGTTGAAATTTGCATTTGTTAATTCAGTTCTTCAAACACAGTGCAGTCAACACATGGAGAAGGGAAAGGTGCGTACAGAAAGAGTGTGGTGTGTGTGTGTGTATGTGTGTGTGTGTGTGTGGGTGTGTGTGTGTGTGTCCACAGGCAACAGAGGCATATGAAACAGCCCTTGTTCCTCTCCTCATGATTAGCTGATGAATCATCAGGGTGTGAGTCAGGCGTCTGCTGCCCGGTTATCTTTGATTTTAGTTTATAAGTGACTTTTCGCTTTCACTGAGTCAGATTATCAGCGGTGATTAGGAGCGGTACCAGCGGTACAGGGGTGCAAGTTCACAGTTCATTTTCCATATTTACAGGTCTGTAAAACATGAGTACACATGAAAGCAGGACCGAAGATAAGGAACGCTACTGATAAAAAGAATGGTAACTATGCCGACTATCAGTTTCATGTTCATAAACTTATCTTGATTAAGATCATGTGTAAAATCCCAAGTCAGTATGTTACCTTGCTGAGCCTGCAGGGACTAAAATAACTTCCCCTTCTTTTAAAAACAGGTTTAACTGCATTGCCTCAACACTGTTGGTTTACAAATAACTCACTGCAAAAAGAGACTTCTGCCATTAAGCTCTGACACTCTGCACGTTATGTGGGGCTGCACATTAATTGTACTTCTTAGCTTGGCAATTCACACATCATTCTGATTGGAACAGTGTCTCAATTTGCAGTTTATTGCTCGTTTGCATTAACGAGAAACCTCCCTGGTGGATCGCAGCTCTCACTTACGCTGCAGCAGATTGTGTTCTAGCCTCCACTCCAGCGAGGCGCAGCTCTCTCTGTCTCTCCAGCTGCACTCAGTTACAATGAAAACTCCATGAGTGGAAAACTGAGAGGGCTGCTAATGTTAGCTATACGCTAAACAAGAGCCATGTGGAGTTTATGAGGGCTGCCATCAGTTTTGGTCAGCATTCTTTAGCTTGTGCGAGCCGATGAGGAAAACAGGATTTGGCGCTTGGAGTCTAACCAAGTTGTGGTTGTGGGACGAGCCCAAGGATTCGGTGCTCTCACGCAAAGTGGACTGGCATCGAGCACAGACTTAAAAGGAAACACAGAGCGCTCACGGCTGCGTATACAAGAGATGAAATGGTTTGATTTGCATCAGGACAATTCAGTGTCAGGTGAGCTGTAAAACACAGAAGACGATGCTGTTTTTACCTTCCTTTGCTTTCCTCCGATTGTCTAAACTCGGGCACTCTGTGTACTGTTCTCTGTGGCGAACCATGCCCGACTGGCAACAAGTAAAAAAAAAACATGCCAGCTTGATGAGTGTGTGTGTGAGTGAAGAAATGGTATTAAAAAAAGAAGTTCCGTATAACAAACACATTACCAGTAGCCAAGCAGCGCACGAGTCACAAAATACATGCGATAATCAATCCCAGAAAGCAATTGAAAAGTCAAGCGCAGGGATTTATTCAATGTTCCCTACTGAACATTAATGATTAATTCTCGTCTCAAACACAACCAGAATGGCAATCACAAGAGTGCATACCTCCGCCAAGAACCAACAGCCCACATCATTCTCAATGTTAAACCACCATAACTGTTAATAACCATTATCTGAGATCATCATATCTAGGATTCACATCAAATTGTTTTCACTCACTCACTCACATATCATTCACCTAAATATGCCTGATCAAGATCCACGCATTTTCTCCTGACAATGAAAGAAAGAAATCCTGGTCTGCACCAAAAGTTAAAGGGGTCTGTTCTGAGCCAAGACCCATCCACCATCCAAGATGTGTGGAAATCTGTTCAGTAGTTTTTGTGTAATCCTGCTGACAAACCAACAAACACACTGACATGGTTGAAAACACAACCTCCTTGGTGGTCACCAGTAAAGGGTTAACTAGTTCTGTACCTCTGCCTATTGAAGTCAGGCAGCCTTCATCATTGGTATCCTTTAAATGCTCTCTTAAAACCTTCTTTTATACTGTAGAAAGGCATTTATGAGTTCTTTAACGGGCGTTTTCTTGCCATGTCACATTTTTACTTTTTTTTATCCCACCATGTTTTATAATCTTTGTCTGGTTTCATTCCATTTTTTATCTGCTTTTCCTTTTCTGTGAATCACTTTGCAACCTTGTTTACAAAACTGCTGTATAAATCAGGTTTATTATAAATTATATTATAACTGCAGTAGGCGGGACTGACCTGAAGCATCTGATTGGATTGAACCCCCATGACTCCAACAATGCAACTGCTTTCTTGCAGGGACAGCGGGAGTCTTTCCCTCTATAAATATCTGAGATTCTTCTACTTTAAACACAGCATGAATAGAAAACGACCGTTTAAACAAACACATTAAATAACAAGTAAAGTTATCTCCAGTTTCTGTTGTACTATGATGCCACTGAATACTGAACGGTGCTAGAAATCTACAAGCGATTCATCTACAAAGATGCACAGTGTCGACTGGACTCAGCTTTGATAGTTGACTATTTTGTGCAACTCGTCGAGCTGTGACTGATGAAGAACCACATCAAGATGCAAAAACTCTGCTCCTAATCACATCTCCTCCGTCCCAATAAACAAGAGCAACAGTTAATGCAGAACATGTGAGGTGAAGTTGAAAGAGCTCCCTCACAAACTCTCTGCCCTGTTTAGATTCTATAGTGAAACTGCTCCAAACATCCAAGTCAACCTCAATTTATTTCACTCTAAATGAGCTTTTAGCAGATCTGGAAACGGAGCAAGTGTTACATAACTAACCAGATGGGACGGGAACGGTTGAGGTTACAGCGCACCCACCTTTCCCACTCTCCAATGGGATGGGTCCTTGGGCAAAAAGAGCGGGCGAGCGACAGAAAGAAAGACAGAGAGAGAGAGACTCTGTGGAGTCCCACCATCTTAGAGTAATTTACCCAGCCCATGTGCAAGTGAGTCATCGAGGGCTTGGCAGCCTCTGAACGCTCTATGGAAACTGTAATTCTGCAAAACGACACACACACACACAAAAACACACACACAGACCAGCAGCCTGCCAGAACCTTCGCTCTGTACCAAGTTCTGGTCCGCTGAAGTCCAAAACCAACTCTCTCATTACTCGTACGCCAATAAACCCTACAGAACGGCTCCACACAGCAGCCATCCAGCACATTCACAGGCCTGCCACATCTGTTTTCCATCACCAAGTATTCTGTCGGGAGGTAAGAGGACAAACAGTCACCAGACCAACCAGCCGTACTCTCACCAGGCCTTACAGCACCCACTGACTTACCTATAGGATATCTGTTCAGAGACAGAACCGCTTACAGAACAACTTAAACTGTAGGATACATGTAACAAGTATGAGCAGACTCAAATTACTGAAATATTACTCAACCACAGGTAAAAGTAGTGCTAGTAAAGTAACACTGTAATGTAAAAGTACAAAGTATTCTTCTCAGACACTAAGAGCACTAGTTACTTTTTAACCTTGATGCATTATTAACAGCCGGTGCTCAAATCAAAGGTGGTTTCCGTTTCTCTTATTCTTCAGTCTAAATTCCGCTCAGTGGCCTTGGTCGCTTCTCCAAACCTGCTCCTGCTGCAGAGTTTTGTGTTTTTGTTTGTCGGTCAGGGTTTACTGGCTTACTGGCTACTAAAATGCAGATGAAAGGTTTAGATATTAGTACTCAATCACGATTTTAAAAGTAACTAAGTAGCTAAAGTATACGTGAAATTACATAACGACACCCCAAAAAAGTGACTTAATTGCAGTAACTGAGTGGCTGTATTAGTTACTTCCACCCCTGGCTTTCTGTATTTAGCCTTTTACGGTTTCTAGCTTATTCTATTTTTGCTTTGGGTTTTATTTGGTTTGTAAAGCACTTTGTTTAGAAAGGTGCCATATAATTTTTTTTTTAAATTGTTATTAATAGCTTGGCATTTCAAATCAACTACACCAGAAGTAAAAGGTAAATAATAGAATCTTTCCGGTTTCTAGCTTATTCTATTTTTGCTTTGGGTTTTATTTGGTTTGTTAAGCACTTTGTTTAGAAAGGTGCCATATCATTTTTTTTTCAATTGTTATTCATAGCTTGGCATTTCAAGTCAACTACGCCAGAAGTAAAAGGTAAAATAATAGAATCTGTCCTCGAAGCTGAGACTTTGAGTCGATCGCCAGAAAATGTATCTGATATTATTTTGCTAATTCATCCCATAATTTTTTTTTGGGAAAAAATCTACATATTCCCTGTCCTCAATTTTATCAAACATTAAGAGTTGCTTGATTTTTCAGTTTCATATCATTGAAAAATGTCTTCTCTTTGGGTTTTGCACTATTGGTCAGACAAAGCAAATAATCTGAAGACTAAACCTTTTTGGGCTATTTTCTAACATTTTAAGGACAAAACAATCAGCTAATCGAGAAAAAAACAAATCAGCAGATTAATTAGTAATGAGAGTAATCATTATCTGCAGCTGAAATCTGTTCTTATTGACTTTTAGCTTCCTTCTGTGTCACATTATGGAGCAAAACACACACAATATAATTTTCATGCAATCACTTTGTAGCTTTCAGTATTTGTGGCTGAACAGCTGCTGCAGCTTTGTAAAGAACAATTATGAATGTCTATTTGTCACATAATATAGGTGTAAATTATTTATTGCCCACAAAATCCAAGAGAAGTCTCTTTGTGTACTTTCAAACAAGCTTTTCAGCACGGAGGAGCGTCTTCAGCGTTGGACAGGGCACTTCAGAGAGCCATCCAATTTACACCGCCGCTGGATCACACCCAGAATCACGGGCTCTTCCCTGAGCTCTTATCTGCCCTGGCATGACTCAATGTGACAGACAATTGTCTGCTGTCACATAATACAAGCTGAGCTCATCGTAGGGGAACACTGAGTTTCCCCCCTGAGGCAGCCAGAAGAACAGAGCAGAATGTGATCAAACGGCATGAGAAAAGACGCACAGCGGCACGAAGAGATCTGCCGCTGGTGGTGGATGGTGGCTTGCTGCTCGTTTTGTGGCCTGAGGGTGCAACGGCTCATGATGATACTGAGCTCGGATTTAGTCTACGAAAAAAGCTGATTACCTGGAGAATTAATCAGAGAGTTTGTTTAATTTGATCAAATTCTGCTCCAGATTTAAAGTGAGAAGGCTGCCAGTGACAACGAGCCCGAATGCAGCCGAGGAAAAGAAGCAGACATTTTGATTGATGTCATCACAGAAACGGGTGTAATTAACAACAGTAATGAAGGAGGCTCCAGGCTCCTGGTGTTGTGCATGCTGGCTCACTAGCATGACTACATGGAATGAAGCCATTGTTAATGTAATTACTTCTACCTGTGCCTTTCCTGATGCGACAATGCTGTGAAAAAGCTCTATTGGTGCAATGATTATTGAAGCTGACGGGTGCAGTCAATTATGAATTAAGTGGTCGAACACTGAACTTTCTAAAGACATTGTTAAACCATTAAATACCTGTGAGTGTGTCAGCATTTGAACAAAGATATATCAGGAGTATACGAAGCTGGCATCTTAGTTTTTCATCCCACTAATTACACTGACCTAATAACAGCACGTTACAGTCATTAATTTTTTACTAAGTCTGCATAATCAGTCTTTTAGATGTTGGAGGCAGAGTGCACAGTATAATGTTCTGTAAATTAGACTTGGATGTTATTTTCAAACTTTACAATAAAACGGTAAAAAATATTGTATGTTAAAGTTGAAACAAGAAATCAATTAAAGGAGACATCATTTTTTGTTTTTGTCCTTGCTTGTAAAGTGGTCTTGAAGGTTAAAAAGGTTAAAAAGGCCTTTAATTCCGTGACTTTGTGACATCACACTGTGTCACAATGTCACACATTTGCATAATTTATGCTTAGAAGTCAGTTTGGCACATAAACATTAATTTAGCACAGCTGGCCAGTTGTTGTTAGCGATGCTGGCTCAGGCATGTGTGAGCTGACCAATCAGAGCAGACTGGTTATTCAGGAGGAGGGGTCTTAAAGAGACAGGAGCTCAAACAGAGCGTTTCATACTGGACACAGGAGAAAACTGGTGTGTTTTTTAAGCATTAAAGTATGTAAAATTATTCTAGTAGTAACCCAAAATAAAATTAGGTACCTGAAAATGTGCATAATATGTCTCCTTTAGTCATTCAACATTTTAATAATGAATTATTGTTTTTAGTCACTTTCTTGGTTCAAGCTTCTAAAATGTTAAGATTTAATTTGATAGTATGTTCAACCTCTTTGGATTTTGGACTGTTGGTCGGACAAAACCAGGCAGTTTAAAGACGTCATCTTGGGTTATTAAAAATGTATATGTGGGTTTTTTTTTAAATTTATTTATTTTATTTATTAATAGTGAAAACAGTACAGTCATGGGTTTTCCCTGCCATTAAAAAAAACTTCAGGTGCAGCACCCAGACTGTCTTGGGCAGCACCTAAGTGAAGTCATGTAATCATAATATGACTTTTCACAGATCTAGTGGTTGTAGCGAGTCCCCGGTGGGTTTCTTTGGCATGTTTTATCATTCAGCTTTTTGGGTGTTCTTTATTTATCCGCTGTGCCTTATCCAATTTGATTTTGTACACAAATATAATTACAGTCCAAAATGATGTGAAATGGCATTCCTTTTTTTTTTTAATATCAAAAAAAGGTAAGAGCGAAGTCACTGTTTGTGCTTTTGTTTGCTGGAGGTTCCCAAATAATGTTCACACTTCAGTCAGTTGTTGTGTGCATCAAACTGATTTCCTAGTCAGTATATGATCTTGGCAGATCTGGCCTGAGAGTACACAGTCAGATGTATTTTCTCAATCGCTTTGGGAAAAAGAAACTCAGTATAATGATGTTCTGTTGCTACCAGACTACTGAAAGAAAGCTTTACTTTCAGCAGTAACAGTGAGGGCATCTGAAAGGCTGAACTGGCCGATCAGAAGTGGAGTACAGGCTCCCTCTTGTCCATTTTAGGAAGAGACTTTCAACAATCTTAATCTCAACATACTCGAGATGTGCAGCTTGAATGAGTCCTCCCGTTATTCATAACAACGGCCAGTAATAGCATGGATGTTTAATGTGTTGGCTAAATGTGTGTTGTGTTACGCATCTAAAGTTTCCCTCTGAACAAATATAGAAATTGAAACTGTGACTAATTGGACCACAAGTTGTGACGTCCTACTCTAAAACCTCTGCATCATGTGTTCCCCCCTTTTACTTCCCCTTTTCACTCACACAGGTTGGCAACATAATTAAGAGTTTCTGTTTATTATTTTGCATTTGTTGCCAGAGGTGACAGAAGTACCAACACTTGTACTTAAGTAAAAGTAGCAACACCACAGCGTAGAAACGCCAAACTAACTTTTTTGTCCACCAGCCAACTGGCGTCTGAAAGTCCACATTTTACCAGCCTCTCAACAGATCACCACCGTTTTTTGGCCGCTGACTGAGACAAATCTACCAGCCAACTGAATATTTTACCAGCATTTGGCTGGTGGCTGGTGCTAATTTTGAGTCCTGGTTACAAGTCTTGCATGTATTCTTTAATTTTTTTTTTAAAAGGGTAACTCCACCAGTCTTACACATTAAAATGTGTTTACAGGTCTTGAGGGGTATTACTGCATATGTGAAAAAGTAGTATGAAGCCTTTTGTGGCTCCAGAGAAAGCTGCATTTAATCTGATAGATTGCCTCCAGCGATGTGTAGCTACAATAGTTTGTCGTAGTTAACTAGCTATTACCTGCGTTTGAGACTATTTTCAGAGTTGTCGGACGAAAGGCAGTTTTTTGGTGTCGGTAAATGATGAACTTCACTGCCATTTTTAAATGTTTATATAGATATTGGAATAATACTGTTAATGTAAAGTCTTTTGGACATGATTATCGGGTATTGAAAATCTGATATTTTACATCCTCGATTATTTATTGATTGTATTTTCTATCATTAAACAAAATCAGCAAAATGACTAGTCACTTAAGTTGTCAGTTAAATTTAGTAAAAAGTGCAATACTACTTACTTTGCACCACTGTGCGTTGTTTTGTACGTTTCCTTAGAAGCATAAATGTCAGTGCTTACTGTGCAGCTTTGACATGACAATAGAAATATGTGATGTGTTGCAGGATGCAAATGAAGTAAAAAGGTCAGAACACAGCTTTACATCTAAATGGGCCATCATGAGGAGATGCTGTTCATGGGGACACAAACACTTCACAGCGAGTGGTGAGGGATTACATGCAACACAAATGAATAAATACAGCAGAATGGGGCCTTTTCCACACAGGCTATACTGGACACAGTGGTAGAAAATATTCCAAAGCAAGGAAGTGTGAATGTGCTGTATGATAAGTGCACTTCCTGCTGTGTCCTCGGATAACTGTGAATGCCTGGAGCTGGAATCAAGACTTCACATCAGTCCATGAACACAGTATAAGAACATGTTGAGTTCAGCACGGGATCTTTGTATTGTTCTATAATTTCAGTCTGCAGGACATGTTCTGCCATGTTGTGTCTGCAGCAGCACTTTTACTTAATCTGCTTTTGAAAAAAAAAAAATGTCCCAACAGACAAATGCTTCATCTACCTGCTGCCACACCCAAAACCACAGTGTGCTGACAGGTGGGGCAAACTCAGACCAGGTAAATCCTTTTATATATTCAAAGTAGATCTGATCTGGGCTGGGCTGTTTACTTTTCAACCTTCACAGTTTAAAGTCATCCTCATCAGACATACTTTGATGAAAAGAAGATCAACGTTTAGTATTTTACCATTATAAAAGAGGTGTTGGCTTTTGATTTCAGACAGTGTGTTTGAGTGTGTGCAGCAGGTATTTAAAAGGTTTGTATACCACAGACAAGGGCTGGGACATCCTGATAACGATATAATATTGTGTTAATGTTGATTAATGTCAATAGAGCTAACCAAAGCTGCTACCAGTGATAATTATTATTGATTCACCACTCCATTATTAAATCATTAGGACCAATAAATATTTCTAACGTCCCAAGTTAATAGAACTTGTTTTGTACAGTCCACCAATATCTGGTTTCATATCATAAAAAATCAAAAACAGCAAATATTTACATTTGAGAATCTGAATGCAGTGAGGAATAGATTATCAAAATACTTGCTGATTAATTGTTTCAGCTCTGTGATTTATAAATGGGCATGTTTAAAAACAAAACAAAGGAAAACAGACAGAGCCAACTGATCTTCCTGGGTGGAGCTTTAAGAAGCGGAGTCAGAGAGCAGCGACACCGGTGAGCCAGTTCTCCCACACAGGCTCATGTTTCACAGCCAGCGGCACAGCTGGAGGTGAGACTGGGCACGAGACACCAGACAGACGCACTATTTCAGTATTAAGGAGCGATGACTAAACAGGGCCTCGACAAACTTGTGAACACGGTTCTGTAGCTCCTGCTGTTGCTCAGGGGCTCAAATCTTCTGTTTTCTGACCTGTTTTTTTTTCCTCTCAAGATGCGTACCTGGCTCCCAGCTTTGGGTTTAGACTTCCTTTTACAGCACCGCATTCCTCCCACACCTGCTTTTGTCTACAGTTTTGAATTATTTACAAGTCAAATAGTGCTGTAGGGAGAATGGTTGGCTTTCTGGCCCGACAGCTTGAGGTTCTGCCTCAGGGGAGGAGGGGGAGCATGTGTTTGTCGTAGTAGTTATCCATACAAAGATGTGTGTGTGTGTTTGTGCATGTGAAGGGAAGCAGTGTCATGCCTTTGGGCTGAACAGGTGTGTCGGGTCAACTGAACTGCAGTGACAGTTCCACCTGCTGCTGTACGTTCTGTCAAACTTGAGAGGCATAACCGAAGACATTAACATAAAGTCAACATGTTGTGAGACGCCGCTGTCCGGTTGTTTGTTGCGTCGCCGTCTGCTGCTGTCGCCACGTGAAGCTCAGCTCGGCGGCCCGTCAGTGTGTATTAATAAAACTGACTTCCCGTTACAGGGACTCCTCAGTCAGCCCATTCCAGAGGCCATGAAAAACTTCTGAGTCACCACCCCGTCACACGGCCCAGCCAAGACTCCCAGGGCGCCATGGCAACCAAACACCAAACACGCCGTGGAAAGTGTGGCAGATAAAGCCGGCCCGGGCTGGAATGAGCGATCCTTTTCCACCACACATGCGTCAAAGAGGATCCGCTTCCTTTTTAAAACAATAGAGCTGCAGGAGCCGTTGCTACGTTTCTGGCCGAGGAGTCGGAGAATTACTAGAAGCACTGTAGCAAAATGTAATAATGCTGTTCTCTCAACACGTGGCCTTTTATCTGGAGCTCGCGACAAAGTCAACATCATCATTCACCTCCAGTTAGAGCTAATCTACAAATCGTTGATTGATGATCTCGGGACAAAGCTGACACCACGATGAAGGTCAACATCCGACTGCAGAGCACAATAGAGGCGCACTACCTGCAGAGCTTCTACATTTATATTCATCTTTCTGCACGCTGCACTGACCGTCTGAGTTTTTTGCACACATTCACATGGACATGCTTCACATTTCGGACAGTGGTGTGAACTCCGTGAAAAGACAACACAAAGGTGCTAATTGGGGGAAAGGACTCCCTGCAATGTGTGTTCCTATTGTCCTAAGGCTGTCACGATGGCAGGGAGAAAAAATGTTTTTAAAAAAATAAATATAAATCGATGCTCAGTGATGTTTTCCATACGTCGGGCGAAACAAAACAGAAACATCTCTGTCATTTATAATTTGAAAATTAGACCGTTTTATTTATGTCATAGCTTCTGTACTTTCGATACTATTGGATGTCTAATTAATAAAGATTGTACTGTTTAAACATCTGGTATTGAAGTGTGCCGTGTGACCATAAGCCTTGCTGTGTTGAATGTTTGTAGCTCTATATTCTGTAAAAAAAGTGCTCCCTGTAAAAGGAGCACATGTAGTCTGAAAAGTAAGTAAATGCACTACGTGAGAATAGCAGATTAATTTTCTCATAACCTTCTAACTCAAGGTGCATTTTGCCAAGACGCTGAAACATTCCTCGACAGCCACCTCTGGCTGAGCCCTACGGCAGCAGACTGATCTGCAGACATCCACCTGCGGAGCTGAAATCACAGCTGAGGATATCCACAAACTCAGACAGACTTCTGCTCGCGCATCCTCTTAAAAAAAATGATGGTAGCAGTAATATAAACACACATCATTACCTGCTGTTAACTGGCAGAGCACAATGCCTGGAGTCAATTAAAATACACACACCTTCAGTGTCAGGTGACTTTGATGAGACTTTCCCTTCATAAACTATTAACTTTAACGTTGCAATCGACTCCTACTGGATATGATAAAAGATATCATGTTTAAGACATCAGTGATGTTTGTTTATAATGAATAGATACGATTCTTACAATGTTGTTACAACTCAACGTGTTTATCGATAGATGATCTAAAGCTTTACTTCACGCATAGTGAAATTTTCATTATCCGAGAGCTGCATCAGTTATCTCTCAGAGCTTTAAGCAGCCGAGTTGTGTCACACACATGAATGAAAGACATCCTGTCATTAGGGCGGTTACAATTCTACCTTAACAGGTGAGGCTGTGTGTTAAAGGTGGAGCCCGTTTGGCTGAAGGTGTGTAATTTCCAACACCCCTGGGCTTAAGGTGACATAACTGTACTAGCTAACTATACAAACTAAACCACCAGGAATGTCTTGCACAGTGTTAATGACAGGTATGGCTCAACAGCTGCATTCCTGGTTGAAAATTAAGGTGTTGCACCGCCTCAGTGGTGCTGAACAACAGCAGGTGGGAACTTAAGGTAATCACAGCACAAAAGGTAAAATTACAGCATTCTGATCCGCGTGTTCAGATGTTTTGACTGCAGCGCCGCCTTAACCACAGCTATGATGATCTTGGAAGCACGTAAAGATTTTACGTCAATTTTTATGATGCAAGAAAGAGCCTGCAGAGGAGATGTGCCACAGCAAGTACAAAGAACATCACATAACGTCAATCATAAATCATGTCACATTATATTCTTAGCCGATGTGTGTACCTCAACTACAAAAGAACTGTGTACCTGAATCATCTTGTGCCACAAATAACGTGAGAGGCATATAATTCTCATGTATCACAGCCACAGGGGTATTCCCAGCCTACTGTGGGTTCACTTTCCAAGAAGGCAGGAACTCCCCCGCCCCCCCTCCCTCCATCCCACAAAGGGACCAGACAGCAGAGAATAAATGTTGTGTCGTCAATACTGCAACACAACTTGAAAGAGTTATGGTTTATGGCTTCTGCCGACAGCCTGTTTTATTCTAATGTTTTATTCTGGTGCATTTAAAAGTGCATAGAAGAGATGCAAGAACTACTAACAAAAAAAAGCTGTATGTTCTGTATGCTGCTTATAATAGAATTTCAGTCAGATAACTCACATTTGAAATGTTTATTATAGCAGCAGAACATGGTTAGAGTTTGGCATCTTGGCTCCGACATCATCACTCCCTGCAGATATGTTTACACTGCTGTACACTGGGGAGTGATAAACAGAACATCCTGAGCCCCTCAGTCTGAGCCTGCAGGTGGATGCTGGGGCTGATAGAACATGCAGCAATGCTAATGCAGGGCAGCGCTGGCATTGACAGGCAGAGGGAGAGCTGGGAGATTGTTGCAGTTTAAATGGACCGCCAAATTGAGAGGGTGTGGTTAGATGATGGGCGGAGGGAGAGTGGGCCTGTCCTGTGTACAACAGCAGTAGCTCTGAACTAAGAAATAGAAGACATCTTTGTTGACCGACAGGATGGAAATTTGTTTCATAGGTTGCCAAAAACAGCTAACAACATAAAGACAGACGTTGTTATAGATAATATGTCTAGCCACACCCATTGTGTGACATCACTATTGTAACAAAGCCACTCCCTTTCCAAGCTCCACCCCCACACGCTCCTCCTACCTGGCTTTAAGCTCCTTGTACTCCTCCCTGATCTTGCTCAGCTCCAGCTGCAGCCGGGCTCGCTCCTTGGCCACCTGGTCCAGGGTCTTGCGGGCGTCGGCCAGCTCCGCCTCATACGCCGCCTTCATGCCCGACACGTCTCGGGTGGATGAGGACTCCGACTCAGTGATGCGCAGTCGCAGTCCGGCGTTCTCCATCTCCAGCGAGCGCACCTTGTCGATGTACACAGCAAGCCGGTCATTGAGGTTGCACAGGTCTTCCTTCTCCTGCAGCCTGGTGATGCGGGTCGGGGAGACGGCGCCGCGGCTGATGCGTTTCTGGCCTGGGGTTTCCATGGTAATAATGGCTCAGCAAGAGGTGCAGAGGGGGTGAGTCACTGGCTGTGAGGGGAGGAGGGTGAGGGAAGAAGAGTTAATGAAAACCACACTATCTGGGCAGCCTTGCCTGGAACGCAGTGCACCAAATCACGGGCGGAATCACACGTTAAACTTTAATAGAGTTTGTACTGAAGAAATGTTCCAGTGTTGCATAACTCTGATCCTTGTCTGGGCAGCCCGCATCCTGTAATAGGCCTACTCACAGCTCTGCATGATAATGTGACCCAGGATCCTTTTTCCACAGTCAGTAAGCAACATCTCTCTAACTTCATCTAATAACTGCCCTCGACTGTATTTGTATTGCATGAATGTATGAAAGTAACATGCAGGCAGAGCTCGTTCACAGGAATGTGGTTTCTGTTTTACTTGGTTTTTGTTTTCAGACTCCAGATTTTTTGGATACCAAAAAAAGAAAAAGGTTGTTAGTTTCCTGCCCTTTTCCTGCTTTGTATGCTCCTGATAACGTCCTTCAATGACACACACACACGCGCACACAAACACTGTCATAACACACGCCTTCCTGTTCTCCCCTCTGGGTCCATTAAATTGTTGTCAGAGGAGTTAAGCCACTTCAAGCAGTTCACTCCTGAGCAAACATATTTCCCACGAACACTAACCCCCCCCACCTCTGGCTTACACACAAGGCCAATTAAACACTTGTATGATTACTCCGAAAATATGCAGCCGCAACCACGGCGACCAAAATAAATCAAATCGTTACCCCTTTCCTCGGCTCTCCGCAGGAGTAAAAATGGAGGTAAACCACAAAAAAAGCTTGTAATGACTTCTTATAGTTCACAGTGTTCATCAGTGTGTTCTGCAGTGATCACTTCGCCCACAACCACCCGCACGAGCACCGACCATAATACCAGAGAGTTGACTCATACTACTAACAAATACTGCAGGATGCCCCGATAAGGACATACATCCACTCTGAGGCCATTTGAATGGGTTCAACCAGAGAAATGAAGAGAAGAGCACTGCAGTTAAAGCTTCAGTCGCTCAAAATACAACACAAACTTTGGTTTTAAATTACATCTTTAAAAAGGTATCTTTGAAGATGATGAAGTAAAAAAAAAAAGAAAATCTTTAGGTGGCTATGATTCCAACAAAACTGCAATATGACCGTGTTTTGTCCCCATCAGAGAGCAGCATTCTGCAATTATGATGAGGTATTCAACAATACTTATAAATGCATCATTATTGTTATCACCAGCTACAACGGAGGCCAAACACATGTGACTTAAGAGCTGCTCTTTCTCCGCAGCTGCTCCACTCACAACCCAACAATCCTTCCCCACTGGATGGCGGGAAAGCCCACTCCAGTTTGGCGCAGCGGTGGGCGGATGCACCAAAACTTTGCCATCCATCCCCTCACCGCCCATTACCAAAAGTGCACGCAGCGACATGCACGCCCATGTGGGTGGGATGGCGCACACATGCATGCACATGATGTGTGCACACGCCCACAGGAGCAGACCCATACACTCACACAAGTACTCTCTGGGCTAACTCTGAATAAATGAAGCATCCATTTAAGCTCCCGAAATGTGCCGAGCATTAACAGGTGCTGTCTGATGTCCCGCTCTTCAGTACGAGCAGGCAGGAAAATGAGACACAACTTTGAAAAGTTACTGAAAGTTATTCGGCACCGCTCCCTGAATGAAACTGAAATTAACTTGGAGCTGACTGAACAAGTTAAACAATAGAACAATAGTCTGACCACATTATTTGCACAGCAGTGGCTCTGTCTGGCGGAGTAGCAAACAGAAAGTCTCACAGGGAGACAAAAAAAATCTGAGCAAACTCTCTGAACCTTACCTCTGCTGTCTGAGAACCTCTCCACTGCAGCCTGCTGAAGGGACTGAAAGTGAGTGTGCAGGACCTTTCTAGAAGTTTATCTGCTGCTGTGAGAGTGTGTGTGTGTGTGTGTGAGTGTGTGTGTGTGTGTGTGAGTGTGTGTGTGTGTGTGTGCCGTACCCCAGAGGAGCGTAGAGAAGAGGATCCGTTGAATAATGCAGTCTTGCTCTCTGCTAGTGGGTGTGTGTGCGCCTTTGGCTCGTGCCCTGAACTGCTCTCCTAGCTGTCGCTCACTGCACATGTACCTACTGCTGAAGAGGGAGAGAGAGGGCGGGAGCACAAGAGAGGGAGGGTGGGGCGGCAAAGGAGGAGTCAGACAGGACAGACTCTGTGTGTGTGTGTGTGTGTTAGTGACTGTGTTGACACACACACACACACACACAGAGCAGCTGCTGAGCTTTATCTCTCCCTGCACTGGCCCTATCTTTCCCTTTTCTCATTTCACTCAGACGGCGCTCTTGCAGACAGGCTGACCTCAGCGGCTGGTGCAAGTGGTCTGTCAATAAAATCACGGTGACACCGATGATACTGAACAGCTCCCAGGTGGGTGAAAGTGTGCCAATGTGCGGATCTCACCCCGCTCCTCCCCTGCTGCTGCGAAGAATGCATTCCTAACCCGCTTTTTTTCTGCTTGAAAACGGCCCTGACAGTAAATACGTGGAAGATGAATTTCCGTTTCATGAAGCAAAATGAAAATCCTCCCCGCTACAGCGGGGGAACCACAGATGACCTCGGCACACACAAACACTGCCTTCATCAAACAAGCTAAAAGTACACAGAAATCCTTCATTTACCTCGCAGTGAGGTCCCGGTGTTATCCAGGGCAGAAAAATAACCTGTCAGTAAGCTCGCCCGATGAATCCGAGGAGAGAAAAGTCCACAAATCTTTAGCATTATATTCCCAGTGAAGGACAGAATAATTCCCACAAGACATCCTGACAGTCTAAAGGTCTGCACCAAGTTGATTCTGGTCTTATATTTATTTCCTCTGGGTGGAGTTAATGGATCCACAGGTCCAATCAAGTTCTGATGCAGGGGAAAAAGACGCTTTCTCCGTGTGTGTGTGTCTCCTCACCATGGAAATGGAAGTTTGTCCATTCATGTGTGTGTGTGCATGTGGTTAAACAAGGGGCAAGACAGCATCTCTGCTTTTGGGCATTGGGCAGGCCCAGTGGCTGAGGGAGTATTCCTGGCTTCAGTGTGGCCCTACAGTGGAAAGGAGCCGTCAGTCTCTGAGTCACACGTCCCCTTTGCAAACAGCTCTCTTGTTCCGTCCCCACCTCTTCTCCACCTCCTCTCCACCTCCTCTCCACCTCTCTCTCTCTTATCCCTTCATCTCAAGTTCGTCAGCACTTGTGTGTCCATGGAAGTCGCACCAAGATGAGAACCAGGAGGCATCAACAAGCTTTTCTACAACTCTGCAAATCGTATTTCCTTACTTGTTCCCGCTTTGCGCACAAGCAATTAAACCACACAACATCTTCTACGAGGAAAGCAAACAATATCAAGCCTAAGAAAACTCTGTATGCAAACCATCAGTGCTACATTTAATGAGTTAGTCGACTGGGAGAAAATCATTTGCCAACTACTTTGATAATTGATTAAAACTGTGTCAGGCATTAGCTGGTTCCAGCTTCTGAAATGTAAGAATCTGCTGCTTCTCTCTTTGTCATCTATAATAGCTAATTAAGTCTTTGGGTTTTGAACTATTGTTAATTCGAAGGCGTCACTTTGGGTTTGATTAAACAACTAATCATGGAAAAAAAATCGGACGATTTATTGATAAATTTAAATCATTGGAACATGTAGCCCTACAAACCATAAAGGAAAAATCACAATCACCTTCATTACTCGTGTTTTTTTGAAAAATGGTTAAAAAACTAAATTTCAGTTTCCAAGATGTGTGACATAAACAAATGCTCATTTTGGGTGACCAGTAGTCCACAACCCAAAAATATTAAAACAATTAATGACATTAAAACAGAGAGAAGCAGAGAATATCTGAGGCCTGCACCAGCAAATGTCTGGCTTGAAAAGTGAGTCAAACATAATACTGATTGACGATTAATTGTCTAATGATTAATCAAATCACTGCTTACAGAGTAATTTGCACAGTGATGCATCGCTACCTGAGCTCTGTCAATCATTTGTTGGTTCCAGTTGCTTACATTTCAGGATTTTCTCCTTTTTTGTCATTAATGATATTGAATGAGGAGTTTTTGGGTTTTGGATTGTTCGTTCGGACAAAAGAAGCAATTTTCAAGACATCACTTTGGGCTCTGGGGAATTCTACAGATGATTTTAAAACTGATTACTCGAATGAACGTGACAATAATTGGCAGATTAATCAATAATGAAAGGCGCTTGTTGCAGCCCTGTTTACACTGTACTGTACTGTAAAATGACTCTTCTACAAATAATCAATAGAACAACAAAAAAAAAACAAAAATCTGAAATAGATCCAAATCTTCAAGTTAATAATTGTGTCACTTAAGTTGGATGATGTTTCAAATGATGAGATGTGGCAATTTCTATAGGTCAAGTATTATTTTTCAACATCCATCCAAGTCTGTCTGGCACATAGCTGCTGTCTGAATCCCAGATGCACCGCAGTCACAGGAACAGGCATGACAGGCTGTGATGCAACTCACCCGACAAGACAAGCACTGAACAATATGTTGGCAGTCAGTTTTTCTTCCTGTCCCTGCCTCGCTCCGAGTCTTTCTCCCGCTCTCTCATTCTGCCCTCACGGCATTCCAAGCGGGCAGCAGCAAACAAGGCGTGCCCGTTGTGCAATCTACGGGTTTTATTTCTCCATCAGGAGCTTCTGACTCACTGCTTTCCTGGGAAAAATACAGCAATGACAAAAGACCAACTTTAGCAAGAGAGTGTTTGACGAGGGGGAGGAAGTTTTCTAGCTAAGAAGGCCCCTGTAAACACTTTCAAACGGCTCGCACACGCTCTTCTGTTTAAACACGGCTTCTGTTTTTCCAGCCCTCATCAGTTTTCCTCCATTTCCTGCACACAGACGTACAGTACTGCTCACGTCCTGACTCATTTTCAGATAACAGGGCAAAGCAGCAATGATTAATTTGTATAATTTAAGCATTAATCTTTCATTTGACAAACCACCAGAGTCACTTACTCGGGAACACGTTAGCTGTCCTTGAGCGAGCGTCTGTGCTTGCTTTGTACCTGATCAGCAGCTTTAATTCTAAAGCAGTCTTTCAGTGTGTTATCTCTGCTATTCAAGACCATTGTTCACACATGTGCATTAATCACTAATAAAAACGACCGTCACAATATCTTTGTCCGGTGCACAAGAGCCTGCTATGCTTTAAAGGATACCAACTACAAATAATTCTTCCTTCTGCTCAATTCTACTCCCGTAAAACTGAACGAACTGTGATGTCAAAGAATCGCTGCTTTGTGAGCCTTTGTTTTGCATATTATGCCAATTATTCATGACACGATCACAGCAGCCTTCAGTCTCATGTAAATCCATTTCATAATCGTTCACAATGTGCAGGAAGTGTGGAATAAATATTGCCGGGACGAGCGGCGCGATGTGTTATCTTTGATGGGAGACTTCTCCTTCCTGGGTGGGTCTAAACAGATAGAAACCGTGACGGAGGAAGGATCAGAGGGCTGACTCACTGCTTCAATCGGCAATATGGGGAAGTGACCGTCCTGAGGGGAAACTGAGGAAGTTGTAGAAGGGACAGAATACCAGGCTGAATAATCCTCAACCAACTGTGGGTGTGTTTCAGTGGTGAACAATCTCACCACTGGGGCAACATCTGTCTCCACCAGCATGCTCCACTTGACACAATAAAAGTAAAAAATACGGAGTTAAAGTGTCCAATTTACATCAGCACTTAAGTACAACTCTGAAGTACTTGCACTTCACTAAAATATTTTAATTTCATGCGACTTTATACTACTACTGCACCACAGCTCGGAGATAAAATACAGCACTTTTCACTCCACTACGTTTATTGGTCTGAAAGCATTTAGTTGAAGATTTGTTTTGATTGTCTGAAGGTGACATGTTGCGTTAAAAGGAGGAGATCTTTGTCATACTGCCGGGTCGTAGAAATCTATCTAACTGTTTATTATATTTTGTATCATTAACTAGAATGTGCACTAGTTTAATCCAGTGAAAACAGCAACGTTTACCTTTTAAACTCCACTCAAATAAATGCATAAAGAAGCAGAATATGTAAATACTAATTAGATCAAACTTCATCCACCTCTTAACAAGGAAATTCACTTGCTACAGAGGAAAACAGATCCAACACAAGACCAAGCAAGCTGAAACTAGAGTGGGAGATGAGTAAAGTAAAAATTAAATAGACTATACACTCCATTCACCAGTGCTGTATAAAGTACCCAAGTGAAGATATTTAGCGTTGGACTTTAATTTGAGTAAAAGTCTTAAAATAAGGGTCGACTGATTTTTAAGGACTGATAACGATTATTAGACATCTAGAAGACTGAAAAGCAATATTTGGGACTGACATTTTCAACTTTTTATTATAATTAGATCCAATATTAAGTATTTCTGAGATTAATGGACTGTTTTTTTATTTATCAGATTGCTAATAAGATAAATAATGATACCTGCAATCTGAAAGTAAATACTGAAATAAACATAGTGCAGTGGGTACACTGCACATCTGCATTGAAAATGAAGAAAATGGAAATTCTCAAGTGAGGTACAAGTACCTCAAAGTTATACTTTACTACTTACTTTACTTGTACAGTATGAATAAACTTACTTAGAATAAATAATGATACCTGCAATCTGCAAAGTCACTATCAAACAAAGTTATCCAAATATATATAGAAAAGAAAAAGTATAAGTGAAAGTGTGAAGTAGAAGTAAATGTAAATACCCAAATACATCGTAAAAGGTAAAGTACTTGAGTAAATGTACTTAGCTACATTCAATCAGATGTGACCGAGAAGGACACACATGGTGTAATATAAATAATGTATAATAGCATAAATGTATTAATGACAGCACAGAGACACTGGATCACAGAGGATAGTTGCACAGTGTAAATATGAAGGATATCCTGCATGTATATGTTTTTCTTTATATAAGGAAATGAATATATGTAAAGTACTTAAGTAAATCTACTCAGTTACTCAGCACCACTGGATGCTGTCCCTCTCCTCCCCTCCCTCTCCTCCTCCCCTCTCTTCCTCCGTCTCCTCCCTCCTCATGAATGATGCTGCGGCGGCCTCACTGCGCCTCTCTGGCGCCCCCTGTCTGCCTGCGGTCTGTTTGTCAAGTCATTCACGGGCACAGAGAAGAAACGACGCGCCCTCCACCGGCCGACGGGCTGAATGGAAACTTGTGCGTAATATTTCCCCACCTGGGTCACCGAGTTCACTCACGCAGCCTCTCCGCTCTGACAGAAACGCAACACGGAGCAGAAGACTCAAACATGATCAAACTGCGACACCAGCAGTGTGGCGCTCTCACCTTCTTCTCTGCTGAAGGAGTCCAGCTTCTTTTTTTTCTTCTTTTCGTCCTGCAGTCGTTTAAAGCATGTCCCCTCTTCTTTCCGCGGTCACTGCTGACCTTTGGAAAAGTCGACAGTCCGGTTAATCATGATATGATCCACTGGGCAGCTTTTTCTCTGAACACATCGGTGAAAGGAGAACTCCTCCGAGCCGAGCCGAGCCGAGCCAGCAGCCAGCAGCCACCTGCAAATCAACACACTTGATTAAGCTGCCAATCTCTGCTAATTACAATGCAGCCTATAGGCGCCACCTGGCGACCGTCATTAACGCTTTGGTCGGTGCTGGGTTTATTTTTTTTGAGCTGTGGAGGATTCAGGTGAGGTTTACAGAGAGATAGATAGAAGTAATCTCAAGGCGACAGAAATCTGAACACATTAGTCGCAGCTCACAGGTCAGATATCTGTTATCATCAATACACTTTAGATGAATGCACAAACAGGGGTATTCATTTCACCGGGGACCCCCTGCAGAGCCCTCAGGGGCCCCTCCTGTGGACCCCACTTTGGCAGTGATTGATACAACTGACCCGAGCCGGGTTTCACATGAATTGATAATTTAATTAAACCGGCGGCCAGGAAGCCTCATGCAACCATTCCTCAAGGCGACCACACCAGCACGCCCGCCACTATCGAGCCGTACAGATGGCCCGGGCTGAATAGTGCAGTCGCTTTTAATTCACCGTGATCCCAAACTCATTCTCAACGCAAACAAAAAGCAGGAATTAAAAACAACTGAAGGGTGCTGCTGGAGACGTTTTTTTTTAACCCAGCTCTCTTGCCGGGGTGCTTATCGTTATGTAACAGCTGAACATGAATTTTACATGACCTATGTTACCGAGCTGTAGATTGTTTGTTTACATTCATAATGTTCATAAATGATGGAACAGGGGCTGTGGGTCACTTGGAGGCATCTTGATCAGGCCCGAGCATGCACACATGCTGTGATTGCAGCCAACCGTGGCACTAAAACTGTCGCTTCAGGGCGGTGTTGGTTTCTCAGCTGTAACCCTGCACAAGCCGGCTGACTTCAATGTACACAGTTTGATTTCAAAATGTCCCACAAGTCCACAAAAACCCTCTAAACCTTTGAACTCTGCAACAGAAATGAGCCACCAGTGCCTGCATTGGTATGTTTTGCTTATAGTGATGTCATTTCTTTAAATATCTTCAGATGATCATATCTCTGAAATCTGTACAGCATCAGCTTAAACTGTATGTCAATAAAGCCAATAGACAAATTACTACAAATATAAAACTGACTTTTTTCATCACATTTTACTGAATACGCAAAACATATTGATCCAAAGGACTTCTGAATGTAGAAACATGAATAGATTTCCTTTTTTTTTTAAAACTGTCTACATATTTTAGTTTGTGAGAGTACAAAGGACGTTTTGATAGTTTCATCTGCACTAGAAACACAGTACTCCCCTGAGCAAAGGGTGTTTTTGTTTATTGTGGTGTTATTTATTGAACTATATTCATGCTCAATGTGCCCTGAACTACAAAATAAACCTTTAATCAAAACTACATAATACACTCCGTCTGTCTGACGGCTATCACCCTGCCTCTCTGCTCCCACCACTCACTCACTGGCGCCATCTGGTTTTGCAACGTACGTCACGTAGAGTGATAACATCATCGCGCACATACAACATGATAAGGGGAAAGATGGAAAGAATGAATGCTGTAGTAATCATGGTTTTTATCTAAGATCAACATAGACATTATCATGTAAACAACAATCTCCCACGGTCGCTAGAGGGCCGCCCACTGGAGCTTTCATCGATAAAAAGGGACCTCTGATGCTTTTTTTTTCTTTTAAGGTTCATGTGCATGTTAAAGTTCTTGAAAGTTAAAAAGGTCAAAGCAGACCACAAACAGAAGCTCCTCTCTCCCACAGAAAACACTGCTCCTGAAACGCCTCGTCAGTAGATCCCCCCCTTTAATGCCGTGACGTTGTGACATCACACTACATCACCATGTCACACATGAGCATAATTTATGCACAGCAGCTAGTTTTGCACGTAAGAATTGATTCAGCACAGGTGCTCTGTTGCTGTCAGCGGTGCTGGGTCAGGCGTTTGTGAGCTAACCAATCAGAGCAGACAGGAGGAGGAGCCTTAAAAAGACAGGAGCTAAAACAAAGTGTTTCAGACAGAGGGGGAAAACAGAGCTGCAGCACAATAAAATCTAAATAAAATCATGAATCTGAAATTGAGATTAATATGTCTCCTTTAAAAAACAGCTTCCAGGGCTGGTTTTTGTCTACAAAAAACATGTTTCTGACTCTGAAGTCAGCAATCAGACTGGTAAATAAAAGCAGTACTACCCCAATTTCCAAATACTAGAGTAAAAAAGTGTCACATTCATTTAGTAGTACTATCCGCAAAGTATCCAAAGCTAAAGTACTTATATGCACTATATATATATATATATATTTAGCTAAACTGACCCTTTCAGAGTGTGATGTTAGAATACATTATCATATTTCAGTTCAGCATTTAACCGAAGCCACGTTAGAGATGATGGAGCCAATTTTATCTATTTAGTTCGACTGAATGAATCATAGTTGTGTGTATTCAAAGAGGTTATCAGGGAAAGGATGAATGCTGCAGGCAATGTGCTAAATAATAAATGTCTGATCATTTTCATATTTTCCGGGCTTTTTCCTTTTCATTCCTTCCTTCTTTTTTTATATTGTTATGAGATTGCTAAAAAGACATTATTAAGATTCGGGGGACAGAAGTTCTCTTTTGTCTGATTAAAATCAGACAAAATCATGGCTCAGGATTAAAATATTATTACAAGAAAGCCATCACACGACAACACTGGATGGCCTTTCTCTTGCTCATATCAAACTGACGGAAAATATCAATGAAATTAAAGTTGACTTAGTCAGGATGATTTAATACACCACCCAGTGTTAGTACTGCTATCTAAGAGTCCTGGGTACATAGATTAAAAACTAGCAATTAAACAATTCAAACACACAAAATATCCAGTACAGCCATGTTCACCATGTGCAACAATTCTATTTTATTTTAATTTCACTTAAGCTTTATGCTGGCAGGAATATTCATATGAGACTGCAGCATAAAAAGTTTCACATAAATCCAAAAACAGCCAGTGTTCAGTAACACGACATGTTCATTCAGTGGTCAAACAGCTCATAATCTTTGTCTTATATCTTATATAAAAATAATCAGGATCAAGGTGCCTCTGTAACTCACACCGTGTGTCAGATTCCATTTGAAAGCCTGCCCAGTTTATTCGAGACGGATACAGGATGCTCTTCAATGCAGCGTGTCTCGATAGTTTATTAACTTTCTCTATACTGAGAGAAACTTAGTTTGTCTTAATATACCGATTGAACAGGTTTCTAATAAACCCTCAGTTAAAATACTGACAAAATAATAAAATAATGGGTCATATTTAATCAAATAGTCCAATATATTTAATATCTTCCTCAACAAACTATTAGCTGTCAAACAGAGGCCTAAAGGTTTGAGATGTGAGCTCGTGACTGGAGGGTTCAAATCCCCAGACCGGCAGGATAAAGTGAAAGGCAACGCTTACCCCTTCCTCATCTACCGCCACTGAGGTGCCCTTGAGCAAGGCCCTTAGCCCCCAACTGCTCCAGCGGCCGGCGGATCAGAATGAGGGATTACTGAGCTGGGTTCAGGGCTGCTGAGAGAGCCTGACTTCTCAGACTTGTCATTGAACTCTCCCTGAATAAATAAAGCTTATACATAAATAAATCAATAAACGTTGCGCAACAAAATACACAATATTTTCCTCGGAAATTCCGTGGAGACAAAGTAAGAAGAAAACATCAAATACAAACACTCAAATTAAGTAAAAATACCTCAGAATCATACTTCTTTTACATATACTTACATAGAAATAGAGTAACTGTATTTACTCTTTACTATAAAATATAAATACTCGTGTAAAGCAGATTTGCCTGAAATGACTCGTACTTTACAAGTGCCTGTGTAAATCTACTTTATTACATTCCGTCGCTGATGAGACGTGTCTGAACATTACATTAATGGTCTTCGCAGCTCATCTATTTTACATTTCATCCTTGACATCTTTTTTTTTCTTTCTCCTGTTAAACAGGTTTTTTTTTTTCTCCTTCATATTTTTTTCCCCCACTCGACTCGAGGGTCTGGGGATGGAGGATGCCACTCGTTGTACAGATTGTAAAGCCCACTGAGGCAAGGTCATTGTGATTGTTGGCCATATAAATGAAATCTGTTTGATTTGATTTGACGTATACAAGTCCTAAAGTGCATTAGAGCATCATGGTGTTCTAACAGGCCAGCGTAATGCAGTGACATCATTTCCTTAACCTAAATGTGGCCAAACCAGTAAAGTGTGATTCTGACCGTGTGACTTAATCCCTTTGGCAGATTAAAAACTGCAACCTTTCATTGTTTACAGTGACGGCTGCATCTGAATGAACACTGACCGCAATGCCTTCAGTCAAAAAAAAAAAAAAGAAAAAGTAGATGCCAAGAAGAAAGTGAAGCAGGAAGTTCGAAGCTCTCTGTGACGTGTGTGAGATCACCACCGTACGGGAAGGAAGCGGTGAGGTGAGCCTTACTCATCACTAGGCGTGTCACCGCATCAATGTGATTAGAGAGAGACGGGCTGAGGGTGGGGGGTGAGACAGGGAGGAGGGGAGGGGGCTGGGTGAGGAGAGAGATGACCTAATACCCGTAAAAAGCAATGAAGTCATACTACCTGACTCATATTCCCAGCTGACACCAGCTCTCCCAATCAAAACATCCCAGTGCATCTGTGTGTGTGTGTGTGTGTGTTTGTTGTTAACAAGGGTGAGGTGTGAGTGTGTGTGTGTGTGTGCGTGTGTGTGTGTGTGTGTGTGTGTGTGTGTGTGCGTGCGCAGGTCAACAGCCTCATATGCATGTGAGGAGAGACTGCAGTGGCGTCTGTGTTTGTGTGTGCGGTAAATGCGGTCACGCACTGTTTTAAAGGTGCAATATGCAGAAATATTAATCAGACGAGAGAGATCTTCAATGACTGATTATTTTTATGCCTAAACAAAAAAAAAACTCTCTTAGTTTTTGTCCCTTAATAAACAAACTGACTCTGAGAACAGCTTGTTTACTCAGTTAAGGAAAAAATAAATATTTCTGCGTTTGTATCATTAATATTGCAAATGTAAAGATTCTGAGTTTGAATTTCCTTCTTAAAAAATACTCAGTGTCCCTTTAAAGATGGAAAAGGTGCCGATGTGTTCGTCACACCAAACGATTTGCTTTCGAGGTATACACAAAAAAACGCTAGACAATGACTTTGATAATTTGTTATTAATTCATCAAGCACATGAGTCACACACTCTCTTGGTTCCAGAATCTGAAATGTGAAGATTTTACACACGTTACACATTTTTAAACATCATTTTAAATCGAATATCTTTGAGTTCTGGACTGTCAGATGGACCAAAAACAAGCCAAAACTGTGATTCACTATTTCTCCACATTTTATAGACTAAACAACTAAAAGAAACCTAGAGAGATCAATACATAATGAAAACAATCACCGTTATAGGACTAAATAAGAGCCAAAGTTTGGGCTAAGACAACACTTTTAGGTCACACTGCTCACTCACAGCATTGTAAAAAGTGCATTAGCATACCTGACAATAGTGACTCTAATGTGGGATGAAAACCTAGATTTAAATTGAATTACTTTCCAGCCTCTGTGTCAAGTCTTGGCTTATATTACTCAAAGAGGGAGCGGTTTCGAAAAACTTTTGAGCTTCGCTTTTTTGTTAATAAAAGTGGAGCTCGGTCGAGCGTTTTTTTGCTGACTTACCCCAAACGATGGAGCAAAGTTTGGGATGAAAAGGCCTCATTACCCCGATCCTCGCACGACGGTCGACCTGCTGAATTAAACTAAACAAACTGACGATTCTACGCGAGGTCGAAGAAACACTCAGCTGCTTTAACGATGATGAGGTCACTGCATTTTGATTGTGCTCCACCACGACCTCTCCAGCTCCCTCTCTCTCTCTTTCTCTTTCTGTTTCCTGTTGTTTGCTTTATTTGTGTTTGTTTGATTGTGTCATCATCATGTGCAGTCTGTCTGTTAGTAGCTGTGCTGCTCTCCCCTGAAAAAAAGAAAACAAATGAATAAAAACACACACAAAAGAGCAAATAAATAAACAAATCAAACGTGAATTATATATATACAGGAGGGAAAACCCCCTCAGACAACGTGGTGTCTACATTTAGCGTTTGATTCGTTCAGCTGATCGACTTCAGGGCTCTCGTCAGCGTCTGAGCACAAGATGTGGTATCATTTGCATGTGGTCTTACATCATCCCTGAGAGCCCGTTCACTATGGCATCAGCACGTGGTGCTTAGCCAACATCCCTTTGTGCTCGCAGAAGCCTCATTCAAGTGACAGCGGGGCACCAGAAAAGTCTTGAAAAGGACATCTGGCCGTGGAAGTCAAAGGGATGTCCTTTAGGGATTGTCAGATGTGTCTTTACAGCCTATTAAGCCTGTCCACTTTGAAAGAGAGATGCTGTCCATAGGTGAGAGACATATTTGCATGAGCTCTCGGACAAAGACGTTGGTATGTGTCTCTGCTGCACGCTAAACCACAGCGTCTCCCTGAAGATGCCAGTCAGCCTTTCATCAGGGCGGAAAAAAAAAGAGAAAAAGCTCCACTGTGACGACCAGATGGTCAAGATCATTGAGTTTTTTTTTTTTTTTTTTGTGCGCAAGTAACATGACCTCAGCACTCTGGGTTTCACAAGTATCCTGTAGCTAACACACTCACACACACATGCACGGAGAGAAACCAGACGTGACAATTGTAGCCCACAGCCACAGGCAGCGAGGTCTGAATGAAAACCAGACCTGCTGTGGTCCATTCAGAGCCGGAGCAGGTTTAGTTCAGGGTCACAAAGGTCATGTGGTACCGCAGCATCACCAATCAGACTTCCAACAGGCCACACCAAACAGCCAGACAGAGAGGGGTGTGTTGAATGGGGGGGGGGGAAACACTATCCCAGATCCATGCTTTTTATTGATTGGGGCTCTGGACTCCCAGCGGACCCCTTTAATGGAGCCAGACGACCTCTCGGACACACCGGCACACTCGGCGCACCGTCGAGAGGCCGGCCCTTGTGTGGTGCTCGTCCCCCGTCCCGACTGCGCTCCCCACCCAATCCTCTGGCCTCACTGCTGGGTGGGGTGGGGGATTTGGGGCAGACCCCCTGGGCCCACCCTCTGGTCCTTCATGCATCACGCAATCCTGCTCTCTTCGTGCTGCTGTTTTTTTTTATCCATGTTATTGGGTGGAGTGGGGATGTTTTAATCCCGGACTCACACCAGGAGTCGCCCTGTGAGCTCTCATCTGCAACACACCCTCGGGGGAACGAACCCCCTTCCTGATTGGCACCCAGAGAGCGCGTCTAGACTCTGATTACGCATGTAAATACACCTGCTGTAGCTCGCTGGTACCGTTTCATCACAACATTTATACTGCATTCTATTTTCAGACGTGCTGTTTGGGAAATTTGTGATTATATTGTTGCTCCGTTTTATGTGTTATTAAAAGGCAGAAGGCGTTCTCACTGGAAAATGCTAAAATATTCATGCCGAATCTCTCTAAGAGTCACATGCCACGCTCAGTCTGTCATACGAACCCAAAATCCACGACTGCGCGTGTGTTTATGTTGTCGTTATTACAGTTACTGCACTCACGGCGTGGCAACAAAACAAAAAAAAAATCAACAAAAACACCAAATATGATGGAGAGCGATAAATTGAATTTAATGGACGGGGTTGAAATGCACAAGTAATCTACAGAGTGAATTCAACACCTCCCCTGGGAACACAGGGCACACACGCGGAGACGTTTCACTGAAATTGAATCCATCAATTCATATAGAAACACCAAGTTCAGCAAACACGTGTGTGTGTCTCTGTGTGCGTGTGTGAAGATGTCTTTATTTTCTGCCGGGGTGGAGAAAATAATGTGGACGGTGGAGCGGCGGAGCATCCACTGTTGTCTCAGAGTAAACATCCCCCAGAGTTTGCCTTGTCATTCAGTTACAGCCTTACGCAACACATACTCACTGTACATCCCACCATGCATATGCACAGATGGTAATGACAGGCTCGGCTGGAGTTAGACTGACACTTTGAGGAAGCTGGAAACATGCTCGGCACTGCCAGGCAATCTACACACCAGGAGCCAGTGTGTTACCTCGTGGCTTTTTTTTTTCTTTTTTCTTCCTTCCTTCCTTTGTAAGCGGTGACACAAGTGTGATAATAACTCCGCAACTCAAGTGGGAGAATAATGACATCATCTGAGAAAACCTGACTTCCTTTCCATCATGTAATTATTTGCACACAGAATGATAAATATCCAGGTTTTAAATGGCTGTTAAGTTGGAGGTAGTTTGCGACCTGTTTGAAAAGCTAAAAAAAAAATTAAAAAAAGAATCTCCAAAAAGAAAGATAGAGAGAGAAAAGTATGATTAAAAGCTTTAATTGATCATAATAACAACAATATGCTGGTTATTAATGTTTTTAATGCTGCAGTTGGAGTCTTTGTGTTGTACTACAACCATGCTGTCAGGCGTGGCTTCTGCCGAGGACATCTTGGGGAGTCTGTGCGCGAAACGAACGGCGCGGCTCTTTGTTCACCGGGGCTGCTGCTGCAAAACCTTCTCCCTCTCTCCCTCTCTCTCTCTCCCCCTCTCTCTCTCTTTTTTAACGGGAAATGTGCGAGGGCTTTTCTGATGTTCCCCCGCTGCATAGGGTCTGCAACGCCTGTCTGACAACTCCCTTTCTCTTCTCCTCCTCGTATACAAGCCCACCGCCACCGCCCCCACCCTCCAGACACCCTCGCTTCCTCCTATACATAACATCCTCATGCGCAACGGCGCCGGAGACAACAACGCGGTGACCTGCCGCAAAGCACGGCTACATGGAGGTGGGCGGACCCCCGCCAAAAAAAAAAAAAAAAAAAAAATGTCACCAACTCCTATACTCCCCAAATTCATGCCAGATGCTCCACGATCCCCCCTCATTAATGCAAAAAAAGGAGCTGCTCGATTTCTGAGGGTGTTTGTTGTTTTTTTTTCTCTCCAAATCTCTGAATGATAAAGTTGACATCATCTTTTCAGCAGCACCACCAGACGACCATGTGCGCACTGTACTTTGCACCTTTTCATACAATCCTGGACAGGATATTCTTACATAAGTCGCCGATATGCGGTGTTTTTTTTTTCTCCAGGCTTACACTGCAGCTCTGGAGCTGGAGAGCGAGGCTGCGCTCAGACGAGTGTGCGGTGCGCGCAGGGAGCTGAACGATGAGGTATTTTCTTCCTCTTTTTTTTTTCTCTCTCTCTCTATAGGTGACGGGAGGGGAGCTCGCTTCTCTGAGATGCCACAGGCTTGGGAACCTGAGACGGAATGGTACAACGGGAGGGCGGCTCGTTTTGTCTCGGCGAGGAGGGGAGCTGTGTAAACCAGACTGGGTGGAGCAACACATCGCCCGCCCCATCTATCGTGCAGACGGCCTTGTGTCCCGTTCGCCTGGAGCTCGGAGAGAGACTACTGTACTGAAAGTCTGGCGGATAGAGAGAGAGGGGGCCGGTCTATGGGAGGGACTAGCGCAAAGGGGGGAATTGGAAGGAGGAGGGGGCGAGGAGGAGGAGGCGGCACGGGTGCTGTTTCTCCAGTCTCTTTCCCCTGTCTTTGTCTCACACACTCTTTTGTTAGCCATGCCTAGCCTGCTGGTTCTAGCAGGGATCATGGAGAAAAATGGGGGCTACGGCGGGGATCTGGCCGGCTCCGGCTTCGGAAGCGAAGGTCTCCTTGTGCCGCCCGACGAGGAGGAAGACGACTCCCGTGCCCTCAGGGTCGCGCTGGGCCAGTTGTCTCTGCTGGGGCTCGGGGAAGGCGAGGACGGCGGCGGAGCCCCAACAACAGGAGTACAGGACCGGAGTAACAATAACAACAACCACCACAACCACACCAACAGCGTCGGCGGCGGCGGGGACACGGCGATCCTGCAAGGGAAGAGCAAGTTGTGCGCCCTGTACGAGAGCTCCTCAAGTGAGACGAAAGGACGAGGCTGCAACATAACAGAATGCGTCCCAGTGCCCAGCTCTGAACATGTGGCCGAAATAGTGGGGAGACAAGGTAAACCGCTGGCTTGCATATTATTCCCTCCACCTTCCCTTCCAAACTTGTGCTTTCCCCCCGCTAACAGTGCTGCATTCTCCCCGCCGTGGTTCCCCGTGTGCTTTGTTTCTTGTTCTCTAACTGTTACCTGGTGTTATTTGACAAAGAAAAGGGAGTGGTGTGTGTGTGTGTGTGTGTGTGTGTGCGCTCGCGTGTTTTTTGTGCTCCCCCGAGACATCAAGCCTCCCACTTTTTTTTTCCTTCTTCTTCTTCTTCTTCTTCTTCTTCTCTGCTGCTCCAACGTCGCAAGTTCTCCCCGTGCACTCATCATAACACTCGAGTCGTCGGCCGCTTTCTGTTTATTTATTTATTTATTTTTTATTTATTTTTTTGCTTTTGAGTGAATTTTGCACACAGAGAGGCATGAGAGAGAAAGAGAGAGAGAGAGAGAGAGAGGGAGGGAGAGAGAGGATAGAGGAGAGAAGGGAAAGAAGAGAGAGAGACCCGTTCCCTACTGGGCGAATTATTCTACATCCACGCCATCAATGTCAGCGCACAGACACACACACACTGGAGCACGGAGAGCACTTGCTTCCTTTGTCGTCTGAGACGCGCCAGACTGTTCAAAAAAGGCAACGTGCAGCAGGCGAGGAGAGGAATGTCTCTCACTTCCACAGGATGGTTTGGAAAAACCAGCCTTTTGTTTTGCTATTTTGTAATTTTATTATTTTTTTTTTTTGGTTGCACATCGGGGGTTTCTGGTCGGTGGAGGATGTTTTTGTCCTCTCTCTCTCTCTCTCTCTATCCAAATGTATTCAGCTCGTTGTTTATGTTGCGCACTGCCCCAGTGACACAATTGGACAATAGAGCGAGCGTGGTCCACTTGTGTGTGTTTTTTTTTTTTTGTTTTTTTTTTTTCTTCAAGCCAGAGGAGTTGGAAAGTTCATTTCCAGCCACATTACACGTTCTGCCCCGTTTTTTTCCCCCCTCGCAGTTGGAGGGTTTCTTATTGAACAAAAGGCTGAAGTTGAATGACAGCAGCTGTCAAACAAAGGTGTGAAAGTCGGGGGATGGAGGGGAGGGGCGCAGGGAGACAGTGTTGCCGCTTGGCACACGGGATGGCCTTAAAGGGGTGACTCAGCGAGAAGTTGCACCAGGAGGTGGGAATCCTTTTTTTTTTTTAAAAAAAAACAGAATATTCTCTTGTTTGTGCTCATTTGCAGCAAATCTGTCGTCAGGTGATTTTCTCGCTCCATCCGACTTCCATATTTATGTGCAACCACGCTTGCCAACAAGCTTGAACCCTAAGTTTGGTTTTGGGAAACCCTGAAGTAAAAAAAAAAAAATATTATTTTTGTGTCTTTTCTCTTCCTTCTTGCTTTGTGGTGGTGGTGGTGGTGTTTGTGTGGCTGCACCCATTGTTAGCTGTCGTGATGAACCCATGGGTGAGAGGTGCGGAGGGAAGACGAGGACGGGGACGGAAGGGCAGTATAGCATCTAAAAGCTGAATGGGAGTCACGCCTTGGAGCTCAACACAAGGGGCTCCTCATGAGCCCCACTTCACTGCACACTCTCAATACCACATGGTAGTCTGTCAGGAGAGGGAGTAATGGGCGGCTGGACTGGGAGAAGTACAAAGACTGCAGGGTGAGGTGCCATTAGCACATCCTGATTTATCTCGCAACAAAAACAAACAGGTCTCGGATAATGTCAACGGGGGTCCAGGGGAGCTGAGATGGCTTCTTTTACCAATACTTTTCTTTACTTGCTCCACTGCTGCGGTAATGTGGATTTACTTTGTGCTGCTAAGTGCCCCTCGTCTCCCATCGCGGCTCCTGTTCTTTACTCTGAAGTGTAAGTTTTGAATTTTAATGGGGCGGCGGAAGACAGCCGGAGGGTGGATCCAGTGGGCACAAGTGCAGCGAGAGGACCCTTTTGCTTTGACCGAGAAGAAGTGCTGATTTGGGGAGGGGGGGATTTGAGTCGAGCTGCTTCTGAATCGGGGGCCCTTCGTTAGTTGGCAATGCGTACACACCCCCTTCCTCTCAGCACCGTGCATCACATGCCGCCCGGTGAATCTGCCAAGCAGAGCATCCTGTCGCGGGGAAAAGGCTCGGATGTGATTGTTTTCTCCTGTCAAGAGTCACAGGCGGCGAATCCCGAGGATGCTCTTGTACCTTCCTCTGGTGCTCTTCAGATCAAGGGGTGGCTTTGTTATGAATCACAGGCGCCTCTCGTCCCACAGTTTAACAGCGGAGAACACGTTTGTCACCAGTGACCTCAATTTCTGCTTGCGATTAATTAATCGTCGCTAATTTTGTTTACAGATAATTCCTCAATTGAGACTAATTTAATGGTGCAGCGTAGTTCAGGAAAAGGAATCCATCAGTTGCCCTTTGATCCCCCTTGGCACGAACACGTCTATTAGCTTAATACCAGGCAATGGCCACAGAAGTCATTTTCAGGCCATGAGCAGTACTGAACCTTTGGATCCAGACTATCCTTGTGTCTGTACCGCTGGTCACTGAGAAGGAAGTGTTCCTGAGCAAAGTGGGCCTATTTGGTCGCATTAGAGAGAAATTTGTCTTCAACTTAAGGTGTTTTGATACCTGCAGCTGTGATTTTCAGATAGGTAATGTAATGATGTGCTGTGTGATGTGAGGCACCTGCAGTCTGGCGAGATGAGCAAAGGTCTGTTCAGTAGATAGATAGATAGATAGATAGATAGATAGATAGATGGGTGCCTGATGATGATTCCTGCTCGTCCAAGAAGATGCGCCGGCCTCTTTAAGAAAACGGTCGAGACAGGAAAGGCACGTTTAAGTCGTCAATAAATATCTTAATGAGGAAGCTGCCTGAATGAAAGCTGACCCTCGTAATGCTCGATGCATTCTTCATGAGGTGTAATATAAACAGAATTGCTGTGTCTTTTCTTATCCACGTTCCTCTTGACCTCGGACGTATCCGACGACCCCCCTCTGAAACAATCACTCGTTTACCGTATGTGCTGTTCCGTCCCGGTACAGCGTTGGATTCATTTGTCATGAAATCACGTCAGACTGCACTCTCTCACATTAAGACTCTGGCCTAAAAGCGCTTTATGGATTAAACTATTAAACACTGATCAGAAACATGGCAGACGTTGAGCCACAAATGGTCCAAAAACACAGCACATGTGGGTTGACTGTATTGTCTCATAAGTTCAAGGAGAGGTCAGAGAGTGACTGCTTAGAGTAAGGCATGTTCTGTTGCTCTCAGCCCTCCAAAACAGCCTATTCTCATTGGTCAACACCTGAGCACTATGCATGTATCTCTCTGTAAGGTGTGTCTGATTAAGAGCTAATGAATAAGTTCACTGAAGAGGTGCCCTAATGCTTGGGTGCTGAAAACCTCATAAATCACGATAATTACTCCTGCCAGTAAAAAGCTGCAACATATTAAGCTAAATTGATCACACCCGGTGAACAAGTCTGACTTAACAGTGAACAAAGGCCATTTGAGGACGTTAGCTAAGTGTGCTCACATTTATAACGTGTGCACTTGAGTCTTGAGTCACAAACTTGAACTGATGTATCATATTTACTTATTTTGAAATGTATGTTTGGTGTCTCTGCAGGTTGCAAGATCAAAGCCCTGCGGGCCAAGACCAACACCTACATCAAAACCCCCGTTAGAGGAGAGGAGCCTGTGTTCCTAATCACTGGCCGGAAGGAGGATGTTGCACTGGCCCGCCGTGAAATCATCTCTGCTGCTGAGCACTTCTCCATGCTCCGGGCGTCCCGCAACAAGCTGGGAGTGTCCTTTAGCGGCTCCCCGCCCACACCTTTGCCAGGTCAGACCACCATTCAGGTGAGAGTGCCATATCGTGTCGTGGGGCTGGTTGTGGGGCCTAAAGGATCCACCATCAAACGCATCCAGCAGCAAACCTGCACTTACATCGTCACTCCCAGTCGAGACCGCGACCCCGTCTTTGAAATCACGGGGTCGCCGAGCAACGCCGAGCGGGCCCGCGAGGAGATCGAAGCACACATCGCCTTCCGAACAGGAGGCCTGCATGACCACAATAATGAGAACGACTGTCTGGGGCCGAATGGTGGAAGCAGCCCAGCGGGCAGCAGCGGTGGTCTGGAGAGCCGGCTACAGCAGGTGTGGGGGCTGCAGGGGGGCCAGCGCAAGCCTCTCACCAGCAGCTACCGCCAGAACTTCTCAGATGCCATGGTTGGAGGGGGAGGGGGAGGAGGAAGTGAGGGAGGGGGAATCTACAACAAGAGCAACTTCTCCAGCTCTGGAGAGAAGCCTTGCTCTTATTTTGGATCCGAGGGTACCCAGAGCTGGGGCGACCCTGACTACCCCAAACAGGTGGCCTTCTACGCCCAGCAGCGCTCCAAGAGCTTCGGAGGCCTCCCGCTCCCCCTGACCAGACTCTCCCCTGGCTTACCCGAGCCCTGCGGAGGTGGAAGCACCAACAACTCTTCAGTCACCAGCATCGTGCCCGTATCCGGCTCACCTCATGCCCAGGCCCGCCGCGCCCACAGTGAGCCCACCTCTGCCGGCGAAGGTTTCCCAGGCCGTCTGCCAGTGCCGGACTCGCCACCGGCCACTGTGCGGGACTGCATGACCTGCTTTGAAAGCAAAGTGACGGCTGCCTTGGTGCCCTGTGGCCATAACCTCTTCTGCATGGAGTGTGCCATCCGAATCTGTGAGCTCAACCACCCGGAGTGCCCAGTGTGCCACACCCAGGTCACACAGGCCATCCGAATATTCTCTTAAGGAACCACATCAGTTTTTATCATTAGTTTTGTCAGTGTTTGTTCAATAATTATTTACTGTTATTATGATTATTATTATAATACACATTTTTGTTTTTCAGAAAATTTAAAAACAATCAAGCAGATATTTTAGAAGGCACTGCTTGCTTTACTAAAAAGTATAAGAAATATTTTTAAGTTTTTCTTTTATATATATATATGCATATATATTTTATAAAAGTTTTGTTTA
The DNA here is from genome assembly GCA_963678695.2 of Diplodus puntazzo. NCBI lineage: Eukaryota > Metazoa > Chordata > Actinopteri > Spariformes > Sparidae > Diplodus > Diplodus puntazzo. The sequence goes on along the minus strand of OZ023160.1, from coordinate 7,025,091 downwards.
TAAGAGAAGTATAGTACCTTGCATTTTCAGTTTTTTGACTGCTGCTGTTTTTCATTCATGAATCACAGTGTAGGCAGAGGTAGACAGTAATGTGAACATTTTATTATTCAAATTTTTTATTTTACCATGAAGTGGGTTTATATGGAAGGAAGAAGATGATTGTTGAGGTACCCAATCTGCACCTGACTGACCTTGAAAGTCAATGTTGTTATTAGAAGGAAAAAATAGAATTGTCATTGCACCTTACAATCATCTTGGTCTAAAATAGGATTTTTCAATCATACCATGAAATTTTTTGGGAGCAGGTGTGAAGGTGAATTCAGCCTTTTCAGTTGTACTGTGATTGTGGTTTGATGTAATTGGTCCAAAATAATAGATATTAATTTCAGCAAACACGAAAATGTGAAGAGATTAGTTGTAGTCAAAGCCTTGTAAACTTTACAAGAGAACAAAAGAAATCCCCTTATTTCATTCTCATACCTTAAAGTCTTATAAAACCAGATTAGTCCCAAAAAGGGAGAGGACATTACGTCATTTATTTAGAGTAATTGGTTACATTTTATCTGTATCATTATTCACAGAGATAGATGAAAGTTGTATAAAGTATCAGCAATTTTTTTCTTTCCACTAGCCATTGATTACACTTTGGTCACTGCAGTTTGTTGAAAAGATTCGTAAATGCTTGCTCCTCGTGGCACTTGAAAAGCATGTGGTTCCTCGGTTGGCTTAAAGCACTGATTTAATTTGTGAGGCCGAAAGCCTTGGAATTCATCCAGTTGGCTAGTTCTCGATATCTGTCTCCCCAGTGGACTTGTTTCAAAGCCACCTTAACCGCGCTTTATTGTCTTGTGTGGTCATTTGGCCACAGTCGCTGAACGATATAGGACGCAGCGAGAGCCCCAGTCAACAAGCCTTTCTCTGAAGGTGTGCACTGTAAATAAAGAGCAGAATCAGTGCGTGGACAGAAGCCGAGTAAAACTGTAAAATGTTTCCTGAATCAGCAGCAGACTCAGATTTGAATAGTTGACACTGTAAAAGTCCCAAATCAGTAATCCTTACTCCACGTCCCCAATTCTAACGGCATTATGTGTGAGCTCCGAGGGGCCAGCTGTCTCCCCCTGTAATTAGCAAAGCTGTACAGGAGCAGGTGTTTCATGGCACACTGTGGCGGTGACCCCGAGTTGGAGGTCTCGCCTAGCCCCCTTTCTTTCTCTCTTTTCTTTGGCTTTCATGTCTCCCCCTGCTTACAGTTCGATCGTTTGCTTTCGAAGGCCTCTCTGAGTGGGGCGTATTGTCTGGGCCCGGTGGCGGCGTGGGCTGCAGAGCGCTCGGACACGGCCTGGATCTACTCATTCATAATTAGGCAAATGGGTTGGTCCAGGTGCGGACCGTGTGGGGACTCTGGAGCTGTATGAGGGGTAGGACAGGGTCCCGCAGCGAGCCCCTTACTGCCCCACCCTACTGTTACAGGCACAGAAGGGGGCTGGATGGCCTGGATGCAGCTGGGCGAATAAGACCCCCTCCTTCCACTCCCTCTTGCCCCTTCCTCCTCCCCCCCTTTTTCCTCTCCTTTTCTGCTGCTCTGAGCTATCCCTACTGGGGAGAGGGGGCCTCTTTTGTCCCAAAACACACACACACACAAAATTTGAAAGACACTAGCTGAATTTGGCAGGGCCTGTGAAATGAGGGGAGGCTTAGGAGCAAAATAAATTATCTACAGTTATCAGGAGATAGAGCAGTTACCTGTTTCCACTGGTAATGTCACACTATCTGAAGTAAACCCTCTGCAAACGATGGGGACGTAAGCGCTCACCTATTAAAAAAAGATTGCGTGATCGTATCACGCGGGGTGCAGCATTAACTCCCCCCCCGCTCCCCAACTGCACCGCCCTGAAAATTGTATGGGGTCCTGTTTGTGTGACAGCGCCGGTGCAGATCGTGTCAGCTCGCTACTGTATGGGACATCCTGCAGCTGCCCCTTCACTGTGGACACCCGGGCTTCAGCCAATGGCAGCCCCCCTCTGCTTTGAGCTTCCAGAATGAAATCAGACAATTGTAATTGACAGGAAAGCAGAGGAAACGCCCCATTTAACCAGCACTCATGCTGAATCAAATTACACACCCTCTGCGTCTGCCTTAGCCCCAGCCTGGGGATTTCAGAGGGCTAGAGGAGAGCGAATGGGGGTAGGGATTAAAGCTGTTGAATGATGGGGGGGGGGGGGGGGGGGGTCATTTTGGCTGGAGAAAGAGAGAAGTATGCTCCCCCCCCCCCCTTCAAAAAAAAAAAATTTGAATGCAACCTTGCTGAACTTTTATTGATCATTCAAGTCTCGCAGCGAGTTTTGTGTTGTTGTCACATGTGTGCCAGTAGTGTCGACAGGGAACACCGGTGATTCAGCGGGCTTCTCTTGTGTTGTGCTGGAAAACAATTCAACTCGGCTTCTGTCTGGAACAAAAATTAACAGTTACAGATTGTGTCTTCTGGGACACAAAGGCCCCTCCTTTACACACACACACACACAAAAAAAAACCAGCAGACCACTCGCATTACGTGTGGACTGCAGGGAAAGCACTGTACTTGCGAAAAGTACCCTGAAATCTATCAGATGTAGAAATAAAGAATAGTTGTGTTTTTATGGACGGAGACATTGCACAGTGGTTTGGCTTAAGCTTTTGACGTCAAATTCAAGGCAGTGCGACACTGCTCTTTGAACTTAGTATTTTTGTTATTTTGTTTTCTGCCTTAACATTTTTTATTAAGATATTGCCATTATTTTTGGCATACAAGGTAGCAACTTTGGCCTTTTGATAGTACCGCCCCCTAAAACAACCTTTAAAGTACTTATTTTTGGAGAAAATAAGAATGTGAATCAAACTGCTTGGGTGGGGATTAGAGGGATTCAGGAAATTAGGCTCTTAAAACACTTTACTTAAAAATATAAAGTAGAGCACCTTATTTTAAAAAAAAACATGCGCATTTCATTAATACCAAACCGACCACTGATGGTGAAATACATTTCCTAGAATTTGAAAGACATGCACATAAGGATTCCCTATCATTTTTTTGTATTATGGTGGTTCTTGTTCTTCTTATACTAAAGTAGTACTAGTGGTAATTTGGGAGACCTCTCATCCATTTAGTCAATGCTGATGACTTGGTTGAGTTTTTGCACTGGTTTTATGAAGAGAGGGCTTATTGGAGATTCTCCCTGTTTAGACGCTGTATAAGTTAATGAGTATTGTACTTTATGGGAAAGCACTCTGAGCATCTATGTAAATACAGTATGTGTATCGGTTACGAAACATCCAGACAAGGGCCCGCTTAAAGTGAGGTTTTGATTATTTTTACAAGCTGAAGGTGTCATTGTCAATGTTTTAGCATATGGAATTCAAAATGAGTTTTTAGGGAGAGTAAAATCTTTTATATATGCGCCCCATCATCCTTTTTGACTATAATAGTATATTAGATAGATCCATACATTTAAGAAATATTATTTAAACTGATTAACTTAGTATTTCATCCAAATATATAGATAAGAAATTAACCAGACACTACTATAAACTGTAATAATGAATATCCTTTATGAAGCCGCTGATGTATAAATCCAATCTCAAATAAAAACTCGAAAGAATCCTTTGTGTAATAACCTAACCCCTAATGAATAAATCAGTTTCTATGTATATTAGGACGAAAAAGCAATAATAGGACTATACTGGGACAATAAACAGAGGAGCCTGCTTAGTCAGATCTTTAAATAATATTCTATTCAGAAATTGACCTTGATTATTAGGATAATACCGCTGCATTTCTGTCTCACATCTGCTTAAAATTCATTATGGATTCATGCCAGTGTAGAAACAGAGATATAATTAATTAGTAACAGTTTCAGGATAAGTAATTGTTCTTGTTGCGTTCATCAGGGTCTCAGTCGTTTGATTGCTTAATTTCCTTTTTACGTTGAATATCAATCAGATCACAGGGTGGGTCAGGACAAAACTTAAGGATTCCTTCTCCTGAGTAGCACTGAAATGACGAAACTGCAAATTCTGTGACTCACTGCGCTGTAAAAGTGATCCCTCGAGTGTCAACAAACAACGAGACCAGAGCGTGAGCACCACGGTCTGCCCTGTTTGTTAAAGAGCAGCAGCTGGTGGTGACTTTACTTATGATAGGCTCTCGTCTTGAAGGCTTTGGTCAGAAGCATACACACAGCAGTGAGAAGTAGAGGGTAGGACAGCATGATCTGATGTACTGTACCAGTCACTCTCTCCACTGCAGCCACGTTGTCCGAGAGAGGAGCTTCGCTTCTTTACACTCATTATTCTTTTGAAATTACAGACAGGGGCAGACGTGTTACTCACAGCATATCTTAAGATGATTTCTGTTTACATAGTAATAATAGGTTTATGATTTCATGGCTCAATTTCATACTTGCACCTACTATTTCATCGTCTTTTTTATTTTTATTTTTCTTGAAAGAAAAAGGTCAGACATAGCCAAAGAACAAAATACAAGGAGAGGACATACATGAGCTAATTTAATCACTTGAGTTAACTTATTTTAGCATCAAAACCTGCTCAGTTTAGAGTTTATTCAATCAGGATTTTTAAGAAATAATCTCTTCACTAGAATTACTCTGTTTACCCCAAAGTCTTGGAGGCCACTCGATCGATATCTGCAAAATGAAGGCATATCACATTTCAATGTTGTAAGATTAGTTTAATGCTTCAGAGGCGCCGGTAACAGACTTACTTCTCCTCAGAGAGATCAGTTTAAAGCACATCCTGGCACTCCTTTGAGTCGTTTTCTATGGTCCTGGTCGGGTTGTTGGGAGAAAAACAGTCCAGGGAATGTCTTAATCTTTCTGGAAAACTTGACCGATGTGGACACAAAAAGGGACTGCCGCAGTAAAAAAAAAGACATTGACAAGCCAGTGAAAATTCAGGCTGAATTCCGCATTTTTAAGCCCCTCCGAGTAAAAGCGTAAGGGATTGGATATAAACAAGGTGACAGTGTGACAGCGAACAAAACGACACTGTGGTTTCAGTTCAAACCGTTTAGAGAGCCATTAACTGTATCCTTAAGTTTAACTGCATGTTAGTAAAATATAGAACAGTAGGTAAGATTTATCAGAAAAAAGTTAAGATCGCTTAAAGAGTTCATCAGCCTGATACCTAAAGTGTATAAAAAGCTTTAAGACCTTAAAGTGAACATCGGTTTAAAATCATATATTTACCGTGTAGTTTAACTAATTGATACATAAAGTTTAATTATGATTCTTAAGATTATGCTAAGGTGTAAGTTTCATTTGTCCAACTCACCCAATATGAAATACTTTTTAATTCAGTGGTGCGACAAAAGGGGTGGGGTGACTCACAGTGACATTTGATTCATTAAGTTCTTGTTAGTATTATTTACAATATTGTATTACGCTTACTATTATAGTAATGGTAGAAATTGTTGATGTTTTTCTTCTCTTGATATGAAAAGGTCTTTATGCATTTTTATGTAGAATCCCTTTTAACGAGTGATAGGAAATCCTTATTTTCAATGGATGCACTTAAGCAATTGTACCAACCTGTCTAAATCACACATTGAGCAAGTAATGCATTTTGAATGTAAAAAGAAAAAAAAAGACCACTCAACTCGATGCACTCCTTATGCTTATTGTTTTGTCGATTTACAAGTGAGCTTTAAGTTTTTTTGATTTTTGATTATTTTTTTATTTTTTTTGGGAAAGGATTTGCGACAGGTTTTTCAACGTAGACTATATTTGAGTTCTTCCACATACATTTATAGAAAGTAACTTAAAATGAATAAAAAAAACATATTACAATTTCTCAAATCTATTTTGCTAACATGGGTTATTATTTCATAGAAAGCAGAGGAAAAAAAAAAGTCAGTATCTGGATGTTATTTATGAAAAGTAAAAAAAAAAAAAATGAAGCAACATATTTATGAGTAACCTCAAGACATTTTGTTTTTTAATTAAAATTACAAGAAGTTAATATATTTCTAAACACAGGGAAGTCAGTTTCTACTAATAAGTAAAATGAGAAAAGAAGTTTAGAAGTTTTATTTATGGAAGTTACGGATGCCTCGTCTTTTCCGCCTACTTCATGGTACGTGGAGTAAAAAGGAAATGACAGTCAACCGTAGCTTAAATTTTAACTTCAGACATGCACTCCTTCAACATCAGTGCATTCACAATGGAATAATTACAGAAAATAATATAATATTTTTTAGAATTTGGAGATATTTTAGTCACAGAGCATCAATTTTGTGCCTCAATTATATATTTTTCCTGCATCAGCATTCTTTGTGCAGTGCTGCTTGCTGTAACCCTTTCTCCCCCTTCAACTAACCCCATGTTACTGACTGAAACGCATAACTCATTTCCTCTGTAATCTAAACTCGCTTTTACTTATCAATCGTATAAAACATGTTACGACTGCAATGCTTGGAATGAATGGGGCAGCTGTGACCCTCTCGCCAATAGGGCCACACATGACTTGTACACACTTTCATTCATACATTTTCTACTTCTACTACTCAGACAGTTTGTGATCACTAGCAACGGAGCTCAGCGAGCTTAAAGAAAGCCTTTATGAGAGAATTTCCCTAATGTGTTAATTAGGTGAAGTGTGCAAATCGAGCGGAGGCATCTAGGAGAGGACAACAGCGCACTGTGTAGTAGATCTATGTAACTAGATGCACACATATACACACAACAGATTCATTACCGTACTAGTTTGCATGTATGTTGTATGGTCACTTAGATGGGAGAAATGGGGCAGGTCCTGTGTTATCCTTTAACATCAGTGCACTTGGGCTGTTTCTCCTCTGTAGATTTTCATAGTTGGAGTCTCTTTGGAAAATGGAAAGTTGACATGAGTTTGCAGCCAGGCTACGAGACCATTTCAGTCCCCACATCAAAGTCGGATTTTGTACTCTCAGTTACCGGTTAGTGATGAAAGACTGTTTGCACCTCATATGAATTAACTTGAAGTTCTAAGTTTGTACAGTTGATACAGATAAAGAAAAAAAAAAACTTGACAAAAAACACTACAATGGCACGTTTTCTGCTGCATGTAAAGGATTGGGACTGAAGCGAACTCACTGGTGAAACTCACAACCTTTTCCAAAGAGGCCAATACAGTCTGACAGTTTGTCTTTGGTAGCGTTTCCAATTTTTCCAGCACAGTAGAGGTGTTTCATACCGGTCTAATAGTGGTCGTAGTGCATTAGTTTTTGGGCCAGGATCACCTGGTGTTAGTTTCTGGTTTCTCTGTGAACAGTGAAAGAGGGTTACCAATGTGGCTCTCTGTGGCTGACCGTCAACTTTGATGGATGGATTTTAAAAAAAGTCTTTGAACTCTGTTACAGTATGCCGTGCCCTTACGAGGCATGTGATATTGCAGGTTTATTTGTTATAGCACATGTTTTTTTGTGAATTACATTTTTTGGAGACATTTTTATTATTATTATTGTATCTGCGCCATGTTAGTTCTGGTTCTTTGTTATTTTTCCAAGATTCAAGATGTATTGTAAATGTTTCTAATAAAACAAAAATGAAATGATCTCCAATTGAAAACAATTGTCTTTGTTTGTTTGAATGCGGAGTTTGTATGTCTAAATTGATCCGGTGATGATGATGACCGCCACTCATATTTAACTCCCAGTGACCAGAGGAGCAGTACCTTCTTAGAGCAAATATCTTGTGTTATTAGATCTCAGGGGACATTCAGAATGTAATTATATAATATGGCCATGTTAATATTCTGTCATCACTTAAACTTATGACTCATGCAACCAACTCTGCCTTCTACCAGATTCCCTGATGAAGAAGCCAGCTACTTACAGTCGTTATTGTCTAAAAACATCTTAAAGAGACATGAGAAGAGGCAGGCTATAACAAACGAGATTTATTTATACAGATGCAGTCCAAATATACATATATTAGAATAAATGTTAAAAAGCCCTAACCTACACCACCCAGTTTAAGACCTGTGAAGTCAACAGAAGTCAATGTTGATGTGGAAACACATCAGCAGGATAAACACCATCTGTGTGCATAACCTTTGGATTTAATTAAGCACCTCCTAACACTACCTTCCTCTCCTTTTCCTCGTTTATTAGACTATTAGATACTAACAAACCCAATCCTGGCTCCCCAATTCGACCCCCGCCCCCTCCACAGGAAATAAAGACAAGTGAGAGCGAGGGCAGACCTCAGGGAGATCCCAGAAGGCAGAGTCCTGTTCCAGTTACATACAGTGCAGAGAGAGACAGAAAGGAGTAGGTGAGCAGGCAGTGGAGGATTTCACTTACAGTAAAACAAGCCATCTCGGGTACATCAGAGACCACAGGAGCAGGGCAGGGCTGAGTGCCCTCACTACCTCATCCCATGAAACATTATCCATCCATCTATCCCAGCTAGCAGGCAGCAGCAGCAGCAGCAGCAAAGGGTTGTCCATGCATTTAAACCAATTCCCTAACCTCTGCCGGTGCACCCAAAGGTTCAGGGCAGGGGTGAAACAGCCATCAGTAGAGCCAATACTTCAATCCCACAGACATGTGAGGCAGTTAACCCATTCGCTAGTCATGCAGCTTTTTCGTCTCATTTCAGAGTTAACACTGTGCAAAGCTTGCGAGAGAGCATGACTCATCTGCAGAGTACCGAGTGTGCACAGAGCAGGAAAGCCTTCCAAACAAAGATCAAAAGCAATCAAAAAGAAATTACATGTCACCGTTAGGGAGGGATGTTATTGCTCTGAGTGGCCTGGTGGAACACAACTTGAACCATCTTCGACCAAAATTCCAGCATGTGGATTTAGGAAAAACGACTTGAAGCCCTTGCTCCTCCATTAGTGAGGGGTAGCAGTCGCTCAGACAAGCCTTGTCGTAGAGATACGATTGTGGGGAAAAAAGCAAAAGCATCTAAAAGATAGAGAGCTTCCTTTGCTGTGAAGCGATCAGTGTGGAAAATCTAAACCAACTAGTGTTAAACTGCAAACCCTTTGGCCAAACAAGACCTCAATCTAGTGTTCAATAAATATTGTAGGGGACATTCTTTTCTAAATGTTATACATTAAGGGAAAATGGGAATGGCAGTGGTGACAGAGGGGTTGAGGTTCAGGCTTTTGGACGTGGATTTTTATTGCCCAATATCCTGCTAGTGGGAAACTGATGGAAAGCATTTACTGGCCTGTAAAATAGAGCTTTCAAAAGGCAGACAGTTTGCGAAGACAGAACTCGTGGTGAGATACAAAAGGTACCTCATAATGTGTTACATTTTTCATTAGACTCTGAATCAGTTCTGATCGTGTACCTCTTTCAAAGCTTAATGCACTGGGTACGGTCATCCTCACCTGTTTTCTTTCCATTGATACTAATCCTCCCTCACCACACCCCCCTGTCTGTTTATGGAAACCTCTAACATCCTTCTCTGGTCCCCCTCTTCATACAGTATTACGTTTTCTTAACCTGACAACAGACAAATCACCCCCAGCACAAGTGTCCTTGTGTGAACTGGTAATTTCTACCTGTCTGTCCATTTTCCCTGCCCATCTGTCTGTCTGTCTTTGTCTATCTGGCTGTTTCTCCGATTGCCTGGAGGTGAAGGAGGAGGTCAGTGGTAAGGTCTCAGTTGTTCTGGCAGCAGACACCCTTATTGGCTGAGTTTTGGGTGGGCTCAACTGTGATGGGCACTACGTTGGAGGCTGGTGAGAAGTCGGAGTCGCTTCGCCCTGACATCTGCCTCTGTGACACGATGTTGTAGATGGCTGTGATGGAGAGAAGGGTGAAAGGGAATGAGTTATGTGTAGATGCCTATAAATCCAGCCAACAGTGGGACATATTGTGATAAGGACAAACAGCATGGCAAAACTGAACAACAACTGTTCTATCCAGACTCCTGGCAGCAGTGACGGATTCTTTCCATCCTAAACTGGCATCGTTGTGTCATGTGGCAGTACCAAGTTTCATTTTAGGCATTCTCCAATGCTACAATATGCAATATATTTTACATTTAATCTTCAATACCTCAATACATGTCTTGCATTGCTTCTGTGACCCTACAGGTTCATTTGACCCCCCCCCCCCAAAAAAAAAAAAAAAAAAAGTTGGGACTTGCATAAAACTTAAATTAAAACAGACTGCAATCATTTGCAAATTAACTGTTTTTAAGAGCAGTCTTATTAAGTGTTCTCGAGCCGGTCTAGTAATATTCTTTATACAATCATGTGTTTCACCGGGAGGTAAACCTCGACCCATCCTTGCGTGTGAACCGAGAATGTCCTTTTCAATCCCAGTCATGATATCATCATCATCATCTGCTACAAAATAACTGGTTTACCTGTGAAATGTTCCAAACAGGTGTTTTTGGAGTACTGAACAACTTTCCCAGTCTTTCGCTGCCCCTGTCCCAACTTGTTAGAAAGAATAATCATATATTTATATACTATATAAGAGGTAAAACATTAAATAGAGTAAATTGTCTTTGAACTGTTTCAGGTTGAGCATATGTATAAAAGAGTATAAAAGAGTATAACAAGGATTTGCAACCTATCACATTCTGTTGTATTCATGTTTTACACATCATCCCAACTTTTCCAACTCTGCGAAGCTGTTCAGACCACCAGGTGAACTTTAGTGTTTTTCCCCCAGTTGATCTGTCATCATATTTTCTCCTTCAACACATTTCTCTGTGTCACTGCGCGAAACTTTGGCTGATCAACTAGAGAGAGAAAAGTTGGACTAGTGCAGACACCCCTCTGGCTTCCTGTTGCATACTGCCACTTTAAGTCTAAACTACAGCCAGATGTGGAACAAAACAGCCCTGAAATAAAAACTGCCGAGGAAGCAAGGAGGTTTAAAGCAAAACAAGACTCCTGGGTGACTGTGACGTGACACGTCAGGTGGTGAAACTATGACTCATTACTACAGACCCTACACAGCACCAGCTGCTGTACCTATACAGACAATAATCCATCAGGATGACCCTGTCTGACCTACGATGTGTCTGCTGCTGATATCTACACGTGATGTCTTCTCTGCTCCACTGGGTCTATAGCTCAGCTCCTACCGGCCTGCTAATGTACTGCTAACTTCCTCTCCTCTCCCTTTTAATGAGCCAATTAGCAACGATAGCTCAATGGGGCTTGTTGGTTTGAAGGTTTTTTTTATGATTTACAAATTACTGATAAAAACCTTGGTTTGGGTAGAACAGCTCAAACGGCTCAAGCTGCGACACCTGGGAATTGAACATGGAGCAGAAGCAAAATACAGACTTGCAAGTGGTACATGCTTGCAGACTGATAGCCCCCGGAGCAATTGAAGTGGAAGCACCACTCACTGCTGGATTGTCCCTTTAGACACTCCAGGGGTTGACTCACAACAATTGCTTTTTCTCCCAAGTTACCAAGTCTCCAACATCAAATGAACTTGTTAGCCTGGTTGTATGCCAACAGGAGAAAAAGCCCATAGACATTTACTTGGGAAATCATATCCACAAGCAATTATCAGAATTTCTGTCTTGAACAGATGTAACTGGTACAGTGGGTCAGAGTGAATTTATGACCACAATGACCAAATCTTAGTGTTTTTTCTGGTGACTGGCCATCTTCATAGCTGCTCTCTCCAGGACTGGCTGGCTGTGTGGTCTTTCACTGTGCCAATTACCCATATTTTTGACCTTAAAAAAAGATTCAGGTGGTATTTCTGCAGAAGACTGCACATCAGTGAGAGCCACTGAGAACTGATTAGATGGTTTTTGCTGCCATCTAGTGGCAGATGATGGGTGTTGTTATGTAAACCACCAAAGTCTGAATGGAAATGTAACACTTAAAAGACAAATCAATACACAGTACATATATATATAAAGCATTATCATTAGATGGCTTATGCGCTTTAGACATCAGTGCCCTCCAGGATCAAATGCACTTTCGTTCTATGTTTTGATATAAATACTTGGAGACCAAGAAAAAAACACAAATGTGGAAACTCACCTGTGAGAATAGTGTGGAAAGCCAGCTCCACATTAGATGAGTCTAACGCTGATGTCTCCAGGAAAGACAAGCCATGCTTTTCTGTAAAACACACATGCACATAAGGCCACAATATGTTATAAGCCTGCATTTTTATCAACCTACACTGAGCTGAAGAAGATTATATGGTTGAACTGTACTGCCACACTGATTCAAGGATTGATTTCTGCTGCATAATGCACTCACTCCAGGGTTCTCCCCAGGACTGTAGTCATTTCCACCGCTCCCTGTTTGATTGCTCACAATGAACAGCTTTGTAATTATAGAGAATTTAATGGGTTGTGTGACAGCAGAGTAAAGAATAGAATAGTTTGGGCCTTTTTATGCAGAAAATATGACATGCTGGGGGATACAAATTCCATGTATAAAGCTTATACTACTCAATGACAATATAGAATATTTAAATGTATAGACTGACATAGAATTGACCTTTTATCTGTTCATAGTAGGAAAAGCTCAGGTGTTACTATTAATGCTGACTTTCTTCCATCCATGTGTCCCAGTAAGTCGTGACAGTGAACCTGCATGCACACATCACGGACCATGAAGCTGAACCAGCTGAATGGAATTCAGCCATCAATCTATCATTCACACCTGTGCTTTTCCTTCGGTGACATGTCAAAATATCTTCCGCGATTAAAACAGTCCTGTAACAAACAGTGTGAACAAAAGCATGTGTTGTTGTTCAACTGAGTTATTCGAGTTTTTCAAAAACACTGAAGGAATTGCAATAGAATTTGTTCTCTGCCTTGGTAATGGTAATATAATTAAAACGTAAGAAAAAAGAACTTGATATTGATATCCATATCAGCAGATACTCAAATCTGAAGTATTTCAGATTCTAACTTGCTGCAGTGATTGTTCAATTGACTGACTGGTCAATAATCAATTAAGTTAGTTTAAGTCCACATTCATGCAAAAAATGCAGACCACGTCATATTTTTCCAGCTACTTAATTTGAGCATTTTCAGCTTTTCCAAGTAAATTGAATAGGTTTTGGTAAAACAAAATTAAACATCTGATAACGGCACCAAAGGCTGCACGAAACAGTTATGTAATTTTTCGTTTTTGGATGTTTTATCTAAATGACTAAATGAGAAAATAATCAGCAGATTATTCAATACTGAAAAATAATGGTTTAACAAAACAAAGACACAAGTACACCGGATTTTAGGAGTTGCTGTCATAATTGGAGAAGAACCAACCCTGCTTTTGAAAATTAATATTTTTTTGGAAACATTTGGGATAAAAGCAGAAGTACATTACTCAACAAAATATATAACAAAGGTCTAGTTGATTTTCGACATGAAGCTGCAGAAATTTTACATATTAGATTTTCAGTTGTTGCCCTAAATAACAACATCCATCATGAAAATTATAATCAATAGTTTGATCACTGAGCACTAATCATATTTTACTGTCATTTTTACACTTTGTTCTTTCAATGTAATCTAATCTGTATGAAGGTGAATATGAGCAAGAATACAGTTGAATATAAATATTACTATTATGGGTGAGGCAGTAATTGTAGCACAGTAACATGAGCGAGACATCAGATTGGTCCACTGTCGCTGATGTGTTCTTTGAGGCATTATAATACACTTTGCATGGACATGTCCACCACATGGTCTTCATGCAAATCAGGTACCATAAATGAGGTCAGTGGTACTGAAAAACAAATCAGTACAAATAGAGAGCACTGACGGGTCTAAATCTTATTTATCTAGCAAGGAAATGTATTTCATTCCTCTGATATGGACCAAGACTAGTGTATTTGACTTCCTCACAGGCAGTCCTATCATGAGTCACCAGTCAAAGCAGGTGCAACACTGTTCTGGACACAGGCCAATAAAGTCAAGGTCACAAGAAAACACATGGTGGAACCATTCTAAAATAATAAGAGTGTCAAAGGTTGACAATTATACTTAAATGAATTAGAGGGCTAACTGTAAAATATAAACCTGTTCTGAAATTCTCAGAGGACCGAGATAAATGTAGGTTTAATTAATTTCAATCTGGTACTTTTGACCTTGTGCTGTGCCCCCTATACTGAAACACATTCAAGCCATGGACATATGACATTTGGTGCACACCTTCATGTGAAATGCCTTACAGTATCACAGTGCAAACATTTCTAATGTGGGTGTAACGTGTGGAAATGTTTTAAATAAACAGTCAAAACTGAGAGACAGCTCGTGACACGAGTATGAGCATTAATTAGATTCACCGTCAGCAACGTACATGATGAGTTGTAAAATACTGAAAGACCTAATTAAAGCAGACCGAGGTCAGTCCATCTTTTCTCATTATCTAAGATTTGACATGGCGATAATGAAATGAGGCACATATACATATTTTATGTGCTCACACAAGTATGTACAAACAAACAAACACACATCACCATCACAGTGACAATACCTGCAAAGGCCTTGGCCTCATCTGTGGGTACCGCCCTGAGGTGGCGTAGATCACTTTTGTTGCCCACTAGCATGATGACTATGTTGTTGTCAGCATGGTCCTTCAGCTCCTTCAGCCAGCGCTCAGCATTTTCATACGTCAGGTGTTTGGCAATGTCATATACCAAGAGTGCCCCGACTGCTCCACGGTAGTACCTGGACACCATGAGAGGAGATGAACAGATCATTAATCAGAGTAGACAGCTTTTTCTTGCTACACAGCCTGTTGATTTTGGTGGTGTGTCACATGGGCTTGGCCAGCTTCTAAATACAAGGACATCTGATCATCAACAACAACAACAACGACAACAGTAACTGAGAAACACAAGAAGTTAAATAGCAAAGCCAAGACATACGAGCCTTGCCTGCAGACGAAACTCACAAGTGAACACTGACTGACATTGCTAATTAAAGATGTCTTCTTCAGTTCCAGTGAGGGCTTAACACCGCAGATGCCAACGCCTCAAGGTTGGCTGCTGCATCATCAGGTAGACAACTCAAAAAGAGTGAAGTATGTTGGAATGGGAACTTGACCAAGAGACGAGAAGGAAGCCATGATTAACAGAAGACTTCCTGCCCCAAGGCAAAAGGTGCTTTTTGTAGCCTTAATCACCTCAGAGTATCTCTTTCTGGCCATTTCAGAAATGATGGGGCAGAAACTGATTGACTATAAATTTAATTTGTGGATGCAGGAGGGCCCTTGGTTGGACGTTTATATCCCTTCAACTGCTAATTACAGCCAAAAACTTAATGCAACTGTGGTTAACAGCTTTGTGAAAAAGCTTTGAATTTAATTTGCTTAGTATTAAATCCAAAGCAGGAGTGGTGATCCGTGTATTTTTTTTTCTCTCCAGCCCAGCCTACTTGCATGCATCCAGAGGAAAACAATAAAAAACCCACTTCATACGACACGGCTAGCTTAACCGTATCATGCAGTTGCACTTCAAGACACTCCTCCTGGACAGATTTCAGAAACCAAACTGCGTAACAAACCTACTTTCTATCTTTTCTTGTTTATTGTTGAATCCCTGAAGGTTGGTATTTTTAGTTTTCTCTGGTAACTTTGTTCTCGGTGAAGATTACTTGAACTTTTGAACCCTAACCTGCAAAATGCCTCCAGGATAAAGTCAAGCCCGGTCTTTTGAAACAAGAATTTAAATATGTAAATGACTGCTGTTGATTTGACTCGTGACTTTAAAATAAAAAAATCGAATCAAATAGGGGAATTGGTTAATACTGACACTGCTACTTAGCGTGTATTTCCATCAAAAACATGCTTGTTTGTGTGTTTGCATATTTGCTGGAGTTCATTTCCTTTACGTGAGTGTTTACTTGTGTGTAGTGGGTATCTCTGCCTATGTGTGGAGGCCAGTCTGTGCACTGAAGTGTGATGGTGACTTCAAAGATGTACTGTACTCACGCAGAAGTGATAGCTCGGTATCGCTCCTGTCCAGCTGTGTCCCAGATCTGAGCCTTGACGGTCTTGCCTTCTACCTGAATGCTGCGCGTGGCAAACTCCACCCCGATGGTGCTCTTGCTCTCCAGGTTGAACTCATTCCGGGTGAAGCGGGACAGCAGGTTACTCTTCCCTACACCTGAATCTCCGATAAGCACCACTACAGGAAGAAGAAGAGGTGATTTCAGACAAAGAAAGAGGAACAACCTTTATCAGCACTGTCAAATGGTGTATTTTAGACTTCTTCATATGGACAATGGACTGCACATGATTGTGTTTGTGTTTGAACAGCACAGCATACTTTACTGCTGCAGCGATAAAGGCAAATTATTCTTAGACCTTTGATGTAACAATTCATTAAGCCACAGAGAAGCTGCACTGAACAAGGCAGGTTGACTTATTTTTTATTAACTTGACTCTCATTTCTATTCGGATAGCCTGCCTCTCCAATAACATACATGTGTGGGTCCTAGCCGAGGTAGAGCCGAAGCTCAGGGGACTCCCACAGAGTATGCAAAATATAAGAACCATCTGGTTTCTCCCATCAGACTGAGCCCATTAATCCAGGTTCAACAAGCCAAATTTCTCCCCGTCAGCTGTATTCCACTCCTGACAGTATTTGACAAAAGGGGAGGAAATAAGTTAAATATGTTTTTTCTTAATCTTTGAGAGAACTGAGACACACACATGCTCAAGTCAATTTGTATAAGATGTTTTTTAAATGTGGTATATCATCTTATATTCACTGTAAAATTAATGTATAGACATCTGCTACTAAAACTGAGCAAACACTCTAGTCTCAGCCAAAAGGCATTGAAATCTGCAATCTGCCTTGTTTGGATTTACATACATACATAGAGTGAGCTATTCCTTTTCATGGTTAGTGTATAACCATGACGCTAAAAACAGCAGCTTTAAAAGGATTAAAGTTCACCCAAAAATGAAAACTTGGTCTGCCCACCACCATGCTGATGGAAAGTCAGGGGAAGTTTCATCGTCCACAAAACATTTATGGAGTTTCACAGAAAGACAGTGTTGCAGCATTCTCCTTAACAACTGTATACAGTCTCCTGAACAACTATCTTAAATCTATACAGGTCATCCAATGTAATCCAAGACCCAGAGAGCCCCAAGACTTGGATGTTGACTTGTTTTCACAGAGACTTTTAGCTTAGCAGGTACAGTCTTTCCAAATTCTGGCTTTTTAGGTGTGTAAAAATTTATTATCAAATTAATTTGGGATCTCGGGACTTCCAGAGACTTGAGTTACCCAGGACAAGTTGTATGGAGCCGTTTTATGTTTCTTTACAGTTGCTTTTTTAACATTTTAACACAAGTCCCCGTCCACTCCAGTTGTTAAGGACAACACTGCAATGCCGTTTTGCTGTGAAGTTCCAGAAATGTTTTGTGGACTAAGAAACTTCCCCTGACTTTCCATCTTGCACTGGGGCGAGTCGTTAATGACTGAATTTTCATTTTTGGGTGAACTTGCCCTTTAAGGCTGTTTCTCCTCTACTGAATCTTCTCCTGAAATGAAATTAAACTGGCATTATCAGACTGTCAGAAAACTACTTCCACAATTATTAGGTGAGTCAGTCTGTCAAAAGGAACCTACCACGCCAGTGCACCACCCTGCTCTTAGGAAATAGGAACTTGTTATGGAATGTTGAAATTGCTTAAACAAACGGACCACTGTGTCCACACTTGCATTTAAGCAATACTGCTCATTCTAAAGGGAAACTGTGCAGACACAAGTGGATTTTTAAGTAACCAATACATGGGACTACACAGCCCAACCGTGCAGCTCTCCTCTCCTACATGCCAAAAAAAGCTAACACTGTCATTTTACATGTCATCTGACACAAAAGATCTTGGGCGGAGGACAAAAACCATTATGCAACCGTGCCCAGGTCCTCTACCATCATCAGACAGGTATTATCGTTGCTGCATTACACACCCACACACCAACCTATTGTGGGGTTTGCATTTTTCAGCTACAAAAGTATGACACCTCTCTGTTACATCATAGTAATACAATCCTACACCCAGTTATGTCTCAGGCTGCAACCAACCATAACCATCATTAACGATCTGCCGATTATTTCTTAAGATTAATCGTTCAGCCTATAACAGAGCGCATGCATGAAAACATGCCTTTATAATTATCAAGTGTACCGTTTCTGAGCACTGACGTTATTTTGGATGATTACCTATCTTTCGAGATGTGTGTTTATGAATAAATTATGTTTATAGACGAGGTCAGCCAACATATCAATATCAGTTTTTATGTCCCAGTATCAACATCATCATTGGCTCCAAAAATTCAGCATCAGTCTGACTCAACAAAACAGTTTTATCCAATTGTCTTTGTATTTGACTAATCGATTAGTCAAATCAATTTAGTGCTGCAGCTCTAGATGTAGCCTAGACTTTCTGAAAAGAAGGAATACAGTGTGAAACAAAATAATACTGACAATCTAAACCCAGTTTAGTGAAAATAACTGATATTTTCTGAATCCCTTTACATGGAATTAAAGCAGTGTATCATGCTGGCTAAGGCTGGGAATCCAAAAGCGATACCTTCCCATTAAAGCAAATCATTATTTTCTCATCAGTACTCATACATTAGTGAGATTCAAAACATTAACTATATATCTGTATGAAGGCATGGGACTCTATGAAAATGTCATGTGAGGATTATCCTGACCAAATTAATTGTTATAGTCTATACTGTCCCAATAATCATCAAATGCTTTAAATTCTGAAAATGGGACTGAAACGCACCAAATAACTCAGCACATGAAGGGATTGTACATTATTGAGCTTATCCCAATAACGAAAAAAACTGTCCCAATCGATGACAATGTCTTACATCCTCCATCGTCCAATCACTAGCTGTGTATCTGTACACACTTAAAGAAGCAGATGGCTTGAAAAAAAACACTGGAAAGTGAAATGTCCTTTTAAACCCAAAACAGATGTCTTTGGAGAAAGACCAGATGCGACACAGTAAGTGTGAGGTACAAAAGTTTTCTTTTTTAAAAAAAGGATGAAATTGTAATAAAATGACAATGAGCAGCACAAAAGAGGCCTGAGTTCAGCAGGATGACTTCCTGTGCCGAGGTCTCCATCACTAGGGAAAGGTTTAGGTGACTCACTGCGAGCTCACCCATCTTGACTCATGCTGTGCAACAGCGAGGGACAAAAGGAGGCTGTAGGAACAAAAGAGAGCCGTAACATTAACGTTTGCTCTTTCCTGGTTTCAACCAAAGACTGAATGTCGGCTGATACCTTATCGGTGTCCTTGCGCCGCTGCAAACGATTCAGATAACTTTGCTATTTGTTCGCCAGCAATCATGTCATTTTATCCGGCAGTGAGTGAGCTAAATCTCATCTTCTCTGTGCTCAGGGACATCGCTTCTCTGTGGCCACACACACACTCACACACACTTCATTCAGGTATTTCCAGTTTGACGACACATCATTGTTTAGTGTTCTATATTTGAAACGACCGTGAGCTTTTCATTTCCCCCTTGTTAAAAGACCAGGTACAACTATGAACTATTGCTGTAGTAGACAGATATATGGAAACAATCATTTCCCCTCTAAATGACATTATCTTTTATAAACAGATGTCACACTGCGGGGATACAGTTTCTGCAAAATATGATTTGGATGAAAGCTATGAATCTGTAAGGCTTATTTTTCATTTTTGAATCTTTGTTAGATCAAACTGACTCACTGTTAATTATAAGAGTGAAGGTGGTGTAATAATTTGAGTAACTGATAGCTGTAAGAAATGTCAACACTTGCAGGGAGGATTTCCAGTAAACCATGAGGCTGCGAGTCTTAATAAAAAGACCAAACTCCATTTATTTTCTAAATTTGGGGGGCTTGTGTTGATTTTTCGTCCTGCCACAGTTTATGACCCCGAACACCGCATCCTGACATGATTACATCATCGGCCTGCAAGACGATGGCTCTATCACAGATGCTACTTAACGCCATGTATATATATAAAAGTCGTGTACATGTCGCAGTGTTTTGTATGGGTTGATACGTCTCAACCGACGGCAGCCAAAGTTGACGTACAGCCCGCAGCAGGTGCCTTTGTCTCCGGGTCTGATGGACGTCGTGTTACACCTTGTCGTTAGGTCAACATCTCGGCATCAAGTGACACTTGCTCACAGGTGGAAGAAAGGCTCGGTGTCGAGAATTAGCTCCCTAGCTAAAAGATGAAAATAAAAAAAGCAACTCACCTTTGAAAAGATAGTCATACTCGTCTTCTCTGTTCGACATAGCTTTCTCCTCTTCTTCGGCGGCTCTGCGTATTTACTCGAAGTCGAACAAACTTCTGGTATATTCAGCTACTTCGAGACCGACAGACCACCGTTCGCGTCTTTCTTTAGCCTCACAACGAAAACACGGCCAGTTCTCACTTTCACGACGACGGCGCTGAATCCCCGTCAGAGCTGAAGAATGTGACGCCGCGGTTGTTATCACGCATTAAAAAACCCTAAAAGCTACTAGAAGCTGGAAAAGTTTCGCCTCGTCTTCCTCACCCTCTGTCACTTGCCATTACCGAGGCTGCGACGTCACGTCAGTTTTTTTTTTTTTTGGTCCCGCCCCCTGCTCGCTCCTACTGGTCAATAACTGATCGACACCTGTCACGAGCGTTGACGTGATTGGCTCGCTGGGCTTGTCGCTCATGATTTGACTCGCTGTTCGTTAACTTGATGATGACGTCGGCGGTCCCAAGACTCAACAGGTAATACGAGGCTGTTAGTGTAAGAAGGAGCACGTTCGCCAGGTTTTTCATAGAAATAATCAAACTGTTCCGAGAGGGAAGTTATTCTGGAGACCTAAGCTATAAAACACAAACTGTTGAAGGGCTTGAATTTAATTTACCTGACAGATATTGTATGTAGATGAAGGTATCAGTCATCCAGGTCATGGTAATTATAAGTTCTGTATAGTAGGCAACTAAAATATATCAACATTATCTATGATATGGGACTATGTATCATCTTAGATTTTGGATAGTGTTATATTCTGATATAAGTGTTGTTTTAAAGGCTGCTTTGCAGTAAAGTGACGTCACTTTCTGACCTTACCAGGCTGCTCTACTTGCTCTAATACTTGCCTTTAACCCACTTAGTAATTATATCCACATTACTAATGGATGTTCATCAAAAGTCTTGTTGAGATATTAAGTAGCAATAGTCATCCCTACATTATTGTCATAATATCGAGGTGAAAAGGTGTGATGACATTTGAATTTGAAACCTAGTGCTATAAGTGTTTTTGAGATTTAAAAAAACGAGATTTATATCATACATCGAGATAAAAAAATATTGCATTATTATTATGAGATGGGCATAAAACGTTGTTATCAAACCACACAGAGAATTATGTCGTGATTTTAGGGGTGCCACTAACATTTATTTTCACTTTATTATATGATATTTAATATTCACAGATGAATTTACAATAGAAGACATCCAAAATCTAAGATGATATCACAGTAACAAGATAATATTGATATATTGCCCAGCCCTGTGTTGAGGTTTTATTTTTGTCACAAGAAAAGGAAGAACATATTTGAAGGAAAAACAGTTGATTCTGTAAACTCTATTAACATAATCATGTTTACACATTAAATGTTAGAGTCGGTGGGACCCAAAACAATGAGTACAAAGTAAAGCCCATATCAAAAAAAGAAGGGTTTTTTGGTATTTTCCACAATTTAACACTGAACAGAATTGGAAAGTCCCTGAAACACCTCTCAGCTTTTATTGAGTCAGTGTTTAAACAAATCAATAAAATGAGATTCCATCGCAGGTTTTACACTGTTTTCATGTTGCTGTGTCTTACCAAGGAACTTTAAACTTCATATCAAACATGGAGACATGGATAACACAGACCGGCTGATATCTGGTGTTTGATAAAAGGCCATTATTGGTTTTACTCTTTTTCTATCAGCAAATCCACTGACAGCTGGTTTGGTCTTACTGTTATTTAATTAGCAGCAGGAAGGAAAAACATCTTTATCATGACTCCCCAGCCCTTTTGAAGACACCCGTGCACTCATTCATGCATCATCATCCTGCCTGCACATCTGAAAAAAATGTTTTTTTTTCTCAGAACTGTTTATTTTTAAATCTGTCTGACTTCAGTTGTTGTAATGTTGAAGTCATACACATTTTCAGATCTCATAATAAAGTTGTTCCTGCAGTGTATTGCTGCCACAATATTATACGATATTTACATTTATATTTATATTATACAATAAATGTTTCATGATAGAATGAGATAATACCATATATTGTAAAAAATATCTTGGTATAACATGAAAATGTCTTGTTATAATGTGACATGTTCTATTTTATAACAACAATATAGTATACTGTACATATACAGTACATATACTGTATATATATATATATATATGTTATAACAAACAATACATTTTTCGTGCTTTAACATGACACAGATCTGTTTTTCTTTTTCTGAGGTGGCAACAATATGCTTCCGTACATGTTACGTTATGAGGCAGCTGAGCATTAGAAGTGAAACGGTTTAACAATACGGTGTTTTCCATAGAGGTGAATTTCCCAAAGTAATTGTCAGTTGAGTGTTTGTGTGTTAATGTGGTTGAAAACTCCATTTCACTTGAACTGAGGTGGCAGTCCTTGCTCATCTAGTAACCCTAATTACTTGGAAATTCAATTGCTTGTATCACTGCGGGCATTTGACTTGTCCCAGTAGGACATACGCTGGTGTTTCTAATAACATTTACAATGGCTGTGCTCTCAGCTTTCCAGCAAGCCGTGACAGTGTGACAGTGCGCCAGCATGCAACAACAACAGGACACTGAAACTGAAGTCCTCTGTGGAAAAAAAAGCCCATGTTCTGTTTTCATACACAAATAACACGCAGCAGAGCAACTGTCTCCATAAATTGTTTATTCCTCAACAGAAATGAAATCTGACTCATCTTAGATCAGCTGGAGCACAACACACAGCATTGAGAGCAAGACTCACAGTCCATACATACAAAATTTATCATCGTGTCATCCACATTTACAACATTAAACGTGCCATGGTGCGTCTGCGTTATGCCAATTCTCTGCATGGATTATAAATATATCATCTAACAGGTAACACAGTTTTACTATATATTTTTTTTTTATTTTGACCTATGCTCGAGTCAGCAGGTACTGTTGAAAGATTGATGTTGGTCTCCAGCTGCATTCATTCACATAATCATCTTTTGAATACCTCTTGCTACCACGCAGTTTGTAAAACATGTGAATCAGTCAGAGTGACATCACTTAAGCCAGGACCGTTGATATTGACACCTGCAGGTGGCGCGTCGCCCGCCTGTCTTCGAGCTCTAGCACTTGGTTGTGGGTGAAGGAGGAGTTCGCCCGTCGACCACCCTGAGGACCCTGGGTTTCTCGAGGACCTCGTGATCAGAGGTTCCTGCAGCACGGCTTCTGTTCCTCTGTGTTTTCTCCTCTGGAGCTGCTCAAGGACACAGCACTGATGGAGCTCCGAACCCCTTCAGTACTGCCCACCCTCTTGTGAATCTCTATGGCAGGAAATTAATATATTATAAATACATATAAAACACAACATGGTAAGATAGAAAGAAGATGCTGTGTTTTTGAGAAGTTTAAGAGGAAAAAGGAATAATATTATAGAACCAAAAGTTGTTAATTTCTAAGTAACGGTGGGTGGTATACTGGTATCATCATCATCACCAGTGTCATGCTCTGGCACAATATGGATTTTGCAATACTGTCGTTACTGTGATGAATGTTTTGGAATATTAAAATGATTGTGCTTCACTGTGGCTACGATAAGATGCAGCGAGAGAGCAAAACACATACTCACAGAACCATGGTTACATCCAGTAACAACTGTTTTCCTTGCTGTGGTACCAATAACATGCAGACGGGACAAACACCCCTATTTCTCCTTTACGCAAACATTTTTATCTACTCCCACCATCTGAGGAACAGTGGATTCACTTTATTTTGATTCAAATGTTCCCACAACTACTGGAAAAGCCTTGAATGTTTGCTTTAACCATTTTAATTCGGACTGTTTCCTCAGTGAAGCCAACAAAGTAAAATGCGTAAATAGCACGCCCATGGCTAACATGGCTAGCGTCTATTTTAGCATAATACAATCTTGAACGTTAACCCTCGAATGTATGTAAATGAATGAATGTAAATGTACTTTACACTGACTGTTATACTTACTTACATTAGTAGCCTTTGGGTTTTCTGCTGAATAAATGCTATTGAGATGCCAAACTCAAAAAGAATCACATTACATTTACGAATTAGTTAACATTATCTTGCAGGCCACTCCTAAAAACACACGTAGGCCTATACCTCATTTTTATTCGTATTTGAAGCCAAAAAACACATATATTTTTATTTAAAATCGCTTTTTCCTTCTTAAAATATGTTCCCTTACACTGCAAATAGAGTGAAAGGAGGCAAGATCATGTTTGACTGGAGTATCCCGAGATAGAATACTGCCATCATATGAAACAAACAAACGTTTTTAGGTTATATTGCCCGCCCCTATGTTCAACTAAAAAAAGCCCCAGAGGGTTTTCTTTCCAAAGTAAGTCAATCAAACCACTGCCTCCGGACAACCGGAGGTCAATGTATCCTGACCTTTCTCTACACCAGAATTTCTCCACACCATTATTAGCTGAGGAGGTGGAGGCCACCCACACGATTGTAAACTAACAACCTTGTTGTATTGGATGTAGCAGACTTGGGCATGGACAACAGATTTAAAAAGTGAAAGAGTGTTGAATTAAATTACCTTCTAGGACGTTGTTGAATGCTGCCTCTACGTTAGTTGACGCCAAAGCAGAGGTCTCCAGAAACAAAAGACCTTTCTTTTCTAGAAAATACAATTAAGCTTTGTTAGTCATTTCATACTGTATATGTTATTTATGTTTTCCTTAAAGCTACATTCCCCAAATCACAACATTCTCACTGTTAATCTTCTCATATATAATCCTCACAGAAATGTGGGTTTGGAGAGCAGTACTGGGCCCTTGAACAATATGAGGTATGTCTTCAATCACGAATTTGGGTGATGTGAAGTCACTTTTATCGCCATGAAGAATCAATGAATAGGAACGAGTCTGACCTGAATTTAGTTCCCATTAACCAACTGCAAACAATGAACAAAACATATCTAATTACAGGGATGTTAACACTTGTTGACTCTGTACCTGCAAAGTCTCGAGCCTCCTCAGTGGGCACAGATCTCTCTGACTCCAGGTCAGTCTTGTTGCCCACCAGCATGACCACGATGTTGGGTTTAGCGTGTTCGTACAGCTCTTTCAGCCAGCGCTCCACACTCTCATAGGTAAGGTGTTTGGTGATGTCGTAGACCAGCAGGGCTCCGACGGCGCCTCTGTAATACCTGTTCAGAAGAGATTACCATTCCAGTTACTCCTTATGTGGCATTAAGGTGTCGGTGTGGGACCTTCCCCATCGTTCTCGGTTGCCTACACAAGCCTGTGGACAATTTGTTTGAGTTGTTGCAGTGGATTTCTTTATTTCAATCCCAAGGTTGGTAAGTTAGCTTGTTATATTCGTAGAACATCACTTAGCATCCCAACAGCAATCAATTAATCAAATAATCAAATACTTTAAGAAAAAATATCAGGTACCATTTGCTCAAATCAAATGGTTGGACGGCCTACCTGTCTATCTGCCCACCTAGCAGCACATACCCTGTCTGTGCACTCACTGTGCATGACTACAATCTTTCACAAGGCCCTGCAAGGATATATTGCAAAAGCTAATGAAGCTAGTGGCAACAAAAATGGCAGAGAAAGTGCAACCAAAACAACTACAAACAGTAGTTTAGCTGCTAACCCAGTTAGCACAAAGCACACCCTGACTACTTTGCAGGGTGGTCTTTTCCGATTGAGGTTCTTTCATGAAAGCTATATTGTTTGTGTAATCATGACTATGGCATGTAACAGAGTTGTATTTATTAGACTAAAAAAGCTAAGAGCGCATGTTGAATGTCGCAAACTATACGCTAACACATATCCACCTGCGTGAATACATGTTCATGTTGTGGTAGAGGAGATTTTTGGGTTGATTTTTTCAAAATCTAGCTTGCATTTGCTGGTTTCTACAATCTTATCAACCCCAACTTTACCTTGATATGACCACATTTTTACGCATTCAGATGTTAGAGAGCAACAAATCGCTCAATGGGAGTCGTGCTGTTGGACAACTGATCAGTTAAAGTCAGTATTTACTGTCCTTTTAGCCCCCTTTTTGGTCTTCGACAGATTCCAAGGGAAATATCTGCCTCTTAGCAGATAAATGCTCCACTATGATCACCAAAGAGACAGCTGGGCATACATTTTCAGCTACTGTGGCAGAAAATGGCATCATACCAGCAGTGACGGTGGATGAAAACACTTAAGTCAGGTGCCAGAAAAAAAAAACAGTAAATTGAAACGATGCCATACAGCTCTGCAGAGTCAGGTGATAATCCTCTGAGGGGTCTTGACTAAAAGTAACCCTTTTCCCAATATCACGTTTCATGTGATTCATTATTGTTATTATAAAAAGATCCATAATGGACGCTTTAAGCATTGTCCTGTCTTCATTGAGAATAAGCACTTTGTCCTGCTGACGACCGAAAAGAAATGTAATGACCGACGATCGCTCAGAAGTCATGAACCAATCAATGCTTCCCTCACAATTACATTGCTGCTCCCCTCTTCCAGTAGTATAATTAATTCCACTTTAATAGGTTTTAGCTGCTTGTTACAGCACAAATGAGAAATTCCATGGGAGTGAGAATTTGCATACTGGAATAAGTCGGCAAGTAATTACTCCAAAATCCAAGCTGTCAGAAAAGAGCTAATCCAGCGGTCTGGCGTATCCTCAGATTTTTCCCATGTCTTAAAAATAAAATCGAAATGGTTCTTTTGTCTTAAAACCACTTTCCACACTGTTAATCCTTCTAGTTTAATAAAAAAAAAGACTGAATCAGAAGCTTCCTCAGATAGAAGTGAGACCCACTGAGTTCTGAGTGTTGAAACAGAGGTCTCTGCTCTAACCAGTTAGATTTTGGAACCTAAATGTGCCAGTTGGAAACTGACAGGAGACAAGAATGTGCTGGTTGTTTTTCAGGTAATGTGGGAGGAAACTGAGGATCAGTGCCTGTCCTTGCCTGTGTTTTGGCTGATAACAGCATCACCTTAAGATTGCCGACATACTGGTTACTCAACAGCTATAGAGCAAGAAAACAGGCACCAAATGTTGGTTTAAAAAACTGCTAAAATAAAGGACGGGTGTACATGTTTGACCACAAGTTCAATTTCCAAAACAATGCATGTGCTTGGATAACACACATTTACTGTATGTTACATCAGTACTCACATGAGGGGAAACTTCAAACTTGGATTATGGTGGTTTTTATGAGGAAATAAAACACTTTCATTCAGAAGTGGCACCAAAGCATTGTTTTGAAGTAACCAGTCTTGCACTGAAGTCTCAAGTCAAGTCCCAATTCCTATACTTGTGAATGAGCAGTCCTGAATAAGCCCACTGCGTAGTTTTTGCATGCAATTAAAATTATTCTCCAGATCGTTTTTTCCAACTGGAGATCAGAAACCTAATGTTTGCTCTTAATGGTTCTCTCCTGCAACTTGACTGGATGCTGTTGGATAAGTTCAAACAAAGTGGATCTGGGAAGTTACGTGTCCAACCAAGAACAACGAGGAACCTTGAAGCTCTAGTAATCCAATGTTGCATTAGCCCATTGGCTATTTAAACATCAAAATGTTTGAACAGAGAACCAAGCAGCTGTGCTTACAGAGATTGATCGTTTTTACACATAAAGGCGGTATCTATTGTTTGAAATGGTGTTGCTTCTTGCTGCTTAAAGGAATATGCTGATTCGCTTTTTAGCTGAGAGTTCGATGAGAAGATCTATTAGGCCTTTGCACACAAATGTTTGCTGTATGCATTTCTTTAAATCTGTCATCCAATAAAAAACGGGATGCACAGAAATCTTGCACACAGAGTCCGAAGCATTTATTACTCGACTTGTTGTGAAAATTGGCGATTTGAGACAAAATGGAGTCGTCCTCTCACTTATCAAACAAAGAAAGTCAACCCTCCAATGGCTTTTGACGGATGCCAAAAATCCTACAGGAAATCGAGCCTGTTCCAAAAAATGTTAAGATGAAGGTTTCTAGTCAGTGTGTAAACATAGTTGACACCAGCCTGCTGCAATTTGGTGTCATGTTTGTAAAGTAAACATGAGAAGCCAGTTATTTTAGCTTAGCACAAACACTGGAAACAGGGTAAACAGCTAGCAAAGGTAAAAATCCAGCTACCAGCATCTCCAGCGCTTTCTAAATAACACATCCACTGGTTGCCTGGATCAGGTTCAATTTCTGTACTGAGAGTAAGACATGCCTATCTGTCCTAATTGGACTGAAAGGAGCAAAGGCACAACACTTCTTTTTGGGTTGGTGCAGGCCATGAGCATGTGAACTGTTACAGTGGATGGACTACAAATAAAATAACTGCAGGAATGCCTTGAAAATCTGCACATTTGGGCAACAATACCCAGAGATACAGAAGAAACATTCATTCTATACTGTGGCTGTAATGGATCTAACATAGCTGTGATGGGTTTTGACACTTACGCAGAAGTGATTGCCCGGTATCGCTCCAGCCCGGCTGTGTCCCAGATCTGGGCCTTGATGGTGAAGCTGTTGAGCTGCACTGTCCGCGTGCTGAACTCCACCCCGATGGTTGTGCGACTGTCATGGTTGAACTCGTTTTTGGTGAAGCGAGACAGCAGGTTGCTCTTCCCTACACCAGATTCTCCTATCAGAACCACTGCAGAGGACACAAAACGCAGTACAGCCAAGGTCTTAACGTTTAGTTTTCTGGGGTGGGTTTGATTGGGTTGTTGCAAAACTAAAGCCAGTGTTTCTTGGATAAAGGAAACAAAACACATATCCACAGAGCCTAATATAAGCCCCTCTTAAGAGAAGCCTTTAGTCTAGGTGTGTCTTTCTTGATTGCCCCATAAATCTTCAGTCTAAGCCGTTTAAGTCCGAGGCTAATGACGCCATCAGGGATATGATGTCCTATTTTAAAAACAGCACCACACCTTCATGGTAAATGCGGTAATCATTTTAACTCAAGCATGCAGAGTAAATAATGTAGGGAGAGGAGATGTTGAACAAAATACTGGGGAACGCTACGTGACTTCGGTCTGTAAAAGAAAGCACATTATTACTAATGGGTATAAGGAGATAACAGGAGATCTTGTTGGGCCGTAGGCTATTCCAGCATTGCACTGGTGAGATGCCAATTCTAAAACACAGTGACTATTTGTTTTTTAGACAGTGAGGAATGAAGGAAGAACAGCACAGACAGTCTGGGCAGAAGAGGAGGACTTCATATTTTTTTAAAGGAGACATATTATACAGGTTCATAATATTATTTTAGGTGACAGCCAGAATATTTTTACATGCTTTAGTGCTCAAAAGACACACCAGTTATCCCCCCCTCAGTCTGAACAATCTGTTTAGCTACTGTCTCTTTAAGCCCCCCCGAATGCCCAATCTGCTCTGATTGGTCCGCTCAAACACGTCTGACCCAGAACCGCTAACAACCACCGAGCAGCTGTGCTAAATCAATTCCTACATGCCAAACAAGTTTATTGCCATACATTTTTGCAAATGTGTGACATGGTAATGTCACAAATTCACAGAATTAAAGGCGGGGTTCTGACAAAGCGATTCAGGAGCAGTGTTTTCTGTGGGAGAGACGAGCTTCTGTTGGTTTGGACTTTGACTTTTTATCTTTCAAGGTCTTTTATGTGCACAAGAACATGTAAAAACAGAAGGAAATGGGGAATCGACTTTATTAAAACTTCATTCTACATTGTTTCCAGTTTTGCCAACATTGGCTTAAGCATTGTTTTCAGTTATCATTGAGGCTTTGCAGCACAACCTTCTGAAATCAGTCGTGCATGCGTCCCTGCTGGTAAGAGAGACTTTTGTTTTACCTATATTCAAAACCGAAGAGCAAGGAACACACAGGAAACACTTCCCACTAGAAAACTGAGAATCGTTGAGGTAAAAACCTTTGACAAGTGAGCCTTTGTTTCTGACAGTAAAACGGTCGCTAAGAGTGTAAGGTGAATCCAAATCAGGTGGAACAAGTTAAGCTGCTACTTCCTTTTATCTTGGTCAGAGGAAGCTGCCGACTGGGTAAACAGGACAAGAAGTGACACAGACACCCCCTCTGTACATTTCAGTGACTAATGTTTGGGTTTCAGTTGTTCGAAGCTGAGTCAGAGAGAAAAAACAGGCTTGGCTTAATTCGCACAGATGGGAAAGTATGACCAAACTGTGCAAACACAGTCGGACTGGGATCTCTGCTCGACTGGATAGGACACAGTCACAGCTTAATACTGAGGTGTGTGAGCTTGTGATCACTGAGCTAATCCAAGTCCTTGTGACATCTCTACAGCAATTATGTATGGCGTTAGGGTGTGATGGGAGTTCAAACAAAAGTTTGACATTTCGGAAAACATGCATAATCGCTTTCTTGCCAAGAATAAAAGGAGGAGATGGATACAACTGTCATGTCTGTCCAGTAAATATGAAGGTACAGTGTGCAGCTGAGTGGCATAAAGACTGGAAAGAGGAGAAAACAGCCGGTCTCTGTCTGAAAGTATATCCACCTATATAAAAGTCATAAGTAGACGTTATTAAGATGGCAGACATTTTCCTTCAGCTCAGAGTGGGGAAGTTGATGCTGCTGTGTTCCAGGTTGCATATCATATCATGGTAGATAATCGGATAAATTGTCATTTCACAGCTTCCCAATTGGTAAGCAACTGAAAAAGATGATGAACAGTGAAAATCTGGAAGCATGTTCAGCCATATCTCAAAGTAAAACAACATATTTGATAACTTGTCGGCTAAAATTAGCATTGAACAGCTTTCTAGTTAACATTTCGATTGCATCCTCTGTGTTTCACATCTAGGTTTAGACAAATGTCTCCCAAGACGTGTGGTGATATTTCTGAATTCATTTGAGTTGCACCCTAGAAGACAGCAGTACAACATCTGAGCTCCCCGGCCGTTATGTGATATCGGAGGAAAACAGGCCTAGGACAAAATTTAAATGAAAAGGTGAACATGACATCTAATTTTTCAGAGAATATGGCTACATTTCCAGATTTCCAATGGTTAGTGTTGTCATAAACTAAAAAATATGTTGGTTAAGACTTTTATGAACATACAATAATCAACATTTAGTGGGAAACTCTACGTTGAAATTTGTTATGAAACAATGACACAGAAATATTGAAAAGTTGATTTAAACCGTATAAAACAACAGTCAATGGTGGAACGTATCTGATTACATAGCGTACTTAAGTATTCTGAGTTACTTATATATTGTAATCTGCTGATATTCTTCCTCTTCCATCACATTTCAGATCAAAATGTTGTGTTTTCACTTCTACATTACACTACATTCATCTGACAGCCATAGTCACTGTTACATTTCAGTTAAAGATTTTTACATTAAACATGTTAAGTTTACAAAACAGTACATTGCATATTGTTTCACATTGACACTATATATGTACATATTTATAAAAAAATATGTATGATAAACACTGAACACTGGATCCATTTCTATGCTGAGAACATTTAGTTTTTGATACCTAAAGAAAGTTTTACTTCTAATACGTTTGTCCTTTAAGCTCAGTGAGATGTTGAACACAAGGCTTGCACTTGTAATGGAGTAAATTTTCCATTGTGGTATTGTTGGCGACCAAAAAGTCCATTTTAGTTTTGTTTTGGAGCTTTCAATCGTATCACCTGATCTTCACCAGCAAATGGAGAATGTCACGAAACCGCAGAAGTTCACATTCCCATCTCGATCTGTTGACGAAGATCATGTGACTTGATTTGAAGTGTCAGGACAGTAGTGAAACAAACCTTGTGTGGTTTGCTCAAGAATTAATGTATTTACCTCCAGCCAAAATGAACAGAAATTCCTTAAAATCTTCACAAAAAATGCCAATTTGACCGTCAAGGATACCTTCAATTCAACTCAATGGACCTTGTGATGAGATTGTTTTATCACATCTTTTCTAAACTGCCAAGAATGACAATCAACTGGAGTTTACTAATCACTTGTCACAGAGTCAGATAAAAAAATGCTGGCATGTTTTTCTGCTGAACGACTCCCATAAAGGTACATTTTGAAAACGACTTGGCCCCAGTTTTTCTACTAACAGTATGTTTAACCTGAAGCCACACAGAATGTTTTACAAGTTGCTCTACTTCTGCTTGTTTTAGGTAATTGTTCACTGTGCGACTCCTTTTTCCAGTGGGTGAGGTGAGACCGGCTGCTTCCCCCCTCTTCTCCTCCACCACTGAGTAACTTCTTATGCAAACAAAAGCCTGTGGTTTCTATGGCTGTGCGGGACAAGAGGCCTTCAAGCTCTCCGGCGACCTGGTTTGTTGATCCTGAGGAGGCTGGGAACAACTTAATGTGTTGCAGTGAGGATTCAGTTTTTATGTTGTGCGTTTTTTCTTTGTTTTTATGACCTTCAGGACTGAACAACAAAGAGTTTGGGGGCTTAATGAAAACTCCACTCCTCGTCTACAATGTGTCCATGTGTGATGTGTGCGGAAGGTCGAGAGTGTGCAGGCTTACATTCCACGCAAACCATAGAATTTGATTTTAGTGATAAGTTTCTCTGTGTTATCTGTGAATCACTGGGTGGAAAGAAAACCTGCTCATACTTTAAAGATATTAACAGCGACACACTGTTTAGAAGCACTGAGCGTGTTTATTCAGTGATAAAAGCTTTGAGAGAACATTGACAATTCATTGGATGAAGGGGGGGATCCCTCCTCTGTTGCTGCCCCCGAGGTTTCTTCCCTTTTCCTCTCCAAGACTTTTTCGCAGAGAGTTAGATGAGAAGATCAATACCACTCATGTCTGCATGGTAAACGTAAGGCTACACCCAGAAGGCAGTTAGCTTAGCTTAGCTTAACTTAGCATAAGGTGGAGCAGCAGGAAGCAGCTGGCAGTGACCATTGACACCACAAGTTTGCTAGACAACCGGCGGAGACTCCAGGAGACCTCTGGCTAAGAAATAGTCTTGCACATGACCCTGTCAAGCTAGCTGTTTCCTCCTGTTTCCAGTCTTTATTCTAAGCTAAGCTAGCCAGCTGCAGGCTATAGCTTTATTTTGACCCTGCACAACACACTCCTTGGACAGTCTCATTTCCTGTGATGGAAATATTTTATTTCTCAGAGCGTTTAAGCTAGTAGTTCTTAACCTTGGGTGTATGTGTTGTTTAGTGCTCAGAGGTCCCAGTCCAGGCAGAGTCAGCTAACACAACCGCTTGCTGCACAGTGAACTGAGCTAACTAGCTACCTGCAGCTACATTTAGCAGCAGTTAGCAGTTGCTCTGCTGATATGCTGCCCCCTATTTATTTGGATTATAAATTCGACAGGTGCCCAATTCTTACATATGGCACCTTCAAAATGTTTATAGATGAGTGTGTTTGTGAGTAAAAGTCACATGATTTCTGATTGGACACACACAAACACACACACGCACCCTCTCTTTTCATCTGCCGCTTTCAGGATGTTGTTGGTTTAAAGTATCGGTGCAGGGAGGCTGTCATGAACCACTGGTTGTTGACAACAAGCTGACAGCTGTGTGAAGTTTTTATTACACAATGATTTTGTCTCAGACTCGTTGCTGCACCAGCACATTCCCTAAAACCACTGAGGTATTGCTTTATCTGAACTGTAGTCAAGATTAGTGCTAATAAATAACCATTCTCTAACTAATCTAGATCTAGACAGAGGCCTCATATCATGTTACAAATAACATTTGAGCAAAAGATGGATGTGTAACATCCAAATTGATGTTCTGACTTGAGGGGGCGTTCATGTGATTATTCCAACACCGCATGAAAACAGTGTCAATCTTCTCATTTAATTCTCAGCAAGAGAGTAAATAAGCATATTTTCCAAAAACTGCAAGGTTTTTCGGTGGCAGGGTAATGACATGCAACAAAAGTCCTCATGCCAGGGGTGTTGTTGTTATGTGATCTGCACCCTAACCAATCCACTCTTCGAGGCAGATTTGTTATGTGTAAATTGGGGCTCTATTGACTGTCATCTCATTTTCCACTGATGCTTTTTGATGTTTTGGACAACCAGTTGCTTTTGGCTTCATATTCACCTGCAGTGCCTTTTATCAGCATGGCACTTTTGTACCCAAAATGTCAAAATCACCGTGCCTGGACCAAAATTTTCACCTCTCTGGTACATCCGCTAGGAAGAGCCATCTGGCATCTCAACCAGCTGCGTATAGGAAATGATTACTATGCCATGTAGGTGGAGTGCAGAATGGATAGACTGAGTAGCGAAAGGTGCAAGTTGTCAAAGAACAGAGCAGATGTAGATGTGTTACATGTGGAAAGATTACTAACCGAGTGAGGCACTTTGATGTGTGTGACTGATACTCTGCTTTAAACCGGACACTCTGTGTTACAGTGTTGTTCTGCTGGGAATGCAGCAGATAAGCAGGAATTAGAGTACACATCCTGGTTGCAACAATAAGCCTCAGTATGCACGCTTACTGCTCACTTACCCAGGAAGAACGTGCTGAACTGCTAATGTGATTGTGATCTCACTCAGTGTGATGATAATGCAACTCACCTGAAGTGTTCTGAGACTTATACCTACATACAATATTTACCAGAACAGCTGACTGAGCTGCTAACTCACTGACACATACGTTCAGGCTATGAGCTGTCTAATCTGTGTGTTACCAAGTGCTGTATATTGCACTGAACAGTCATTACCAATGATCTATTAGAGACACATACACACACACTCCTCTTCCTTGAAATGGCCTGGTTATTATTAAACGAGGAAGTGTAATTTGAGGAAGAAAATAACACCTTTTAAAGACTTCACCTTGAGATCAGCACAGGTAAGCAGCAGAGCATCTACTCACCCTTAAAGACAAAGTTGTAGGCCTCGTCTGACCCCATATTCTGTCCATTCAATGTTGCTGCCCCCACAGTCTACTGCCGCGTCTCCACCACTCCAGGGACTGATTGCAGGATGTAAGATGACACTGACTCACACCACAAGCTGCCTGCCCCTCAGTTCCTTTAAGGCTTCAGGAAAGAAAATGGCTGCAGAGATGTTTTGACACATGAATGTTAGTCGCCAGCTTTCTGCCCTTCACCACCCTTCCCTATCTGAGTTAATAGAAAGCTGGCTTGTTTGAACAAGACACGCTGAGTGTATCCAGGTTGCTGTGCTGCAGCAGGCGGGGCTTGTGTCAGGGAGCGGTGGGGCAGCAGTGGAGGTGTGTCCTAGTTATGGATACGGTGCAGGGCAGGTTGGACAGGTGGGGCGACTGGCAGGTAACAGCTGACGGAGACTGTCAGGCGTCTCCTGCTGGAATAATAAAATTACTACATGCAGGAAGCAGGAAGCAGGTCTTCTTGCTTCATCACTTTGTGGTGAAACAGTTTACATAATATTTCTATAATATTGCAACATAACGTGTTTTGGTGACTTTTTTTTATCGGTCTCTTCTTAAACTCCTTGACTGTGTGGGAAAATGACACCATACATGCTGACTTTACTGCAGACTGCACACATTGTCACATATGTCTTTCCCTCTGCCAGTAACAACTAATGTACTACACTTAAATATATAATTTCAAGGTATTTGTACTTTGCTTGAGTATTTAAATCTTCTGATATACCTCCACCCCACTGTATATTGGAGGGAAAATATTGTACTTTTTACTCTACAATTGTTTGATAACTTTAGTTACTAGTTACTTTGTAGATTACATGCTGCATCAGAGTTGAAGTAGAACATGTTTAAATTATTCTATTTTATCAACAATTGGATAAAAGAAGCCCCTCACTGATTCTGATCATCTGAAAAATCCTGAATATTGGACCTGATTATCGGCCAAGTTGAGAATCAGTTGACCCATGGGACACAGAATACGTATACATACATGAATATATGTATACTTGACTTTTACTTGTACTTTTGATACTTAAGTACATTTATTATCAGATATATTTGAACATATCTAAACTTAAAGCAAAAGTATGTACACAGTGGCTTTTTGTGCGCTTTTGGCGCCCCCCACAGTTTCTGAGTGATTACAGCGATTACCATCGACATGATTTTGAAGCTGTTAAGATTTTAAAAAGGTTACATTATGTTGCTTTAAGTTTGACTTATTTGGTAATGTTTCACACCTACGATAACCAATTACTTTTCCTCTTACTTGTCAAATTCCTTTTGTAAATCCAGGTATGTTTTTCCCATTGGATCCTTTGTTGTCACAAAGACTAGGTCCTTAACATTTAGTGAAATTGGATATTTCAGTAACATCTCTGTCAATGCGCTGTCAAAATCTACTTTGACACTCGATATTTTTTACATATATGATCAGACATCTATTATGTCTCTCCAGTTTCTCTTTGCCGAAGAGGTCACGGTCACTAAATCTGTCGTAAATGTTGAATTCTGGGCCTTAAATGCACCAAAACAACATATTAGACTGCAATTGCCAAAAAAGTGAGGATGCTAAGTAAAACATAAATAAAACAGATTGTAATAAGTTGCTAATCCTTTTGGACATATCTTTTAAATATAAGCTTATTCTAAATTAGATACACATTTCAGACAGGTTGAGACAGGAGCAGCCACAGACTGGGAAAATACTCCAGAAACACCTGTTCGAAACATTCCACAGGTAAACAGGTTCAATGGTAACAAGTGACAGTATCGTAATTGGGCATGAAAGGAGGATCCTCGCAAGGCTCAGTCGCTCACAAGTGAGGATGCAGCAATGTTCAACACTTTGTGAAACACATGATTGGATAAAGGATATTACTACATGGGCTCCAGGACACTTCCGTAAGGTCACTTTTAGTCATAAATGCACCATAACAACATATTAACAGGCCTGTTTTTAAATGGTTAACCTGCGCCTGTCTGACTCAGAGTTAAAATGAGAAAACTCCTTTCACTTTAAAATTCGGGGCTCCCATTAAATATTTTAGCCGTGAGTCATGAAAATGTCTTCCATTACTGCCCACGCTGACATCCAGCATGCAAAACACTGGAAGGGAAAATCTTGTTTTAATCAGTCTGAGTTAAATCTCCAACTGATTTAAACTGAAGGGGAAAAACAGAACTTTGTTCAAGGCCAGAGCTGTGACTGAACTGCACTTGGAATGAAGGTGTTTTTTTCAGTTTTCCAATCATTACACTACTTAAATGATTTCTTTCTGAATTCATTTCACATTTAAAGGTGAGCGAGCGAGCAATGATATCCGTGATTATCTCAAGGAAAACTTCAGTGAGCTGGGGATGCAAAACTGTAGTTTCATCACATCGTAAAAGTTAAAGACATGCTTTAATGACTCGAGAAATGAATACTTGTTAATACTTTCAAACAGCATCATGGAAATGTCAGAATAATGAAAATAAGAATCTTTATTTTTCAAGGAACAAAATAATAAGGAGGGTTTCTAGCTCTTTTTCTGCATCCACCTCAACCCATTAATAATACTAAGCCATGCAAAAAGCTAATAATATAGCTTCATATTGGCTTCAGACATCCGTTCAAGATTGCTTTAGGGGCCCTTTCTATGTTATTTGTAACATGTTATTTCATCTGTATTATGTCATTTGTCATCTGTGTGTTGCCTCTATCTTCAAGCCAATTTAAATCACATCCAGCACTCAGTTCAGCTCAAAAACACAAAATAAGATTGTGTGAATATTTGTCCAAAAACGGTTTATTTGACAGCTTAGAAAGAAAACATAGCAAATAAACATAATGCATTTTAATCAGGCAGACATTCCTATCAAGGTTTCCACAATCCTTTGTATTTAATGCATTTTACTCCGCTGATTGGATTCAAAATGCTCAATTTTCCGCTCAACTCTTCTCGGCATGCCTGAACTAGAATTGCAAATGAATGAATCATCCGTGGGACCGGTTGATAATGGAATCATTTTAGCAGTTGTACACTCAGACTACCTGCTGACAAATTAAGTGGACTTTCATAACAGACCATTAGATGAGTCATAAGGGAGGGCAAACATTTAAAAACCCATACGAGTTATTAGTTTCAACACCGTGATTATAAATACAGACTCCCCCGCCCCACACACACACTCACTCACACACACACAGATATATGCATGTACACAGAATGTTACAGTCGTCCATAATGACCTGGATCATAGGATGTTTTTTTTTTCCCTAGGCACAGCTGCGATCGGGTCTCCACTATGACGCTGCCACTTGGGTTAATGGTTCCTCCAGGTACTGCACAAGAGCTTCTGCCTACAAACACGACACACACACACACCAGTGTCAACAAAGGCTGTATTCAAAGTAAATGGATCAGTCAGAGCCATTGCGTCATGTGCTAATATGTCAATGGCTACGTTTACATGTACACTATTCTTCCACACAGTATTCAGAATTACAGGTTATTCCGTTTGGATCTTCTTAATCAAGCCTTATTCCAAATGTAGCACTTCCCAATTACGACTGATGTGGGAAATGTTAGTATTAATCTCGTTTTAGGAGCATTCTCTGGACATGTAGACGACGCATTGGGAATATAAACCTCAATTGAGTTTTTACTGCAGTTTTCAACACACTGCTTCTTCACTGTTTTCGGTCGCTCTGTACTTTGTCTAGGCAACAGTTTTACACTTAAAAACATTACGTAAGACTTGGATATCAAAAAAAGGTTTGTCAATTATGAGCAAATGTCAAGAATTTGGTTGAAAGAATGAAAGAAGGAGGCTGAGCTGGTATGGTCGAAAAAGACCTCCACCAGTGGAATACCTAGAATCAACTTATTCTAATGAATAATGAAAATGAAAATAAAAATAACACCCCAAATCCCAGAAAAAGTGAGTTTTTCATAATATGGGACCTTTAAAATTCCTTAAAAACTGAAAGGAAAATCCACCATAACAACAGATTCACTGCAGAGTCAATATGACATGATCGGTTTTAATCTACTTTAAAATGAACATTACATCATGCAGCACAAAACAGAACTGTAAGAGGAAGCATTCTGATTATAAACTATTTTCTAAGCCATTTTTTAAGCAAAGACCGACAAATATTTTATCCTTCTCAAATGTGAGTATTTACTGCTTTTCCTGGTTAAACATCAGAGTAAATGAATATGTTTCATCGGACAAAACAAGATATCTGATGACATCACCTTAGTCCCTACAAATTTTGCATTCTAAATGTTTTACAAACCAAATGATTAATCACGAAACTGTGAAAATAATCAGCAGAAAAAAAAATGTTAGTTACAGCCACAGAAAAGTAAACTGGTACATGGCCCTACTGTATCGTTGAATGCACTTAAGGCTTATCGCACTGTCAATGAAGCTTCTCAATAAGCTTCTCAATCGCATGCACTTAAAAAAAAACTGAAATCACCCACATCACGGAGCAAAAGGTGTGAACACTGTAATTCTTTCACTCAGTGTTTCAAACGGTGACTTAAATATTCTGTCTCGAATGCTTGGGAGATTCCCACACATTTCACGGGCAATTAAATGCAATGTTTACCTACTTACAGACTCATCAAGATGTACCCTGTGTAATGTAAATGAGTCAAGACATTCTGCCAAAGTGAAACAGCTGCGTGTTAAATTATCCATGCCGTAGAAACATTACAAACCATACCTGCATGAAAAATGACGGGAGAAGACCTTGCTTACATTGATCATACAGTAATGTTGGAGATTTGAGGCTCGCAAACTTAATTTTTTTTTTTTTATCTCTGTGCTGTTCACTTGTTGCTGCATGAAATCTCTAGAATTCCCATTCCTCCCATAAAATATTTAAAACTGATCTGCTGTCGGAAAATGTCAAACTCTGTATACAAACAGCAGCCTGGCAGTGCGTGGCCAACCTTGACTGAATAAAATACGCTTAAATTCTTTCCAGTAGTGAAAGGTAGCGCCTTCTCTTTTTCACTTGTGTAAATTCAAATTCATTCTTTGTTGACTATAACATGGTGAAAATCAGGAACCTTCAGCAAAGCTTGAATAGGGGCTCTAACTCAGAATATGCAGAGGACTTTGGCGAGTACAGCAAACTACAGCCGATGTGTAAAATACTATGCAGGAGAAAGCAGGAAACTGGAATGAGAAGTTAAAACTCTCACCTTGGCTTTAAGCATTCCAAAGCCCACCGTCTCTTTGGCGTACATACACAGTAGTAGGTTGGCTACACGGGTAATGGCCACTCTTCCTTCCTGAGAGACAACATGAGAGAGAAAGTGACGAAACTGTCCCCTCATCATCACTGAAAAACAGCTGCAGCGGCTTTGGATGACCTGCGCTTCTTACCATGCAGTCCATGAGTATGAATTTGAGCTTGTCTTCGTTGAAGGCTTGGTGGCCGTTCTTGTCGTAGGCCGCCCAGATGTTGCTGGCGATGGCGGCGGTCACTCGTGCGTCAGTGTCCCCGTAACCAGAGTAAGCCAGAAGAGAGCCCTCATTATTCAGTAAGCTGCGGAGAACGTAACGTGGGATGTTTCAGTGTCCAGCAGGTGAACACGTGAAACGATTTTGCAATAAGCTCTCAGCACATGGATTTTCTTATGCCATCTCTCTTTTCTTGTTGGAAATATCTACACCTCAGTCAAGGGATGTAGACGAACACACGAGTAACAATCCAATCAACGCATACAAATTAAAGTGAGAATTAAGGTGAGGCCACACCACGGTTGTTTGGAGATCTGACGAAAAAAAGATGTTGCATTTTATTTTATTTTTTTCATGATTTGCCTTAAACGTTATATTAAAAGCCTTTTCCATCCTAGTTTTTTTTTGTGTATCTGTAGTACCTGGATTGTCTTCTTGTAGAGCTGCAAGGATTAATCACTTTGTTGTCAACTCTTACATTAAAATTTGATAATTAATTCATTAATCAGCAAAGCAAATCCTTTAATCAACAGTCCGCTGCTTTAACAACCGATTATTGGCTAATATGTTAGATGTTTTTCCATTAGAAAACCTTTCTGGCAATGAGGTTGTGAGCTAAAGGAACTGATAAAGTAAGACTTAGGTTACTTGAATGATACTAAACTAAACAAAACAAAGTAATGATGTAATTTTAATAGCAGGGCTCCCATCAGTCACTATTCATTAACTAAAACAACAAAATTCAACACAAATTAAGGCAACAAAATGGCTAAAATGTACTTATATCAGTTTGTATAAAATATCTTTTTCATATTTATTTTATTAAAAAAATTACTTGTGTTTAAATGAACATGAAACTTTCCTACATTGGACTATTGACTGGATAAATCAGGCAAACTAGAGCAAACTATAAAGTGCATTTTTCCACTATTTTCTGACAATAATCAAAAAGGTCGCACTAATTCGCAGATTAATCAACAGTGATATTAAATTAATGTTAATTAAAAGCAGCTCTAAACGTCAGATTATTAAGGGCTTAAGACTTACAAACAACATATAAACGTCATACTGTCCATAGCAGTAAAATATGCACTGATTGATGTTTTTGTTATTAGTCAACCTGTAACGTCACCGCAGCATTCAGCAGCTTGATTATCTGCTACTTTTGATATTTCACACTTTCTTCACATTTCCTCATATGTCAAAAACTCACCGTTGTCACCGTTACAACAACAAACTGTATAATATCAGTCAGCACCCACTTTAGCTTCTGACCCAGGTAGCATCTCGCTAGCATGCTGCTAGCTAGCTGCCTGTACTCACAGTGTGCTTT
The DNA here is from genome assembly GCA_963678695.2 of Diplodus puntazzo. Classification (NCBI taxonomy): domain Eukaryota; kingdom Metazoa; phylum Chordata; class Actinopteri; order Spariformes; family Sparidae; genus Diplodus; species Diplodus puntazzo. The sequence continues at coordinate 6,983,183 of OZ023160.1, read as the reverse complement.
GGACTCCGTTTGTGTTCGCCTGGCTGAGGACCTGCGTCAGCGCCTTCGGTCGTAACATTACTACTTACTTATTAACCACTGATGATGTACAAAAAAACACTGTTAAACGACTAAACAACGGCCTTAAAACTGTCAAAAACTACTCATCAACAAACAGTCAAGTCAGGTGACGAGCGTCTGTTTACTTCCCTTTCCGGTTTGCCGTCTCAAGGCATTGTGGGAGTTGTAGGCATCGAGCTCATCCTGAAAATCTCGATTGAGGAAAGGAAAACATTTTTATATTGTGATTTACTTTCATGTTTATTATGTTACGAGTGTGTAAGTGTATTTACTCAAGACAAGTCCTGAGTATTTAACTTTTTAGGGAAATTTCATATTAAAGGTGCACTCTGTAGTTTTGGATGACATTTACATTTTTTTGCCTTAAAGAAACTCTTCGTTTTCATGACTGAACACACCCAATAATTAAACTGACTTCAACGGACAACAGTTTCAAACTGTTTTAAGTTGTTTATATTTGAAGACTTTATTTTCCTCCGAGAACATGTTGTTTAAAAACAAGTATTTCTGTGTTTGCATTATTACCTTCATTAATATTGTAAATATTACAATTCTTAGTTTGAATTTCATCTCCACAACTACACAGTGGCCCTTTAATATCTATATTACAAGTTATTTAGCCTCAGATCACATAGACAGAAAATAAAATTAAAAAGGAGCAATAACAACAGATAGATAATTTTACTCTTTAATATTTAAAAGAGTTGTGAACTTACATTTGATAAAGGCACAATACAGACTATACAGTTCCTTGAATAATATTTGTGAAAAGGAGATTTCAATCAAGGTTTAAATTAAACATTACATAGCTAGCCAACGTAAATTATTCACATTCACACATATTTAGAATAGACGAGACACAAATTGCAAATAATTTATTAGATTAAAAAAAACATTTTTTTTTGGCTACTCATCTGTTAATATTCAGATATACAACAATAGATTTCACAGGTAATCTTACAACATACTGCAGAACCCAACATGGTGTTCGGACACTACATTGCTTGTATGTAAATTCATAACAGTGTTATTGTGAAAGGGTTGATATATTTGTGATCACTTTTAGAAACAATAATGGTTAATTAATCACAGGATCACTCGAGATCAATTTATAGTTTAGAGCAAGATCCAAATGGGTCCAAGTTTATTTACTTCTTCACTGTTAGTAGACAGGAAATCAACTTTAACAACATGTTCTGTATGAGGGCAGGCTGATATGAATAAAATCTTCTATAAATGTGTCATTTTTAAGGAGATATTATTATTTTATTTATTGGGACTTCCATCATAGAACAATTTTATAGACTGTTCTGCTAATTCTGTGAATGAAAAATCTGATATTAGTAATTAATTAATTAAAGGGATATCTACTATTTGAAAAGTCTCTAAACTCTCACTCTGTACGATGTCACACTGTCCTACCCTCATCCACACACACATTATCGTCTTGGTCCTACAACCTGAAACCTTTCCTTTCACCTCCTCTTGAAACATTTAGGCAGCAGCAACATACCAACAAGATTCAGTACAGTTTTTGGAAGAGAGACACAGAACAGGTCCAGAAGCTGTCAGTGTAAGACAACTTAAATGTGGAGATAACGTATAAATACCAATAAATACCAGTCAGCCAGGCAAAAAGATGAAGAAAAAACAAAGATGTAAAAACAAGTTCTCCAGATAGAAAGTGTAGAAGACAACCACCCAACGCACTGCAACAACCCCTCCGTATCTTACTACCTGAACACAGTCTGTTAGAATTAAATAATGTGGAAAATAAGTAACTATTAGAAGTTAATTTCTTGGTAACATCATGTAGACATCCAGTGAATGAGCCCTTGTCCTGTCAGAAATCATCTCTGGCTGCACTGTTGGGAGTAGCTCAGTGGTCGTGGCAGTGAGAGTCGTAATGTCAGTTCACAGTCGCATCGAACCAATTCTGATAGAAACGTTCTTCTTCTACCTCCCTGTTCATTCTTTCTACGAGTTACAGATCAGCAGAAGAGATTACAAAATGACTAGAATACTACTGAGTCTATCTGGGTGTCAAGTCAGACTCAGGACTGTGTTTGTTTTTATTAAAATCTCCCATGCCAGTCCCCGACTCCACCAGTCCTCCACCCCCTCAGCTGCAGAACGAACTGAGTGAGGTTAGGCCAGCAGTCTCTCAATGGCGGCGTTGACGTCCCCTCCGGTAGCGATTAGGGCCTGCAGGTTGGCTTCGCGGTTGATGAAACCCATGGCGTTGAGCTGGTCGAGCTGCTGCTGGAAACGAACCTCAGGCGTCTGAAGCTGCGAGGGGAGAAACAACGAATGAGATCACAAACTGATTTAGCCCTTTTTGGTGAGTGAAGACATTTTTATAAACCAGCTGATGCTGACCACAAATTCTGAAACCTTTTACAATTTCTCCTGAAAATATCGCCTTTTCTAGTTTAGCTTCATCATCACATCAATGTTATTTAAAGAAGTGAGAGTCAAAAGCCACGTTCATCTTTAATGCCAAACAAAAAGCATCAAATCATCCTATGTCTTCAATGAAAAACAATCCTTACAAAGCTATTAGGTTTTTATGAGAAAAGAAAAATCACAACTGATGGAACCGCAACATTCTGCCAGTCTTATTGTGAAAGGAGTTGCACCTGTTGAATTGTTGCTTTGACTTTGACAAAGATTAAAAACAAAAATTCACAAATCAAGGTAACAAGACAAAACATACTGATGGGCCGCCGCCTGCAAACATCTGTAACATCTGCTGCATGAGCTGTTGCTGAGAGGGACTGGGCTGTGTTGCCGTGGCAGTGGGGGGAGGGTTGACTGGAGGGACGCTTCCCCCGGTGGCTGGAGGAACTGTGAGACCGCCAGGAGATCTAGAGAGGGGGAAAAAATGATGATGTCAAAAATCCTGTTCTGGTGAAATGGGTAGATTCCTCACATCTTATAAATGGCACCTTTTAACACACTGAGGAATAGTACATCCAAAATTTTATTGGCTTAGCCCCTTTTGTATCCTTTTCTTTGCTCAACTGAAGAAAATGACTGAGAGCAGATAGTTGGTACCTGGACATGAATCCCGGGGCTTCTGTCTGTAAGGTCTGCAGGCCCTGTTGGATCTGTGTGAGGGCCTGCATGACTCTGGGGTTGGTCAACATTGACAGTGTGTCAGGATTCTGCATCTGTGAAGGCAAATATCACAAAAATCAACTATGTTGCTGTTTTTATCTTGTGAACACAAGACACCAATTTAGATAGTCTTCATAAATTCTCCATAGAGCGGTGTAAACCCAGAGGATGCTCTCAGGGTTACTGGGCGCCCAGTGCTGGTTACACATCATCTCATTACTGGATTCCTTACCAGCTCTACGATCTCTCGAGGGAAGAGAGGATTCGAGTAACAAAAACACAAGCACAAGCAAGAGGCAACCTTCTGACTGGAATGATGGAAGTCAGCATCGATCCTCAAGCTTGCCGGGGCATTGTTGGCAACTCAAAGTCACCAAATTATAAAAAAACAACAACATTTTCGACATCGCTGACAGGTGAAAGCAAACGGCCAGGGACAACCAGCCTCCAAATCCCAGCAGGGGGAGAGGAGACAAAACCAATAATTTCGGGCCCTTACAATGGCCGGTGCACAAAGAGAACTGCTCCGTCAGAACATAAATCCAGGCAGAAAAGGTGAAAGCTGAAAAGGAGTGGCTGATGGTAGGATAACCGTGGTGTAAAGTACATAGGTACAAACGCCCTTATATATCTTTACTGAGCTGAAGACATCACCATGGAATCTGGAAAAACATGGAGGGTATTTTTCACCATTCTCTGACATTTTACAGATTAAACAACTGATCAAAAACACATAAGAAAAGCTGCAGCCCACAGATTTTCCCGGTATTTTGGCCTGAATAACGATTTTAGGCACTTGTTGTCTCTGATTAGCCATTTAATATTTTCTCCACAATTTTCTTGAGAAGTAATCCAGAACTTGTGGTTTTATCGACTAGTTAGAAATATCACATCATGTATCTTTCAACCCTTAATTTTTAAATGCACTCCCTTTTGACGTGCTCTATTGTATGATATCTGTAACTTTGTTGGGGCGACACTTCAAGGTGCTACCTAAGGTCGAAGACATACTTGCATATCCTACTTCTGTTTGGAGCTTTGTGCACATCCTAAGATGCAATATGGACATGAACATCTAGTGTTATCGGTCAATGACATGCGCAGTTAATAGGTTAATATTTAAAGAATTACATTCATGATGCATCCGGTTTGTTTACAGGAATGTGTGAGTCAAAAGTGAGTTTGAAGCCTTTGTACTGACCTGCCTCATGAGCTCAGGGTTGTTGAACACACGGGAGACGTCCGGGTTCTGTTCCATGAGCTGCTGCATCTGGGGATTGCCTGCAAACATCTGTCTCATCAGGTCTGGGTTGGACATCATGTTCTGAACCAGCGGGTTCGCCATGACCTGCGACAGCATCTGCGGATCGGACATCAGCTGTCTCTGCACTTGCTGCTGCATCTCCATGAAGTTGGATGAGCCCATGCCCTGACCTAACAGACCGGATAGGTCGCCCAGTCCACCAAGTCCGTCCAGTCCGCCAAGTCCGCCAAGTCCACCGAGTCCACTAAGTCCACTGAGTCCACCAAGTCCACCGAGTCCACCGAGTCCACCGAGTCCATCGAGCCCACCAAGTCCCCCTAGTCCACCAAGTCCACCTGAGAAGAAGGAGGAGGAGGAGGGAAAGAGGAAAGATGGAGATAAGTTTCCAAGTATGTGTTGACAGTAAACTCCCACACGTTTTTTAAAATGATATGATAATGATACCTCCAGAATCAGAAGAAAATCAAACTCACTGCAGTGCAAAAAAACCCAATTAAATTACTGTTTACAGTAAAAACTGTTTACATCCGTACTCATTGCATTAGCAGGCGGTGTTGGTGTCTGACTCGTGCCACCTCCTGTTGTGTCTGCCACAGTGGCACTGGAGCTGCTGCTGCTGGTGCTGGTGCTGGTACTGGTACTCTGAGGCGCTGCAGAACTGGAACTGACCTGAGATGAACTGCTACCTGATCTTTAGAGAGAAAACATCAATTAAGACTCTCACAGGACTTGACCTTTGCTTCTTAACCTACACACATCTCGTGAATTGTACCTACTTTGGGGCAGTCTTGACAACAAGATGAACAGTCAACCCGTCTTTGATACCATGCTGGTTTAAAGTGTCACCGTCCTTCAGAATCTTTCCGGCAAATATCAACACCAGCTGGTCCAGACTGGCCTGGAACTTTTTGGACACCTCCTCTTTAAACTGGAGAAATGAGACAAGAGCAATGGCAGATTAACAACCGGGCAAAATGAGCAACTGCCCAGAGAAGTAACAACAACAGTGGTATGAGATTTTCACTGTGTGATAACCGTTTCTGAAAATATGAAGGTGTAACTCTATCACAGTATTACACAATAATTATTATTGCTTTTTGTTTTAGGTAGAAGTAACGCTTTATCATAACTTCACAAAAAAATGTATTTTGTGACTGACATGAAACTTGATCTCACTTAAAATATTTTCAGTAATACTAAAATACAACCAATTTCATATCATGATACAGTTAAACTGGAATTGCTACCTGCGCTTTCCTGAGATGTACAAAAGATAAAGGTTCACTGTGTGCCAGCATGGCTTTTTTTGTTCATTTGAGTAATTGACAATATCATGATATATTTATATATAGTTCTAAAACCTTACTTATCTCAGTTTCTGCTGTGTGTATATGGTGTATGCACAGCTACCTAAATGTTGTACTTAGTTACAATTCATTACAGTAAGAGACCACAAAGTGACATACAGCAGAGTCAGATACACTGAAAGCAGGTTGGTTTCTGTCTCGATGCTTAATATAATGAAACTACAGTGTGGACTTGTGTGGGGGCTTTTATGAGGCCAGGCACTATATTTTAGCCCCAAGGCCCCCCAAGAACAGGTTAATGAACAGGGAAAGGTCAACATGGTAAAATTAATTAGGCCAGCAGACAGTTTCACAGATAAAGTCACAGAGTGGGTGTTTATTATCGGCACTTAGATTTGCTTAGTAATGTTGGTCAACTTCACTCCACCCAGCTTAACTATCAGAGACCTGTCACTCTGACCGGTAAACACATAATGAAAGATAACGTTATGTTGTTATCGCTTTATGCCAAACTGATCAAACAACAATACCAGTGCGGTTTATCGTCGGAATTAAGCACTTAGTTCACGCCGGTGTTTAATTAAAATGTAACAGTTCCACAGCTTCAAAGCTAACGTTAGCTCTGATAAGCTAACTTCCGTGGCCACATAAGTGTCTAAACTGACTTCGGAAATAATGGACAGCAGCGTTGGTTTCACCTCAGGCACTCATTTTATTAACGCGGACGGACAGTAGACAACTGCGTCACCACGAAAATACCATTGATTATACAATCCGCTGCTCGACAACTGTAAGAAATCAGCGTTTTCGACCTTTCCCCTAAACTTTGCGAGCGGACGCTTCTTGAACGTAGCATCATCATTTCCGCTGCCAGGAGATGCTGAAAAAAGGGTCCTTAAACGCACCTGAGCGACAGAAGAATCCTCTGAAATTGTTATTTCTTCTTTTCCGTTTGGTGTTTTGACGGTGACCACCATCATAGATCCTCCAGGAGGAACATTTTTATCTACGTCGGCTTCCCCGGTTTGGTCTGTGCTGTTCTTCTCCGCCATCTTTCTTGCTACTACTTCTTCGTTGGTATTTCCACTTGGTAGTGTTTAGTTGACGAGCTGCTGCCACCTATCGTTGGTTAATTAAAGTTTTAATGAGTGATGAGACTTCCCCAGTATATTACTCACATTATGACAGTTATTTTTTGTATGGCAAGTCTGAAAATGTAAGTTTGAACATGTAAATGTGTAATTTATAATTCAGTATGCAGAAATTAGCGAGTTTTATCAATATTTGTAACAAAAATCAGCATTTCTAGACTTGACTAGTTGAATGTGACACACCTTGTTGAATTGGATTTTTGTGCTTTTCCTGTTTTCTATTAAAATTTTTAATCAAAATTAGCGTTTTTGTCAATAGGTTCAATATATAGTTAGCAATAACTTCCAGGTCATTTGAGCCATCGACTCAAAATCAATGCCAAAACGTCTTGTTATATTGTAGAATGAGACACACGTTTTCTATTTTTCATGAATATCACGATTTTTTAGGACCACCAGCCATTCTTTTCAATAGCTTCCAGGTCATTTGAGCCATCGACTCAAAATCAATGACGAAATGTCTTATGTAGCTAAAAATATGTAGCTTTTGTAGAATTCCATATAATTTTAGTTGATTCCATTAAGATAGCTATTGGTGATTTCATTAAGACAATTATTGGTTGTTTGCTGATATTGTATGTTTAAATCTGAGAATGAGACTTTCTAATTAAATATGTACTAATTTGAACAGAAATATGAACTAATATAATCACATAAATGTGTATTTGGGAAGTCTCCTTTACTCATAATTGACCAAAATCTCAAAATTGATCAGTGTATGAAAAAGTAACGATGTCACCAGTATTTCTAAATTCAGTATTTTATCTATTCATCCATATATTTGCCTTTATTTAAATAAAAAAAAATATTGAGGTAAGCGGTCATTTACAAAGATGTTAAAACAAGTCTGCAAATACTCCACAGAAAAACAAGATACAAAAACAATCAGTTAAAATGGATACAAACAGAGATATTATGACTTCTGATCAATAATTTGAATAGACTGAGAGGTACCACAGTATTAACTTTTAAGGGGCTTTGTTAACAGTTCCACGTAGTCGGGAAGTAGAAACTAAAAGACCATTTACAAAGCTACGTACAAACTTATATATATTTTTGAAATAAGCCTACTTTGAATTTCCAGGAATTAATGATATAATTCAACATATTTTGTATTGTCTTGGCTTTTCAAATAAAGATATTACTCAGTTCTGCTCTCTTTTCGTTTGGTGATAAGCATTACTTTAGTTTTAGTTGGCAAATGTTGAATAATGTCACCAAGTATGCATTATAACCTCCGCTCTTATTTCACAGTTTAGTCATCATACTTTTCTTGCACTGACGTGGTTTCTTGCACTCAAGATAATGCCGAGATCAAATCTAATCTGACCAAGATTTTTGTCGGAGCCTCCTTCTCAAACACTCTAAAAAACAAACACCACAAGCTGTGCAAACATGTCTGATTGTACTTCAAGAACAATCACTCTGAATCAGAACTGATATCTGCAGTCCACACCTAAAATTGTGCAGATAACAACCAATATAAATTATGGGTCTGTTGCTGAGGGCTTCACATTCTAACTATTGGAGTCTTTGCGGCATAATCCTCCTGGTTGTAAGGTATGGTACAAACATTGCTTTATTTTACCAGCTTATATTGTGTATGCATCTTGGATGATTAAAAAGTAATGTATCCATGCATCTCTTGTGATTAATGCTTTTACCCCCCAAAAAATTATCTTCTAGATTGGTCAAATTTCTTCAAGAATGGCGGCTGGTCACAAGGGTCTGCTTTACAGCTACGTCTTGCTGTCTGTCGCGTAAGTACAATGTGAAATATTTGCAGGTAAAATACAAGGAAATGTTATTTGTTTTATGACACTAAAGTTTTTATAACATCATACACTTTTGTTCTAAATCATCAGTTATTTGTGCCATGGAAAAGACCTCTTCTTCAATGACGACAACCACCTCGTTCTCCCGGCGTCCTACAACGTTCCATGGATGGCTTCCATCCAGGATTTCCGCGCCCTCTCTCTGATCACCATCCCAGGTACCCATGACAGCATGGCCCTGTACGGAGGTCCAGAGCTTGAACGCCAGGCCTGGTCCCTGAGTGATCAGCTCAGGGCTGGCATTCGTTTCCTGGATCTCAAAGTGTTTGGACTGGGTGACACCCTCTATGTCATGCACGGGGTGATTTACCAGCACAGCACCCTGCAGGAAGTCCTCGACACTGTGCGAGCCTTCCTGTCAGAGTTTAAGTCTGAGGCGGTGCTCATCAGAGTGAAACCAGAGTCTTTTGAGAAGAGCACAGTCAATAAAATGGTGCAGAGTCTGATTGGCAACTACCAAAATGTCTGGGTGTCCTCGGGAATGCCAAGCATGGGTCAGATCAGGGGGAAAATTGTGTTTGTGCAGGAGAGCACATTTACACTTGGAATTCCCTTCATAAATACAGGCGGGAAAGACAACGGCGAGGTTAGCCACATTAAAGACAAAGACAACAGAATTATCAAACAGCTGAACAAAGCCACTGAAGCTTGTGGAGGCAGTAATGCTATTTTGACCACCACCAGCGGCACTGGCTTCGGAACTTTCTGGGGAATGTTTCTGACTCCAAAGAGAGTCGCTGAAAAGGTAAACCCATGGCTCAACCAGTACATCAGACAGTTTTACCCGAACCAGCCCAGACCATGCTTTGCTATCATTGCCATGGACTTCCCCGGTATTGAGCTCATTCAAACTATTATCAATCTAAACGGGTGGTAAAGCTTCAATACTAACGTACAATGTGCTCCATTGTATGTTTGAGAGGTTGAGGGTTTAAATCTGATGGTTCTCTATGAAATTTTTCCTGCATCTTTCTGATCACGCTACAATATAGATACATTATCTTGAAATCCTGAATGTAATCTGATTACTCTTCTTGTCTTTGTCAGTTGTGTCCAAATCTGTATAATTTCGGCAGCAATGGCCGTGATGTGTTCTGACTGCAACTATGAGAAAAATAAATTGAATGTTATACCTTCCTTATTGTTGTGAAGCTTTTGTTGCTCAATGATTACTTTGTAAGAAGTTTGATAATGCCTTAATGTGCTCCCTGTTATTATCATTATGCAGTCCCTCATTTACAATGATGTTGGTGAACAGTTTAAAATTACATTGAAGCTGAAATGTTAAGATACACCAAAACAAAACCATTAATGAAAAGACAAGAATATCAATACAATTATCAATACATATCATCCGTGTATACATTTGCATACGACCATTTTCTTTACACCCTTATCAGCATAACAGATCTAATGCAGACACTGAGAATTTGTGACTTGTGATCAGGGGCGCCGCCAGGGGGGGAAATGGTAGAATGATTCCAAGGGCCCGGCACTGACAGGGGGCCTTTTGAGACATGGGCAACCTATACAAGGGCCCGACTAGATTTTTTTTCATGGGGCCCAAAATCCCTGGCGGCGCCCCTGCTTGTGAGTAAGTGATGAAGAATATATTTTCTTTTATGTAAGTTTTATTTCACAGTACATATTCACTGAGTTGCTCCAAGTTGTTATTTCTCTTGTGTGGCAAAGTGTGCCCTGTCTCTGACCGTTTACTAAACGTGAACATACACACCTCTATCCCCGAGGCGTTCCACCTAGCCTGTGATATCTGAGTGTCTATGCTCAGGTGAGCTATATTCTGTGTAACTACATGCAGGTGCGTTTTTCTTTTCAGAACACTGACGACCCATATCGCAACAAAGACACCACTGCCCTAAAACTGTTCTATTTAACATGTGTTGAAGTCCGATGCATTTGTTTAAAAGTCTAACAAAGATTATATAATCCAAGTTTTGTACTTGCTTCTTCAATCTGGATATGTTAAGGGGCCTTTGTGTTATATATCACAATAGAACTTCAAGTGGTATTTGTACCTTTAAATACCAGCTGTGTGATTGTGCTCAATTTCGCAAGTGTCACTGATCAAGTTTTTACATGATATGCACAGTGGCACTCCTGGGAACAGGTTATTTCCTCGTTCCTCTGTAGTTCCTTAACAATAGCTGCTTTATAAACACAGTCAGACATAGTTTGTCAGGTGGAGTACACAAAAAGACCAAAGACACAAAAGGTAAGCATTTATTTGATTTCTAAGATAACCTAATTACATTTTAAAGATCTTATTATGTACACAGTCTGAACTGCTACCTTAATCAATCCATTCATTTACGCCATTTGGTGCTTATCAGGTTTGTTAATGGATTAATGTTTCAAGTTCAAACTCACCAGAGGATAAGTCTGTCAACGTATTGGCAATGTCAGCAGACTAAAGGTGTGTGTTGGGTGGTTTTTAAACTAAACAAAACAAAGAGCCGACGTGTATGCAGGTGATGTTTGTTTAATTCAATCCAACCAATGCAAAATTTCTCATGGCTGGAAGCCTACAAATTAAACATTTATGTAGGACTATATTAAAAGTGCAGTATAGAATTGGCCACCTGCCAGTTTCATAATCAAAACAACTGGGGGGCAGCCAATCAACAGCGTAACCACTTACTTTATGTGCTGTGTCCTAGTTAGCTCAGTTAGCTGTGCAGCTAGTGGTCCAGACTAAAAAGTCAGGCAACCAGGGGAGTGTTGGTGTTTATAATGCTAGCAAAGGAGCTTTGGACAGGGATGGGCAGGAGCTAGCTGGTTAGCATGCTAGCTTTAGCAGATATCTCTGCAACACAATATACAGAAAGCATAATGTCAAAACTGATATTTCTTCACATTCTGTTCATCTTTTTTCTTTTCTTTTTTAAAAAGGGGTTTCAACTAAATGTCTAACATATTGTGCCTTTAAAATACTGCAATATTTTACAGAAAAGCTCTGTTGAGTTCAGCTTTACTATTCAGCTATTTGCAATACAGCTTCCAACCACTGGTGGCAGCACTGAGCACAATGCCGCCACAGGTGCATATTATGGATATGAAATGGTCAGACACAACTATTTCGGATTGAAACCAACTCATATGTTTAAAAATAGTAAAGTTATATGATCAAATCAGTGCTGATGCAAATACACACATGGCTAATGTGCATTTTGCCGCTTCCCTCGTCCTCAGCAGTTCAGCTCAGCTTTCTACACTGCATCTCCTGTGTGCTTCTTCAAACTGCGAGCATGCCAACTGTTATCTACTGTATGTAATACACTGGCTATGAATAGTACCTCATACAACCCCATCTTAAACAACTATCCCTTTAATATTAAGATTCAGCCTGTATATAGATGGAGGTTAAAGAAACAACAACTTAACCTTAACCTGAAACTTAAATACCCTCTTGTGTTGTGTCTTAGGAGCAGGCAGGATGTCTCTGACCATGACCAAGGCTGATGGGGTCACCATTTTAACTTTGACCTCTGACCCTGAAAGCTCTTGTCCTCCACTGTGCCAAATCCTCATGAGCCTTTGCTACAGCCCCGTGCTGTGCTCCGTGTCTCAGCACCTGAGGAGGGTGCAGAGATACTATCAGTCACTACTGGGGGTGAGTTACAAATTCATATGTTGGAAGTTTCCCTGTGAACGTTTCTTCATGTCACTCTGAGAATGTTTTTGCATGGTAGCTGCTGATATTTTATTCAGGTTGTTTGTTGGTGTTTCCTCCTCCACAGGCTCTGCATATTATGATTGGGTTGCTCAACATCGGCCTTAGAGAGATCCTCATTAGCAGTGGTGCCTCTTGGTGGCAAATAGATGCGTCAGGATTTTGCTATTGGCTCGGAGGAATGGTAAGCAAGCTACTGTTGTATTTTTTTTTCAGGCATAGACACCTTTATTTGACGGTGGATGGACAGGAAATGCGAGAGAGAGGGGGATGTGACAAGCAGCAAAGTTCCTCTGGCCTGGATTCGAATCGAGGTCTGCTGCGTATGTGGCATGCGCTCTTAACCACTTGACTACCTGCGCGCTGTTGTATTTTCTTTCCTTACAAAATTCCCATATGTATAATTCCAAGTCTCTTCCAAAGCTAAACACAACTTGTTCAACTGTTCAGAGATCCACCAAACAGCTTTTCTCATACAGGACATTCTGGACACAGTCTGCTGCAGTCAGGTCGATAAACAGGAGTGATGATAAATCCACTTATTAAACCCCAAAAGTTAAACAAGTTATTTCTGAGCTCTGCTCTCAGAACAATCAGAAAAATGTCTTCTGTTTCGACAGCAAGCCCCCTAGCAGCAGAAGTTATCCGACATTTCAAGTGTCAAATTATGGAATCAATAAAAATCTCTAGAGATTCCCTGAGCTGATTCAAAGGATCGGTATGACATCATATCAAGCATATTCCAACCAATCCTGTTTTTTATGTGTAAACCCTTGTATACTCAGCATTGTTTAATAAATCTTAAATACAACCTTGTATGAATTTAAGTGTTTGTGTGGAAGAATGGAAGTTTATAGATTTTGATTTTTTCTTTCTAGTTTACATTGTTCGGCATCGTGAGCATTTTGTCTGAGAAGTACCCCAGTCCATGTCTGGTGAGTACTTTATCTTTATAATATCCTCATGTTATCTATATGTTGTTGACTGTGTTTTGTGTTCGTTTGTACATCAACTGACAATTGTTGTATTTCAGGTCATCCTCAACGTGATTCTGAATCTAGCCGCAGTTGCTTTTGGCATTGCAGCCATTGCACTCTACACCATCAATATCATAATGTTTTGGAGGTGGCGGATGGACCGGACTGAATACTACACAGGGACTCCTTATGAGGTCATCTTGAACGAGGGCCAAGCACTGGTTGTAGTAAGTGTGGAAAATTTAATCTCAGCAGTCGAATACGAGATATTAAACTGAGATAAAACCAAAAGACTACATTTACTACCATAAATGACAAAGAAAGCAATACAATGACTGAAATGATGAATCAGTTATCAAAATAGTTGGCAACTCATTTTCTTTCGATCAGTTAACCCAATAGAGGACAAATATTTGTAGCTCTAGCCTGCACACACAGTTCTTATTTGCATAAAGTATGAAGTGTTGCCTCAGTGTAATGTTTATTAGCTAACACAGCTCATAATAAATATCATTATTATTTTCCCACTAGGAGGAGACAAATCCTCACTAATCACAAGGTGTGGCTGCTGGCAAAAACACTGCAGTCTTGCCGCTTGTATGAAAAAAACAGAGAAAGCTGTCTGCTTTGATTGGATTCAGTTTGGTTTAAATCAACCACGGCTCAAGAGTTTCAACAAGCTCTAGCTTGTGTTCTCTTCTCCTTTCCTCTCGCCTCATCTTTTTTCCCTTCTGCACAGTAGGAACAGCGGCCCGCATTCCTCCACAGACACCATGTTTGTTTACCTCTGTAGTCAAGGAAAAGCCCCTCTGAGGACGGACCTTTGTTACATCTGCCTAAGAGTGTCTGTTGTGCCAGCTGGAGCAGGCACAACATCCTTTCACACATGCACAGCATCCCTGAACTTATCCAGACATTGTCCGGTGAATTCCCAGTGAGTGTGTGGGCTTCATGACAGTGTTGCAGAATGTACCAATACAATATACCAATATACATTGGTTTCCACTCTTTCATCGATTTTGTTGATGCGTCCAACTAGGCCAATATGTAGTATTGGTTTAAAAACAGCCAATCATTACTGACGAGTTAGCAACCTCGTCATCATTACGGATTAATTGGTCATGGGGTTGGAAATTAGCATCCACTGCCTGGTGTCTGGTGTCAAATAGTCAAACTTCAATTAGAGGTTAGAGTGGAATGGAAAGAGAAAAAAACATCAAAGTGAATTACGGGAACAACAATCAGATGAGAAGTGTCTCTGAGAGGACAGACCCATCGGAGACAACGAGGTAAAGAAATGCCAAAGCGGTTCTCCTGCTGGCGTCTTAAAAATATGGTGCGACAATTTGCACTGGATGTTGGCATGAGGTTAGTCAGCTAGGCCTACAACATCCCACCTAAAACAAGCAGCAATACATCGAGTTTATTCAACATATCACCCACTTTTAAATAACAACATATTCAACTACATTTATGATTCTATAAACTACAAGACTGTAAAGTAAAGACGATTTTTCTTGCGTCCCACCAGATGTTAGTTAGAGGCATCAATGCTGTGCTGATTGTTCTGTCAATCCTGGAGATCTGCGTCGCCATCACCTCTTTCCTCCTGGGGATCACGGCTCTGAGCAGCAGAGAGAAGAGAGAAGACGAGGTAGAGTCTGAAAAATCATATCTTAATGTTTATCCAGGAACACTTCACTGAATACATAGGCTTCATTTTGTCATTATAACTCTCAGGATGGCATACCTCAAATTTTTGACATGAAATAAGTGTTTGTGCTAAGCTAAAAAAACTGTCTGTAGCTTTATACTTATTGTACAAACATCTCAGTAAGAGGCTGTTCCTTTAAAGATTTGTGGATAGCTTAAGTATTTGTCGGTATAGTCATGAAACTTTCCACAAAAAAATATTTGTTGTTGTAGTATTTGTGTACAATTTGTCGTATTTTCTTCTTCTTCTTCTTCTTCTTCTTCTTCTTCTTCTTCTTCTTCTTCTTCTTCTTCTTCTTCTTCTTCTGTTGTTTCTTCTTCTCTTTCTTTAATGTTGTGGAATTTAGGATGAGCCTTAAATTAAAGGACAGATTGTTTAAAAAAAAAGTAAAATGATCCCTTCTGTGTATGCGGTGTGTGAATATAGCTGCTATTTTTCTTTTTTTTTCTTTTTAAAAGATCTGAGTATGTCCAAACCTTTTTTATGCTTTTCTGATGTTGCTTTTCTCTTTTAGAGCAATGATGAACCAGAACACTACAAAGAGCTCCTGGAGGAAGTCACCAGTAACCCTACGACTTAAATAAAACCCTCTGCTTTGTGCTATTATCTGTTACCACAATCCCTTATATTCATCACACCATTGTGACTGTATGTAGCCTATTGTAATGTCAGTGATTTACAGAAATGATCAGCTGCAGTGTCTGTCAAACTCCTGTTGCATATTCTGCCATCTATTTCATTATCTTTTGTTGTTTTTTTAATGAATCGTTCCGATACGTGTTTATGTGTCCAGGTTTCCAATTTCTTTTTTTGTCAGTTTTCTCTATAAACCCCTATCCAACATAGTGTCAAATAAAAAAATCCTTTTACCAGCTTCAAAACAGTAGAATTTATTTCAGGGCTATTGCATTAAATTACACATGATGTCTGTTTTTCCTGATATGTTGTGTACACAGCAAAGTAATTCATACTGCCATGTCTTGACACTTTGCTCAACAAAACACAGCAATTGATTATTTATGCTTCGGTGCTTCGCATATTATTTGTATTCTTCAGCGCATATTTACAATGTCGCTGCAAGTGCTCATTCCTATCTTTTCTTGTGGCATATCTCTAAGTGTTTACCAGATGTCAACATACATGTCTGAGTCGTTCCACCCACCCAGCCTGTGAGATCTGAGTGTCCACACTTGTGTAAACTGTCCTGGGTGTGACTACATGCTGGTGTTTTCTCTTATCAGAGCACTGATGACCTAGATGCCAACAAAGCGCCATATGACACGTTTGTCATGTAATAATGCACAGTACCGTCAAGGTACTCATATAGTTGTGTTGGGGGATTTTGGACTCATGACCTCTCAGCTCTTGGCTGCGACCTTGTATAACACTGTCACCTTTTCTTTGTTTTCGGATGTAACAACAATATATGTGATCAGTCATCAGCAGAGCGTTAAATTTCTTTATCACTTCCTGATTGAGGGAGGGACTTCTGGGAACAGGTCAGTTCCTAGTTCTTCTCCAGTGTCCGAACCATAACTGCGTCACGAACACAGACAGGTGGAGCTGCTCAGGTTTTGCTCCTATTTTAACAGACAGAAAAAGGTAGGTATTTATTTCTTTTTTGATTTTGTAAATTAACCTAATGAAATTCTAGCCAAATCTTATTGTGAGCCATTCAGTGCATATCAAGATATGTTTTTTTTGTTTGTTGCTTAAATCGAAACAAACTGACAACTGAAAATATTATTTTCAAGGTGTTATTGATGACGTTCATTCACTAAATGTCTCCCATCACCTTTCATTGCAATCACATCACAACACTGCTGTTTATTCTGATCATCTGCCTTCAAGGAGTGCCAGTTTGTGCACTAGCTAATGTCGCTAACACTCGCTAGCCAACATTAGAGCGGTAGAACTCTGTCATTCTTACGTTTTTTCCCCCCACAAACTGTTAACTACCAGGACAGCTGATCTCTGACCAAACACAGATACCGCATGATACCAGCAGGTGTCGGTGGAGAGAACTAGCAGCATGCAGCGAGTCAGTGCCACAGGGTGGTGTCTCCATATGTTTTGTTGTGATGCACAGAGAAAAAGAAAGAACCTTCATCAGTAACAAGTTGCTAGCTACAATACTTTTGTCTAAAAGGCTCGTTTTAATCCCCTCCTGTTTGTCCTGTTAATGATACTGCATATTCATTTCAAATTAAAGGCCCTCTAGCGTTTCAGTGGGCAGACGCCCTTCATAATTCATTTTTCAACAAGGCTTTTATTGTGAAACATTTCCAGGAGCATGTGGCAGAAAACTCATTGACTTGCTTGGTTCCCATCTGCACTGGAATTGTAGCAACCAACCTACAATTCAATACTTCAGTGTTTTGCTTAAACAGTTAAACTGAATAGTTACTGTGAAATTGTGTCACAGTTGTCCTGATGGATTGTGGTCCTGCTACACGTTTGTTCATGGGCTCTCTTATGTTCCACACAGGAGAACATTTTGGCTATACCAGTCTGTAATTTGGTTTAATATCAAAAAGATTTGAAAAGGAGTGTATGCCCAAACCCAAAGTAATAGACTGACAGATAAATGCCACCCCACTTTAAAAACCTGAACTAGCCCTTTAATATTAGGACTCAACTATTTAGGTTAATGTTAAAGAAACAACAACCCTAACCTGATTCAGCAGATGTAAAGCTTATACACCCTCGTCTTCTGCAGTGTACAGGAGCAGGCAGGATGTCTCTGACCTTGGGCAAGGCTGATGGGGTCACTGTGGTCACTTTGACCTCTGACCCTGAAAGCTCTTGTCCTCCACTGTGTCAAATCCTCATGAGCCTTTGCTACAGCCCCGTGCTGTGCTCCGTGTCTCAGCACCTGAGGAAGTTCCAGAGAAATTCTCTGTCAATGCTTGGGGTGAGTTACAAACTTGTATGTTTTAAGTGTCTATATGAACTTAACTTCAACGCTCTGTACCTGTTCATGTGATGTTCTGTTCATTCACTTCACGCGTCACCTGGTAGATGCAGCTTTACTGTGCATTTGTATTTGTTTATTCTGTGTCTTCCTCTACAGGCTATGCATATTATGGACGGGTTGCTCAACGTCGGCATTGGAGCGATTCTCTCGGGGGTGATTTGGCGGAATACGCATCTCTATTGGCTCGGACCTGTTGTAAGTAAGATTATGTTGTCATGTTTTTTATTTTCAATGTTCTTTTTCCTGACAAAAGTCATGCTCCTCAGTCTCTCCCAGGGTTTAGGTGAAGACAAATACAACTTAATTGGGCTGTTTAGTTGATTCCACAAAGATCCACCAAGCAGATTTTCACATACAGGGCAGTTTGGACGCAGAATGCGCACTTCGAAGTGTCAAATTATGAAATCTATAAAAATCACAAGAGATTTCCTGAGCTGATTTAAACGATCAGTGTTTTTTTTTTTTTTTTTGTCTTTTCTCTAGTTTATCTTCTTGGGCCTCATGAACATTTTGTCTGAGAAGTACCCCAGTCTATGTCTGGTGAGTAGCTCAGCTTTATAACATCCCTAATGTGATCTTTTATTTCACTGTCATCTCTTAATCTTGTTTTATTTCATTACTAAAAAAAATGGTGGACATGTTTGTACTTTTACACAACATCTCATATGTATACAGTATTTTCATTAGAGGAGGCAGAAAATAGACTCAGTGTCTTGCCTCAAATAGCAAACACCCAGCTGGTTCCAGTGCAGTGACACAAAGCTATGAGTGTGTAAGTGTGAGATAGTCTGTGACTTCTTAAAGTCAATAAGTGGGCTGTATGTTGTTTATTGTGTTTATCGTTTTTGTGTTTGGATGTACATAAACTGACAATTGTTGTATTTTAGGTCACCCTCAACGTGACCGTGAATCTAATCGGAGTTGGTATTGCCATTGCAGCCATCGTACTCAACAGCATCAGTACAGCAGATTTAAGGCCAGGGTATTATTGGAGTTGTCAGCATTACAGTTCAGAATACAGAGTGCCATCTCCTATTGATAACATCATGAGGAAGAAATGTGAGAAGGACACAGCACTGGCTCTGGTAAGTGTCTGGTAAAGTGTATAACAGATGAGTACAAAATAGAGAGCTTTCATTATTTTACACATATGGTCTTTAAGGTTACCGCCCATAATTGGCATCAACAGACTTATGTGAGGAATCACTCAAAATGAGTTTACAGCAGGCTTCACAGAAAACAAACAAACAAATGAAAGATGTTAAATACATTTCAAGTCATTTATAGAAAACAAGTATTGGGATAAATGCCAAATATGAGCTGGTTTCAGCTTCTGAAATGTAAGCATTCAGAAGGTCCCACCATATATGATTAAATTAGTCATTTACTACATCCTACCTTGAGAAAGCAACAATACATTGAGTATGTTCGATATACGGCCTACCAAGAAATTATACTTAGTTTATATAACAAATGTACTTTAAAGTAAACAATATTTTTGCATTCCACCAGATGCTTTTCAGAAGCATGAATGCTTTGCTGATTGTTCTGGCAGTCCTGGAGCTCTGCGTCGCCATCAGCTCTGTCATGTTGGGGATCAAGGCTCTGAGGAACAACAAGAAGACAAAAACTAAGGTAGAGTCCGCAAAATCATATCTGACTGCGGAATCTGTTGTTTGTCCTGGAAAGATTACGAAAGTCCAGCAGCTCCGATCTGGCGATAGAAAAGTGACGTGTAGCTGCTTCCATTTAAATAAATGCCGCACTGAGTCCTTACGTGTAAACTGGGCCGTGATGTTATGAACCCCGTGTCGTAAGCTCGCATTTAACTTTCCGGATGCCACACTTGACTTTGGAAGAATCAAAGTTTGTTGGATCAGCTGACACACAGGAGGTTGAACATTTTGGGAGAGAGAGGCTAGTTTGATCTAGTTGGTCACCTCTTATTGAGTCTTTATGCTAAGCTAATCGCCTTAAATCGACAAAATATAGCGGCTTTATTTTATGCAGTTTTCCTGACCAGATGTGTTTTCCTTTTTTATCATCATTATTGTGAAGTGTATGATGAATCTAAAGCTTTTCGAGCCTCAGGAAAATGTAGGCTAAATGTTAAAACTGATGGAAACTGTAGTTTAGTCACGTATGCTGTGTGTGATTATGTCCTTTTTTTTTATTTTCTAAAAGTTTGATTATGTCTGCACCTTTTTTTTGTGCTTTTTTGATTTTATTTCTTCTCTTTTAGAGCACTGATGATGCAGAAGACTACAAAGAACTGCTGAAGGAGGTCACCAGTAACCCCACAGCCTAAATGAAAACCTCTGCTTAATGTCATCATACTACAACCATTTGCATTTTAAACCGTTGTGACTTATTGTAACCTCAGTGATTTACAGAAACTTTCTGGGAGAAGAGCTGCTTAAGAATATTTGCACTTTTGGTAAAAATCAGCACTACATTGAACTTCATGCTGACCATTTAATTTTCAGTTTTATTGTTTGTTTTTGTTTTTAATCCTTCACGTTAACTGTGATTTTCTATCGAGTATAGTGTGTGAGGGGAGATGCAAGTGTGTTTCACACTGATTTTTGGGGTGGCACTTATGAAATAAAGGCATCTAAATTGCTGTCTGCATTTTTTTGTTTAATAACTAATTTGTAAAAAAACCCCAAAACAAAACAAAAAAAACAATCAGTATTTTTTATTCTACAATTTATTATGTGGTGTCAAGTCACGTCACAATAGTCGTGGGTATGACTTCTTGAAACTGCTTCAAATTTGCAGTATTTTCACCTCCGTCAAGGAGTTTGTGTTTTCACCTGTGGTCCGTTTGTTTGTCAGCAAGTTTTCACAAAAACTACCCAACAGATTTCCAATGAACTTGGAAGGAAGATGGATCTTGGCTCAGAAAAGACCCCATTTACTTTCAGTCTTGATCCGGATAAAAGAACAGATCCAGTATAATATCAAGCCACTTTAAAACAATATAACCATCAAAAGTAGTGACTGTTACATATTTCAATTTCTGTCATCAGTTTAATAACTAGCTGTAAAAATGCCTGTATCATTACTTACTGACTTTATTTCATTGTGTGTTTTTAACAATTACCATCATTCATAGTTTACGTCAGCGGAGACATTGCTAACAGCCTTTAAGATCAATTCTTATATGCAATGTCTTTATATTTTCTGCTATTTACTTCTCTTCATAAAACAATGAATGATAATTAACCAGCTTCCTTAATGGTCTAAATCTGTACTCTAATTCATTTTTCTTAAACTTGTCCAAGTATAATATTGATTACCTTTTATCTTTGTCATTCAAAAACATAATTTAATTCTTTACACACTATCCTTAACAGAAATATAAATTAAGTTTTTTCATATTTCTATCACTCATACTTATCTTAATCATATTGACCGGTATTATACGATGGATAGATACTTTTTAATAAACATACCAATAGTCAGCTAAGGGTTAAGTTTCTTCATCGCTTTCAGACGGGGGAGGTACTGATGGGAACAGTTTATCCTTCTTTCTCCTGTAAACAATAACTGCGTCACACTCGTACAGTCAGACAGGGTTTGCAAGGCAAAGAACAATCCTTAAGTTTCCCCTCTGCTCACACACAAACGGGTAAGTAAGTCTTTATCCTATGTTTGATTTGTAACGTTCTCTAATCACATGTTTAGCTCAGTCTTATCATGTACGTGGTCCTGTACTGCTATGCAAGTGAACTCATCCATTTACGCCTTCCGGTGCTCGTTAAGTTCAGTAATGGATGAAAGTTTTACGTCCGAGCCCCGCGGGAAGGTGGATAAACGTCTTGGCAACATATCAGGGGAGTAAATGTATTTGACAGCTGGGTTTAAAACAAGAAAACACGACTTTACTCCTGGGAATTGCGGGCGTTTCGCGTTAAAATCAAACCAACCCACGTAAAATCCAAGATGGCGCGTAACGTCTTCCTCGCTCACGAACCGCCGAGAGGCAAAGCGCTCACTGCTGCCCCCCGTGGCCGGAAGCTAAATCACCACAGCGTTTATGTGTGGGCCTATTAAAAGTATGGCAGTAGCTCATAAAAATGCTGTCATCCCTTTTCAGAGTTGAGTTAAAAAAAAAAAAAAAAACTGGTTTACATTCCATTTCATTCCACAGGTGCAGGGAGGATGTCTCTGACCATGGCCAAGGCTGATGGGGTCACTGTGTTAACTTTGACCGCTGACCCCGAAAGCTCTTGTCCTCCACTGTGTCAAATCTTGAAGGGCCTTTGCTACAGCCCGGTATGCTGCTCCTTGTCTCAGCGCCTGAGGAGAGTCCAGAGATCTTCTCAGTCAGTTCTTGGGGTGAGTTGCAACCTTCTAAGTTTGAGGTTAGTCTTTTGTCCATGTCACACTGGAAAAGTTTTTCCAACACATTGTCAAAGTTCTGCACCCGTACTCAGGTAATGTTATGTTCATAGAAGTTACATAAGTTATAAGCTATATAACTAACATTTAGAAAGCACAATGAAACTATGAGAGAAAAGTGGTTTGAAAAGAGTTTGTTCTGAACCACAATGTTGCCCTCCAACTGACTTTAACAGTGTCATGTGGCGTTTGTTGCTCATACTGCGTTTCCTCCCCTACAGGCTCTGCATATCATGGTTGGATTGCTCAACATCGGCCTCGGAGCAATCCTCCGTAGCAGCGGTGGTGCTTGGTGGGCAATGGATATGAACGAGTTTCCTTTTTGGTTCGGAGCAATAGTAAGCAAGCTAATGTTGTATTTCTTTTATTTCTTTTTCCCTTCCTTTTGGCGTGAGAGACCTCACTGCTTGCTATGTGGAGCTGAGCGGCCAGAAGATGTTTTAGATGGTGGTCACGTCAAGCTGCTCTGCACTTCTTCTGCACAATCTAATCCTGCGTTTCCTTTTCCAATGTGTGTAAATCACGAACACAGAGTATTTCAGTAGCTATTATATCGCAGCCCGACCTAACTTTGTTGAAGGTGTTCAGCTGATTCCATGAAGTTCCACCTAACAGCTTTTCTTTAGGGGTGTCCCAATCCGTTTTTTTTGCCCCCTGAGTCATTTGATATTGAGTATCTGCCGATACCGAGTCCTGATCCGATATTTCTAGAAACAGATCCAGGATGTCCCTTATTTTTTATTTCATTAACCTTATTATATCATTTAACACGTATACAATCTGCTGCTGGTTTGGAGTCACTGGGTCACATGACATGGAAGATATAGAAAAAAACTGCAATTATTTTGCATTAATATATTTATGCTAAGTAATTTAATGACGGTCCCTAAATCAGTTTCAAGTGATTCAGCGCGAGGCTCTCGGAGGTGAGCTAACCGTGCTCCTGCTGCTGACACTGGGTGAACCTCAATTCAGAACCTTGCGGCTGGACCTCCGCCGAATATCCCGCAGCAGAATGCATATAGGGGAAACATTGACACATCAGATAACCTTCTGCAACGATTGCAGGCTCTTTAGTGGAACTCTGCTTTCAATGAAGTTCCATCGTGACAGATGAATGGACTGCTTGCAGAGTGACATGAAGACATGAATCAGAGGCACAAAAATTGTCCGTCCCATTTGTTTTGAAATATTATAGATCTGATAAAAAATAATGACAATAAATATATATATATATATATATATATATATATATATATTATATATATATATATATATATATATATATATATATATGCATATGTATATATATATGCATATGTATATATATATATGTATATATGTATATAAACGTCTGATCCCTGATCCGGATGCATCAAGTCTGAAACCACATGATCGGCGCGGATCAAGACATCCCTTCTTTTCTCATATGTGACAGTCTGAATACTGAAGTGTCTAATTATTAAATCAATAACAATCCACTCGAAAGTCCAATCCAACAGAGGGAAATCCACTCAAACTGGATATTTCTCGTGCTTTGACGTCTTTTTCAAGAACAATCTTCTGATCTTTACTTCTTGTCTCATTTCAACACAGAAAAAAATTCACACATACTTAGCAGGGTTGAATGGTTTTAATCACGCGGTTTGTGTGTAAGAATGGAAGTTTAAAGATTCTGTTATTTTGGTCGTTTCCCCAGTTTATCATGTTTGGTGCCATTGGTATTTTGTCTGAGAAGTACCCCAGTCCATGTCTGGTAAGTGGCTCAGGTATTTAATATCCACATGTTATCTCTCAATTTACTTTATTCTCTTATTCTTGTCTCATTTTAAGACAAAAAAATTATGATGTCACTTCAAAACTATATACACCCACATTGCCTCATGTGTACACAGCCTTTTCATTGGATTTGAAATCTTAAATAACATCCCAGCCACACAGCTGTTTCCACTGCAGGGATAGAAAAACTATCAGTGTTCAAGGGTGAGATAGCCTGTGACTTTTT